>QEPC01001670.1:106360-122542 GCA_003113815.1 Sphenodon punctatus | reverse complement strand
CACTGTGTTTTAATTAAACAGCAATGTAAGACCCGTTAGAAGCCTAGGAAGCTCCACAAGTGAATCTCACTGGGGCTATATAATTTTCCTTGAAAATAACAATTACCCTCATGACAGTTCACACCAGGGGAATTCATTACGGCAATGAAACAAAAGCTGCTCGGAAACAAAAAAGAACATGCATTTACAAAGGAAATCATTTGGGATGGATGCCGTGAATAAAAAAAACAACAAAATATTCCATCAACTATATTAAACCTGTAGAGACCAAGAGAATGAAAATCCCATATGTGCTGTGTGATGTTGGTGATAGAGTCAATGGAGAGGGATTTCCAGTCCCAAACATACTAAATACTGATTTGAATCAATTTGTACACATATGCATTGTTACTGATGCCCCAGGTTTTTGTGTACTGAATGTACAATGCAGTTAAATCTTTTAGTTCCAGCCAATTCTTGAAGAATTAAGAGTGTCATTCAGTTAAGACTCATTTACGATTACAAAGCCAAAACCTGCAAGAACAATTTATCAGTGCAGTCTTGGACCTGTTTGACTAATTTTTCTTGGCGTTGGTCAAATGTCTCCTAGAGCCTACATAATTTAGGGCAATTAATGTGGAAGGAAAGGCTCTCGTCTATGAAATAATCGTATACTGAAGCAAAACATTTTGGCATCTATTCTTCTTTGTTGTTTTCCAGCATTTGTTATGGTTAGGAGATGAGGTTTAGAGCCTAAACGCTTGGGTGGCTGTCAATAAGTCAGAAGTACTCAGAGATTTTGCTAACTACTAAATGCCTATGTCTTCTTCACTTGTTTGTGAAAGCTCTACAGTGCGTTGCAATCTCAGTTCTACGGGTGAAAATTCAGAACAACTCAACAAAAGTAAATTTACATTAGTGTCACTGGAGTCACAATCTGGTTTATGTAATTCTATTCTGAAGGAAAGAAAAAACTTGGCTTTCAAGATATTTAAAAAAAAATAAAAAATTAAGTATGATCTCTACAGTCTAGCTATATCTAGACAGACATAGGATAACACTATGTTTCCTAACCATAATAAATGTTGAAAATCAACAAAAAAGAATAGATGCCAAAAGGTTTTGCTTCTGTATACCAATATTTCCTACAAGAGAGCCTTTCCTTCCACATTAATTGCCCTAAATTACATAGGCTCTGGGAGACATTTGACCAATGCCAAGAATAATTAGTCAAACAGATCGAAGACTGCACTGATAAATTGTTCTTACAGGTTGGGTGGGTGTGGCTAAGGTAGTAGCGCACATGTTTTGCATGTATAAACTCCCAAGTTCAATCCCCAACATCTCTGATTCAGGATCTCTGTTAGCACGCCTGGGTGAGGCCTCTGCTGGGGATCCTGGAGAACTGGATTTGAAACCCTGCTGCCATGTCAGGCTGTGACAATACTGGGCCAAGATGGACCATTGGGCTGACTCAGTTAGGCAGCTCCTTATAACCCATCAGTCCCAATTTGTGGCAAATGACCCTATGGTGAGCAAAATATTTTCTGTTTCTTACCAGCTTGGAAGATCCCTGACATTTAACATTTTCTGAATGTCTACCTATTTGAACATTGTATCTTCACAAGTAATCAAAATATTTGGAGGTTAGAAACAGAGGTAGAAATTCTTAAAGGAGAGTATCTAGTAGCTAGAAGAGAAATGGTGGTTGCTGGAGTCTAAGCTAAAAGAGCACTCAAACTGCCAGAACATTTTACAGTTTCCATTCCCAATACTCCCGGATGCCCCAAACATTTGTATATTGCTGGCTGTCATTGTATTTTCAAGAATATTCACCTTTATTTTCACAGCTTCCTTCCCTGCAATCAAATAAGTGGAAATTACTTCTTGGCCAGATGCCATATACTCAAGATCAAAGCTATGAATTTTCACACCCAAGCATTTGGGTGAGATATTTCTCTCACATCTTCAGTAATATTTAAAGAATATTCTACCCCAGAAAGAAAAGTCCAACTTTTTGGTTACTGTAGATTTTCAGTGCCTGAGAGCCCTTTCAGACATGCATGAAATATGTGGTGTTTTATTTAATGTGCATAATTCATGCACGTCTGAGGTTTTCTGTGTGCACAGTTCCTGGTCAGTCCACTTTTCAGATCAGAACACTACCAGGTGAGCTAAATGTACCTTTATAAGGATGGTCCTTAAGATGTCCGCTTTTTTCGAACGTCGGAACAATCCATGTGATTCACAAAGTTTGGGTGCACTCTCCTGGCCCTGTGTGAATGTAGCAGAGTTCTGGAGTGAGAATGATTGAAGGAACTCATTCTCTGGAAGTACCAGAGCAGTAGAGCAACTGGCAGGAAGCTGCAAGAAAGGCAGGAAGTTCCGCCGAAGGATAGTGAGGAGAAAATGGAGGACAAGGAGCGCAGGCACGGTCCACACTGGAGTGAACAGAAAACCTGTTTATTTATTCAACTCTGGAGGGAGGAACACATACAAGGAATACTGTGGAAGAGCCACAGGTAATTTCAGGTCCATAAGTGCCCTCTGAGTGCCCACTTCTGAACAGCTGTGCCACGGCCCAACCAGGCAAAAGGCCATGTGGGGGGCAGGCCTCAGCACAGCACATAAGGCCAACACAATAAATGTTCCTCAAAAGAAACTGCCCACTGGGTGGAGAGGCCCTGCCACTGATTTGGAGACTACCAGAGGGGGAGGGGAGCATGGGAAAAGAGACCCAGGCTCCGCCATCCCCATGGTGCCCAGCTAATAGGGCTGGGAACAGCAGGGCTTGACAGAGCAGATCCCTGTCCCCATGGCAGCTCCTCCATTTTTGAGTTAATTGTGCCATGGTGGAGTGATGGTGCGGGGGGGCAGGTGGTTTGTTGCGAGAGGTGCAGAATGCACGCCAAAAAGGACAGTCCTCCCCCCCCCCCCGGTCGGAAAGGACATGAGGGACATGAGTCATCGGACATCGGAAAAGTCTGAGCGAAGCCATGGTTGAGCAGCAAGGTAGCATAAGGGAAAGGTTCTTTCATGCAAAAACCAGCCCACCCTTGAAAAAGGTGATGGAGGAGGCTCTGAGTAAATATTGGGGCAGTTAAAATAAGGCCTCCTTCCTGTTTAAAGAAATCACTGGTGAATGGAATCTAGATTAACAACGACTTCAAAGGCATGGACAATTAGAAACACCCAATGTTTTCCCCACGCAAGTTAGCACCCCCACACCTGAACAGTGGGAATTGCCCGCCAGCACCAGACTCTCCTCATGATTCTCTTCCGCCCCCAGACTGATTAGAAATCTCCCCATGTTTATGCCCTGATGTGTCCATTGTCTCCACGGCCCCAGTTTGTTTACCCTTTGCCTCTTCCCTTTTGTGTAACTAGACACACTGGCACCTCTTTCCTGTCACACCTATTGGCATTCTTGGCCCCTCTGCCCCTGTGGGCATGTTCCTTTTCTCAGACCTAAACCCACCCAGGAAATCTCTCACATCTTCCCATCTCACCTATTGTAGTATACTTAAGCTGATCCCAAAACTTCTGTCCCAAAACTTATAACCACTCCTGACTCCCCCTCTAAAACTGAGAAAACTTTGGAAGCAAACATGTGCAGGTCTCTCCATGCATGTCTGGATCTTAAGGAGTCCCCCAGACTTTGGTCTGTCCCCCCCCCCTCTCTCATATTACTTTCATTTTCCCAGCCGCCACTTGTGTTTCCCTCTGAAAACCGCCAGCCAGACCGGGAACTGTGTTAGCTAATTGTGGATTTTCTTGGCTACTTCCCATTCCTGTTAAATAAATATTCCTTTTTATTAAGCATTTTGTCTCCCTCTTTTCCCTTTACTATTCTTTTGGGGAGGGTACATATTCTTTTGGGGACTGTAGCGCGTATCTGACCTCAGACTGATCCAGGAGACATGCGGGGACCCCTAGTCCAACCAATTCGGCTAATTCCCCTAAATTTAAGAGTCAGGTGGGTATTGGGGCACCAACCCCCCAATATTCATGAGTGGGAGTGGGGTCTCCTGTTAACAGGTTGGCCACATGGCCAAGATCAGTCGGCCGGTGGGGGTTCCCCCAAGCCACAGTGGAGGAGGGGTGTAAATGTTCAGGTCCTCGGGTGAGGCAGGATGAGGTCTCTCTCTTGCCCACAACATTCTCTCTGTTGCACACTGTCTCTCTGGTGCCCATCCTCTCACAGTCTCTCTGGTGTCCATGCCACTAAATGCAAACCACTATAAGCAATAAATCAATGTGTAAGCACTGTATATATGGTCATCACTAAAAGGCCACTTGGGTAAAAGCTCACAGTGCTAAAAGCAAGGAGTTTACACAGTGGTCAGTGTGAAGACTGTAGTGTGCTTGTGTGTGCGTGTCTATGTGTGTTTGCTTGTGTGACCCCCCTGGTTGCATGATTGTCTGATATAGAGAGCACATCACAGTGCGACAGTGTGTGTGTGTGTGTGCGTGTTCTTGTGTGTGTTCTTGTGTGTCTGTCTGTTGAAGACCACGGATGTGAGAGTTTGCTTGAATGCATGTGGTGCAAGACCATGACTGAGTGAGGCTGCTTATGTGCCCCAAGTAAGAATCCTTGACTGCTGCGCCAGGTCTTGTGGATGGGTGCGTGTGTGGGTGGGGTGCTGTGCGAAGGTGTATTTGCTGGTGATAGCCAGAAGCCCACAAATGTGCCTGTATTGCATTGCTGGTGTCTGTATTTGGACTCATCTCCTAGCATGATGAAAAATATTATTGGATCCACAAAGCTTTTCATTTGGTTGGACCCTTGCAACTCTTCAAAAAAATGTCCCCTTAAGTTAGCAAAACACCTCAGCCCTTGATACACAAACCCCATTACACTACATATGTGTCTATTTCAGAGCCTTTTCACATTTATCTTGCTGGGTTAATTATGTTGTCAACAGCAAGGTATATTTGTCAGGCCATGATACTCTCAAAATTACTGTGGCATTTTTAATATATTGTCTGAACACGTTGTTTTTCCTTTTGTTTAGCAATCTTGTAGTTTTCAAAGAGCTTGCCACAAAGATGGAAGCAGTAGGCTTCCACTGCACAGCATACCAACTTCAAAACAAGGCATAATGGCTCAAAGGTGAATGAAAAAGCTTTTAAAAACATAATTCAAAGTCTGGCAATTGAAGGAAAACATGGGAATATGAATGTATTCTGGATGAATTCCTTATCATTCACAAAGGGGTTGTGCTGCTGAAGGTTTGTGGCTCCAGAGTTCAAAGGGAAGGGTCTAACCAGGTAGATGATGAGCAAGACGAGGAGGAAGAAGAAGAGGATAGCATGGATGTTTTGTCCATTCCTGATGGAGAAATTATCGTAACCATCGAACAACGAGACCCTGGTACAACATCACATAGTGTGGATGATGAGAATTCAATGTTCTCTAACATGGATCACGTCGCTGAGGAACACCTCCCAGGTTAGCCCTTGCTCTGCAGAGCCTGGCACAGTTGAAGTTGTATAAGCACATACTTCAGCAGAACAAAGTAAGACCAGTATTGATTTCGACCTACGTTAAGTTATATTGCTTGTTGCATGGAACATAAAATACAGGAGGAAGAGTATTGATGTAAGGAACATGGATGCCCCCTCGTTGCAGCAGTTTGACTGACCAAATTTGTATGACAATTGTTTGTTTCTTAAACCTAACATGCTTTTTTCACAGCATAATACATATGGTAGACAAAATTTCATGCTGCTCCCACATGTGATGCTTCTGGATGTTTTTAAGCAAGCACCTCCCCACCATCCATCATGCATATTTCATGCCTGCATAGGGTGCTAATGCGGCCCTGGAACATACAGAAAAACACCCATGGAAAGGATGCGGGTGGATAGGACAGGGTAGCGGTAGGTAGCCTGTCCTATCCACACTGTCCTAACCAGATTATCTGCTACTCTATACATTATCTGCTACTTTATCCTATCCATTCCCACCCATTCCATGCCCCCTCATATACCTGCTCTACATTTGCTCAGTATATGTATTTCTACTTGCAACGCTACATGCCTGAGGAAGGGCCCTGTGTGGGCCAAAAGCTTGCTTATTTCCACCAACAACAGTTGGTCCATTAAAAGATATCATTCGAACCACTTTGTCTCTCAAAATTGCTGTGTGATGCTCCCTGGCTCTGTTACTTTAGCACTGATAGGGCTCTGGAGGAAAAGATGCTGACTATGGGTGTTTTCAGACAAGCGCCTCCCAAACCCATTACTCACTGGTTACCTGTGGCAAACAGTAATTAACCAGTGACTACTGGGTGTGTAATGCACTGGCCTAAACCCAGATCAGGAACTGAAAGGTGTGGTTCAGCCTCCCCCCACTTTGGATGAAGCTCAAGGGCCAGGATGTACTAATTGGTGGTAACAGTTATATGTTTCTTGCCATTACCCTGTAGCTAGGAAATTTAGGTCTGAAAAAAAATTCTGAAAAGTAGGTTCATTTCAGCCTTTGAATTGCTATAAGACGGGTCAGTTTAAAATTGTCAGTTTTTGGTTCTGTGCTGAAAGATGTTCATTAAACATGTTCTTTCTTATCTATTTGTTGGCCCTACGCCTGGAAAACCCTGTTTTCTTGGTTCCTATGTTAAACTCTATCAACGCTTTTAACCTATTCACTTTTAGGGTATATGTATGTGGGTTTTTTGACCCCAAATAGTGGGTGCTTTGTTAAGTGGGTAATGGTATGGCAAAAGAAGCCATAGCCTTTAAACCAGGTGATATATTTTAGACATATTGTTTGCTGTGTTTGCTGAAAGCAATACTGGATCAAATGGAGTGCCCAGGAAGTGCCCAGTTGAGAAAGAAGGATTCCTTATAGAGTCTACTCATGTCTAAGATTTACTTTTCCATCCTAACTATGGATAAAATCCATCATAGATTTAAAGTGTTCCTGTTTTAGACATTACTGTTACAAAGGGAGAGTTTTTGGATTTTCAAATTACATATAGAGGTGCCCTATGGTTTCAATGAAGAATTAGATCTTTCTAGTTTTTTTTATAACAGTGACAATTTTTTAAGGACTTTAGACTGTGTATATTTTTTTAAAATAGGCTTTTTGAAGAT
The DNA here is from genome assembly GCA_003113815.1 of Sphenodon punctatus. Classification (NCBI taxonomy): domain Eukaryota; kingdom Metazoa; phylum Chordata; class Lepidosauria; order Sphenodontia; family Sphenodontidae; genus Sphenodon; species Sphenodon punctatus. The sequence goes on along the minus strand of QEPC01001670.1, from coordinate 115,465 downwards.
GTCTTGGAAAATATTTTGGAATTTTCATTCTTACTAGGGGTGGGACACCAGGCAGAATACCGGTTACCAGTTTTACCGGTTACCGGTTCTCAAAAAAACAGATTCCCGGATTGCACCCGGTATACCGGTACCGGATTTATTCCATTGATTTCAATGGGGAACTGTCCCCATTGAAATCAATGGAATATAAAAATTCCTCCCCTCTCCCTCTCCCAGGCTGTGCGGGTGGAAGGGGGGCACCCACCACCCACCCTGCCCAGCCTGGATTTAAAAAACATTTTTTTTCTTTAAGTCCCAAGTGCGGGCTCCGGGCCGCCGCCGGCGCTGGCTGTGGCTGCCAGCTTCAGCGCTACTAGGCCTTCCAGTGAAACCCGGAAGTTCACCGGAAGGCCTAGTAGTGCTGAAGCCAGCAGCCACAGCCAGCGCTAAAGCCACCGGAGCCGGACCGCTGCCACCGCCTGGAGTGCAAGGTAGGCGATCCCTGGGTGGGGAGGTAGGGTGATCCCTGGGGTGGGGGGGTGTTAAACCACCCCCCACCCCAGGGATCACCCTAGTCAGGGCCCCGATTCTTCCACGGAATTTTTTTTAAAATTCCGCGGGAGTCAGGGGCCAATTCTGCACCTCGGCGCGATTTACCATGGGGGGGGCTTGGTTTGCCTCCTCCTCCCCCCGCACTGGTAAAACCTCAGGGCTTCCCCTCCCCAGCTGCTGGGGCTTGCCCTCCCCAGCTGCTGGGGCGTGCTTGACTCCCACCCCCCCCAAAAAAAAAACCANCCAAAAGGAATTGTCTTACCAGGGACGGCAGCAGCAGCTGCTCCGTCCAGCGCGCTCGTACTTCCTGCTCGTACTTCCTGGCCCCTCCCGACGGGGCCTCTCAGGGCGATGCAGCCAGATGACGTCATCCGTCTGCGTCGCCCTGAGAGGCCCCGTCGGGAGGGGCCAGGAAGTATGAGCAGGAAGTACGAGCGTGCTGGATGGAGCAGCTGCTGCTGCCATCCCTGGTAAGTTTATTAATTATCTAAAGGGGGTGCCTCCCCCCCTGGCAACTGGGGAGGCTGGGGAGGGGAAGCCCTGAGGGTTTTTTCATTCCCCTCATGGAATCTCCTGCCCCGCGTCCCCGCAGCGCAGGCTGGAAATTCTGCGCTGGGGTAAGCGGGGCAGGAGATTCCGTGGGGGGAGGGGAATTCCGCGGGAAATCTGTGAATCGCAGACCCGCGTTTCCCTCGGGGCCCTGACCCTAGTACCAGTACTTACCTGCTGCTGGATGCTGGTGCAGGCTCCGGGTCGCCGGCAGCGGCCCGGAGCCCGCACTTGGGACTTAGAGGAAAAAAAAAGTTTTTTAAATCCAGGCTTGGCAGGATGGGTGGGGGGTGTCCCCCCTTCCACCCGCGCAGCCTGGACTCGGGGAGGGAAAGTGTTTTGGGGGGGGTTGTGGTTTTTTTTACATTGCGGCCATTCATTTGAATGGCCGCAATGTAAAAAATCCGGTATGGGGGGGAATCCGGAAAATGGGCCAGATTACCGCGTTAATCCGATACTTCCGGTACACCAAAATACCAGCAGTATCGGATACTGGATGATCCGGTAGTCCCACCCCTAATTCTTACCCTTATACAAAGTAACCCATTTGGAAAGGTTTATAACACTTTGGGTATTTGAGTGGTTGTTTGGCAAGTACTCTGTTAATAATTACAGAAGTTTATACACCTGTGATTCCCATACAAAGCTGCTAGTTACATCACTAGTTGGCATCATTATGGTTAGTGAAGGGTAGAGGTATGGTTACTTTGAGATGTAGCCATAGGTAATATAGTTGATTTTTTCCTTTTAAGAATTGGAGAGAAATATTTTTTTGTAATAATATGCTGTTTTCATATGCACAGTTTCAGTCAAGTTGATCTTCTGAATCTGTAAATATTGGTTGCTTGTTTAGGCAACATCTCCTTCCTTTTCACAAAATTGTTCTCACCCACAGGTAAAAAAATATTTTTTCTTTATGTATATATATGGGTATAACAATAGCTTAAAACAGATTGTAAATCGTTTGAAAACATGTTGTTTTTAGTAACACCGATAATTAACCATACCTCTCCCTATGGAAGATTTTCTTTGGGTAACTGGTTTTTTTTTATGTCTGATAGCATCAAGTTCAAGAGAATTCAAAGGTTTTTTGAAGCCCTGAAGAAGTTTCAAAATGCATTGGCGATATCACTGGACTTTTGCAAAGAGGTTCTACCTTGTATCTTTTTCCTTATTGCTGTGGTGGACTTTACATTTACTCATTTACATGTACAATGGTTTATACTTATAGGATTTATGTATAATAAATTGTAGGACAATTTCTATTCACAGACCCATTTGTGTTTATATCCTTGTTTGGCTATAATAGTGTATATTATTGGTCCACTCATAATTTTTTTTCGTGTTTTAGAATAACCCATGGAATCCATTTTCCTTTCTGTTCCTTTCCTTTCTTGTGACCTATGGCATGCTGTACAAACTAGCAGTAAACACTGGCTATCTTGTTATGGTTACATGAAAGACCTTGCTCCAGCTAGGTTGTTTTGATGATATTAGAAGGTCTGGAATGCAGTAAACAATATACTTGTTAGAAGATGTTAATTAGAAGTTAATTCTAATTATAATATCACAATGGGGTCCCCTAGTGGTATGTCACAGCATAAACACTGGTTTTCTAAAATGACTCTGTTCATCTGTTTGAATATAATATGTACTTGCTGTTTAATAACTTACTTGCCATTTGATTATCATTTGTTGGAATTTACTTGCTTATGTTAGTTTCTTCATCTTCAGCATAGGCTTTTGATCTGTTCACCATCCATTGACATTGTATTTTAACTTCTGTTAAATTTTTGTTAATAATGTAACTGAATTGTCTACATTTTTAACTGTAATGGGTTTTCATTGATATTAGGTGGGAGTATCAAAATAAGCAATAGCAGTCTTTAAGTTGGGGTTTGGGTTTATGGGGGAGACAAGGACTATAGGGATTTAATTTGACCTAAAAAGCAGTTTGCTTTTTAGTCTGACTTTCAGGATAATTGGCACAAAGGAATTTGAAGAGACACTGATAACATGTTTGTTTGGGACCCAAGGTCTTTTTGTAAGTTGGGTCAAAACAGTTATATTACTCATAACATGTTTTCAGCTTATAATTAGGCAGTAATATTGATAGTAGAGAAACACCACCACCTTGCAGAAAAAGGTGTTTTATTGTTTATTGTTTCAATCATATCTTAATGTTGAAATAGGTTTAATTTTTTTTAATTTTTTAAACTAAATAAGGGAGGCTATAGACATTGAGAATGTTAGTAAACTAAAGTTTATTTCAACCTAAAGTTTGGCTTCAAATTATACCTAAATACCCCCTTCAGATAAATAAGTAATTGTTCTTTTGAATTGTGTCTTAATGGGTGATTTCAGACATGACGGGGCAGCATTCGCCCTGTCACGGAAACAACCCTTAGATTCCCCTCCGGGATCACTCCAGCACAGCCAATAGATGTGCCGGGGGATCCCAGCGGGGAATCGGGGTGGGGGCGGGGCCGCTGGGCACAATGTATGGCCACCTGCACCGCCCATGCCCCCCCACACTCCCCCACCGCCCGCCATCTGGGGAGACGGGCAGGCGCCGCAGCCAATGCGGCTGCAGCACCCACCCGAAATTACCATGGCCTGGAATCCCGGCGGAGATTCTGGGCCGTGATTGCCATCCAGACGTGACAGGCCCCTTCATCCCCGCCGGGAATCTCATTCACGACGCGATCGGTGCCGGCCCCGCCGGCCCAGCCAAATGCATGGCAAATGAGATTCCCAGCGGGAATTAAGCGTGGTTAACATCTGGGAGGGAACTTCCAGTTCCCCAACAGATGTTATGAGGGCATTCCCCACCAAAGGGAATTGACTGTAGTTGAGCATGAACTCGTAACGTCTGAAAATACCCAATGACTCAGAATCTTATAAATCAATGTTGCTCTAAAACGTCCTTTCTAAATCAGGTAGAACCAAGGCAGATCTAACCTCTGTTTTTCAACATCTTCCTGAAAAGAATCCATATATGAAATTATGTAGAATTAATAGAATGTAATAAAACTTCAGTCAGACTAATAAACTCCACTGAGTTTCATAGAGCTCCAGTGAAACTGAAAGACTCTATTAAAGTCGACAAAGATCAAGACCGGTAAAAAGTTACCGGTAGAAGTAAGGAGGGGTGAAGTCAAAATAATCAAGAAAAGTGGAGACATGGGGTGATTTCAGACGTGATGGGGCGCCTATTGGCCCCATCACGGAATCACCTTTTGCTTCCCCGCAGGAATCAAAACATCACATCCAGCAGACATGGCAGCTGATTCCGGTGGGGAATCTGGAGGGGGCTGTGCGGCACAACGTGCGGCTGTACAGCCCCCCCCCACGCTCCCCCAGCTGCCCGCCCTGTGCCCGATTCCAACCCGGGGTCTGGGCCACAGCCCGGAATTGGTGGAAGTAACAGACATTACCGTCCGCTGATTCCGGGCTGTGGTTCAATTAACCACGCTTTCAGGGATGGTGCCCGGACCATCCTCGAAAGCGTAGTTATTTTGCTCACTGCCGGTGGTTCATTGTGGTGAACATCTGGCAGCTAGCAACCAGACGTTACGGGACCATCCACCACCACAGGGGATTCACCATGGGTGAGTGTGGTAACGTAACGTCTGAAAATACCCATGGAAACCATAAACATCTCTCTTTATCGTCATCACTTGGCAAGAAGCAACCTTCATTTTTATTGGAGGACCCCTGATCTGTTTGCCACTGATTGGAGGAACACATGGCAGTCATATTGGAAGACTCTCAGAAATCCTATAAAACTGGCAAGATATTGTTGACAAGAAGGGAAGATCTTGCTTGCTAGGGAGACTTGTTGAAAGGCAAAGGTCTGAAAGGACTTCGTTTTTTTCTTGCTTTAATTCTTTACTTTTCGTGTCTTTTTCCTAAGTCTTTTCTTAAGTCTTTTCTTTTCCATGTTTAAAGTTATTTTTAAGCTTTTTAAGCTTTTGCTTTTCTCTTTTATTTTATTTTATTTTAATTTAATTTTCTCATTTTTCACTATTTCCAAGCCATTTTTGTTTTAATTTTTCTTTTCTTTTCTTTTCTTTTCTTTTTTAAAGTTATTTTAATTCCCAGTTGGGATTTTCTAATCTTTTGCCCCAAAAAAGGACAATTCCTACTTTTCTCTAATTTTTGTCCCTACAAATTGTGCTTTATATTTTTCTTTATCTTCTCTATCTTTTATTTTTACTTTAATTCTTGCCAAGTCTCCAGCATAGCAGCAAGTTAACAACTTATCTTCCTCAGCAGGACCCCACAGACCCTGAGCAACTTTTATGGGACCTGCGATATCTGTTTGGTGCGATATATTCTCCAAGAATATATATTTTGTAATCAATAACGTTTTTTGTGTGCTTCCATAATGCTTTTATAGTAGTGTGTAAGCCAGTTTGGCAGGGCAATAAATTGTAGTATTTTAGTCATAATAATCATCTATAGTGACTGTTTGGTGAGGAAACTTAAGCTTTCCTGTGGGGATCCCTGACCCCATGGTGGAGCTAATTCCTGGGAGAATCTTGGGGTAACAACCCTATAGCTACCGCTGAATGGAACCAACAAGACAATACACCCATGCTGAGAACACTTTAACTAAGTCATAAAAAGAAAATTGCAAGAATGAATATAGCCAAAGAGTTATCTAAAGGTTCAGTGTAAGCAATGAGTTCTCTGGCACAGCATGTTGCAAAAATGAGCAATGCCACCATTGTAGAGCTTGCAAAGCAGAGAGAGACCATGGTGGAGCAGCAGTCAAGCAGAAGACAATTGACGGAACAGAGCCAAGAAAGAAACTGAAACGCAGAGACTCAGGATAAAATCATACAGCTAGATAAACGCAGGCTAGAAGTTGCAGAAAAAAATTGCTAGATGACAATGTACACCGCACCACTTCTCTTGAAATTATAGCGGCAGAGGTATGTGGCCAAGGAAAGATGATGATCAATGCTTTCCAGCGATTTCTGGAAATGAGTGGTCCTACACTGCAACCAATGCAACCACATTATAAGCAATTCATCCCTTTGGCAAGGGGGCTGTATGATAACAACCCAGGTCCTGCATGGCAACAGTTTCCGCCACGGGCTGCATCATCTCCTGCACCTGAAGCTGAGGCACCTGACGGATCATCCACATCATTTCAAAACCAAGCAAGGGAGTCATGCAGGATACCTAAAAAGAAACAACCTTTCAGTCCTTAGCTTCAAGTCCCAATGGACTATGCATCTTTCAGGAAACGTTTACATCGCTGATGCAAAATTACAGTTTATTGTGTTAACTTGATATAAATGTTACCTCATTCCCCTCCTGCATGCTTACAGTTACCTGGTTCTTCCTGCTAAGGCATTGATGCTTGTGTCACTTAAGCAGGACCAATCTAAGCAGGATCAATCAGCCTTGGAACCCTTCCCAATACTTTTGAAATGTACTGGATGTTTCCTTGAGAAAAGGCCAAATGAAGGTATGCATATGGCAATGTCCTGTGCTTTGCCTGGTCTCTCTTGCCTTTATAATTCATTACTTGTTTATTTACTTGTTATTTGCTATTTCAGTTGTTTGACAGAGGCCAACATTAGGTATACTTACATTTTTGTAAGTTGGTAAAGAATAAAATTGTGTATTTATCTCTGTAGTGGAAAATTCTCTATAATAGCAAAGGCAGATGAAAAGACAGTCTGTTATGTCTTGTTGTCAGGGACCAGACCATCAGGGACCAGGGACAGGCCCAAACCCCAAGGTCCCTCTCACGGGAAAAAGGGTCCGTCATGGTAACATTTGGCCCTGGTGCTCACAAGAGCTGTGGGTCCTGCTTCAACATTGGGACCACCTGGTGAGAACTGGAAGCCCTGGAACTCGACCCCTGTCTCTGCCTCCAAACACCTCCTAGGTATCTCCCTAATCACTGTCCGGGGGGGGGGGACACAGTTATTACTCCTCCCCAGCCTGCCTTCAAGGCATCAACTTCTGGGGACAGGGACACACTCATGCAAGGATAGGGGAAAGGGATAGGGGTAAATAGAGGGGGACCACAAGGGGAATGCTCTTACAACTCTGTTCACTCACTCGTACCAGTCCTCAGACACTTGCACTCTCACACAAGGGGACAGGGAAAGGGAAGGGGGTCCAACACCACACTTAGCTTCCCAAGTCCTTGTCCTATCATCTGCTACCTCCAAAACCTCTTCTCTCCTCCTCCTCCAGGGCCGGTCCAAGATCCAGATCACCAGCAAAGCTCTAGTGGGTTGCTGGTGCTCTTATCCTCTCCCCTGCATGGCTACACCCCTGCCCTCAGCACAGCTATTGTTGTGCATGCCGTGCGGCACTGCTCCACTGGGCCCCGCCTCCCACTCCATGTGTGCAGCAGCTGCTCCCGGCAGTGTCATGAGGTGCCGCTGCTCTCCAGCCCCACCCCGCATGCTCTGTATGCGACTCATATCCCTGGCCATGCTGGGAGGGACTGCCGGCCGCAGCCCAGGTCTGCAACCTGGTCGCCTAGCAAGCAGGTCTGCAACCTGGTTGCCTTCCCAGCACAGAGGCCAGCCATGCCTCCACCACGGCTGTCCCCCTGCCCTGCGCCCTCCATGGGCCTTGACACTTGTATTCCACCATTGTACTTTAGTGCACTTCACTTAAGTGTATTTGTTCTGTTTTTGTGTGCTGTGCGATTCATAACAGGCTATGAAACCTCAACTTTACAGTAGTTTCTGAGCATTGCCTTTGAAAGCTGCCTACATATTGAGCAACCATGCTACAAACCACTATTGTTTTCTTGCCTTTGTTTTTTATATTTTCAAGTACTGACTTCCTTTTCTAGTGCTTGATTGTAAACAAAGAGACCTGGAATATCTTTTAAAATTCAATAAACCTCTTTATTTTGGATACAGAGTTTCAGTTACAGCATTTAATGTCTTAGTGATAGTTCAACATAGTATTATAATTAAACATAGCTACACTTTTCACACACATGTGTAAAGTCATTGGTTCATATTTTGTAATACAATTTCCCCATGTAGCTCACAGAAGAAGTAACAGTACACATCATGCACTGCAGATCCTCATGCTTTTATAGCCCTTGGTGTTCTTCCTGGAACTGGCAGTACAATGTTCTCATCCTGTATTGGTTCATTCACATTTGATGAAGGCCACAACAGAGCTGCTTCTCTAGTCTCACATACATTGTGGAGGATACAAGCAGCAACTGCTAACTCTGCCATATTCATGGGCTTTATCTCAACAGTTTCCCCAAGGCTACACCACCTTGCTTTAAGCTGCCCAAATGCCTATAAAACAACTGAATTTTCCTACACACATACATCTCATTGTCCTCTGCATTGTCCTCTGCAGGTCCTCTGTAGGTGCAATAATCCATATGTGGCTCCCATCTATTGCACCCATATAGTGAGGAAACCCAAGTTGTTCAAAATCACTCATGATTTCATCAAAATCACTGAATTGAATCACCCTTGGTAACAAGATGTCATTAATTGTGTGGCATACTTCGGCTACAATGGAGCACACAGTGGAAACACCCATGCCAAGCGTGCAACTACAGAACGATATCCTTCTGTTGTTGCCATTTTCCACAGAGCAATAGCAACCCGCTTCTCCACGGGGATGGCCTTCCACATACAAGAATCCTTGTGTTGTAGTTGGGGATGCAGGATATCCACTAATTTTGTAAACACACCAAATTTGTCATGCCAAATTTCTGAAACCATTGCACATTGTCCCATGATTGAAACAGAATATTCTGCCACCAATCATCACTTTTCTGTGTTACCCATACTTCACGATTTGGTGGGATCAATTTATCAATGACTACAAAAGTGTCAGGGGATATTCTAATAACAGCCCCCATTATGTCAAAATCTGACAAATCTGTCTCTGTAACTAAACAATTGTTAGTAGTAGTATAGGTTAGATACCTTATGTCAAATTTTAATCGAAGCTTTGATGGATGGTCTTATCAGATGATATCAAACGCTATCAAAAATGATATTAAAA
>QEPC01001670.1:93682-106260 GCA_003113815.1 Sphenodon punctatus | reverse complement strand
GCCTACCCCCACTCACCCCATCCCATATCATCACAGGTCATGGCACGCCCTGGCACAGGCACGCGAGAGAGAAGACAGCGAGCAGCTGCAGGAGCAGCCAGAGGTCCCAGGTGAGGCAACTCAGCAAGTGGGAGGAGAGGGGACCAGGGGAGGCCGGGCAGGGAACCTGACCTGTGAAATGTGGGGGAGGGGGCCTGGGCACAGGGGACCGCTGGGGGCAGGCACCAGCTGGCCACCCGAGGGGGGACACACAAGACCCCCCCCCCAGCTGCGGCACAGGATGGGGGGGTGGCTGGGATGCCTACCAACCCATACTTTGCACCCCAACAGGGCAACCCACCAGGTCCCAGCAAGCCGGCCCCGTCCCTCTGACTCAGCGGATGTGGGAGCACCGTGCATGGGTATGGCGCCAGAGGGAGGAACAGGCAGAAGACATGCTCGGTGGTGGTGCGGACTAAGGTGAGCAGATGATAGCGACAATCGACCGCATGGAGGTGGCCACCAAAAGGGCCGTGCAGCAAGCGGAGGCAAGGGACCAGAGGCTGCAAGCAGAGGTGCGCCTCAAATGGAGACAGGAGTTCCGGGAGCACAGCAGGCAGGTGAAGGCGTTCGGGCACCTAGAACAGGCCATCGACCGGATGGTGAGGAAGCACTCTGCTAAGATGGACTGGTCCCATGACATAGGCACCTCACTGCTGCTGCAAGCAGGGACCATGAGCACATACGTGATGGCTACCACCCCACTGGGCAACCTGCCTGCCCCAGTCACGATGATGGGCCCCTCAGTGCCCCCACCACCTCTGCCACTGCCCTAGCCACCGGCATGCCCGAAGGGCCCGCGCATCTGCCTACCGGTCCCTGTAGGCCTCCGGAGGGAGCAGCCACCCAGGGAGGCCCCTCTGGCCCCGGGTCCGCCCTCCCTCCCAACAACGCCTGCCCCTCAGAACACCGAGGCATCCCAAGAGACTGTCAGGTTGTGGGGGAAGGGGAGGAAGGGGGAGAGCAGGCTGAGGGGGGTGGACATGGCACTGGGAGGTGGGTGGTGGAGTTACCTGTAGGAAGTATTCACAATAAAAGCACGGGCACCACAGTCACACCCGTTATTCCGTGTCACGGGCCTGGGGCTGAGGGGGGGTATCTAGGGGCACAGCCAGGGTGCCTGTGGGGGGCCTGGGGTGGTGGTGATGGTGGTATGCATCCTCACGCCTTGGCCTCCTGACTGATCTGCCTAGCCAGGGCAGCACGGATGCGCTTTGCATATCAGTACTCCCATGGCTTCTCAGCATTCACATAGAGAGGCATGGGGTCGGGAGGGTGCCAGGGCATGGGGTAGTCAAGGGCAACCCCATCGGACTTGCACATGTTGTGCAGCACACAGCAGGCTCCGATCACCAGGGCTGAGGTCTCCACCGTGTAGTCCTGTCAGCCTGAAAGGCACCTCCAGCGCTGCTTGAGGGCCCCGAAGGCCCTCTCAATCACGGTCCGGCAGGCACACAGGCGGGTATTGTATAGTGCCTCCACAGGGTTCCTGGCAACCAGGTATGCCTTCATCAGCCAGTGGGTGAGTGGATAGGCCGGGTCCCCCAGGATGCAGGGGGGCATCAGCAACCCCCTCAATCCAGGTCATCCCCATGTCCGCGAAGTCCCCACGGCACATCCAGGCATAGAAGGGAGAGATGGTCATGATCTGGGCATCGTGGCTGCACCCAGAGTGACCCGTGTAAATGTCTATGAACCATCCCCGGTGGTCCATGACCACCTGCAGCTGCAGGGAGTGGTACCCATGTCGGTTGACATATTCCGCGGCCTCCACATCAGATGGGTGGAGAATCTCAATGTGGGTGCCGTTCATGATGCCCATGCAGTTGGGGAATCCTCCAGCTGCGAAGTCGGTCATCACAGCCTCCTGGTCCACCAGCTAGATCGCTCAGTCCAGGAGCATGCCCTCCACCACCGCTCAGACATCCCACAGGATCCTGGCGATGATGCTCACCCCAACGCCGAAGTACTGCAAGACGGACCGGCAGGAGTCAGGTGTTGCAAGGGCCCAGACCCCGATGGCCACCCGCTGGACCATGGGAATGGGAGCCCGCATGAGGGTGTTCTGCTGTTCCAGCCAGGGTGTCAACAGCTCTGTGAGGTGCAGGAGGATGTGCCTGTCCATCCGAAAGTGCACTCTCCAGGTGGCCTCGTCCCAGCGAGCCAGCACCATGGACCACCACCCCTGTGCCTGCTCCGTAACCCATACCCACTGGGTAATGGGCATAGCAAGCAGGGATGCACACCCCATGGTCTCCCTCTGCCATTGAAGCCGGCCGGCCACCTCGTGGAGCACTGCATCCCACTCCCAGGTGTGGATGAGGGCCTCTCGGGCCGTCCCGGACACCCACTGGGCCCTGAGCTGGGCCAGGGAGTGCCTGTGCCCATGGTGGACTCACCAGGCTCTATCTGCGCTCCTGTCCATGCACACCCATAGCCGGGCAGCCAGGTGCATCTCTGCGGTCTGGATGCGCAAGAGGTCAGTGTGCGAGCGGTACCACTCTGCGCAAACTTCTAGGTGCATCCTGCAGGCACCCAACCGTCCCAGCTCCATGGTAAACGGTGCCCCGGGTGGGGTGCAGATGCAACCATTATAGGCTGGTGCATGTGTTACCCCACCCAGGTCATGACCTGGCAACCGGGCAGGGGGCCCCAGGTCACCTCTGCCCACCCCCTTGGCCAGCAGGCCTGGCTCCTGCAGAGCAACTGGGGCAAGGCAGCAGTGGACATCACATTGACCACACCTGTGGTCCCTGCACAGGGCCTGTCGCATGGACTGGCCTCCTGCGCCCGAGCTTGTGGGCAGCAGCTGCATTCCTGCTTTCATCACCTCCCACCTATCTCTCTTGGCTGCCTGCTATCCTCGCCACCCTGATCTGTGTGTAGGATGTCCTGTATGTGTGCTCGGTTCCAGCAGCTGGGCTGGGTCTGCACTCCACGCCTCGTTCGTTTGCCGTGCCATGTTGGGCCTGTGGCCTTATCGCTTGGCCTTGGAGCTACCCTGCTTCCCTTCCCATCCCTCCAGGGATTGTGGGGCCCCTCTTTCCTTGCAGTTAATATCAGCCACTTGCTGGACCATGGCTGGCAGTGCTTCCCCAGGGCTTGCGGGCCCCACCACCCCCAGCGCCCCCCATAGCTGGACCTTCTGTGAGACCATGGCCCTGTGTGACCTGTGGCCACAGTGCCCCCGGGACCCCCATAGCTGGATCTTCTGTGAGACCATGGCCCTGTGTGACCTGTGGCATTCCCTGGTCATGCAATTGCTCCTGAGCTGCCTGGACAGCCTCACAGGTACCTATGTGAGTCTGAGCTCTGCCCTGCACTACTTTGGCTATGAGGTGAGCGCCCGCGATTGCAGGCTGCACGCAGAGACGCTGGGCCTGCGTCCGTTTCCTGAATGGCGCATCCCGGTGATGAGGTGCTCACATGTGGGGTGGTCCACGGCAGAGACTGTGTCTGTTCTCTCTGTGTGCAGCCTGGCTGCCTACACAAGCTGTCTGGGGGAGGGGGCCCCTGCCCCATCTGTGTCCTTCTTTGGCTGCATTCATGGGGCCTGTGGGTACCAGCCGTTGCATGGGGCAATCTATTACCACCCGTTGGAGCTTGGTCACCTTCTGTGGCCCCCAGATGCTGACTATGGCTTGTCGGAGCCTGCCGGGGAAGAGCTGGCAGCACTGGCTGGTGTGTGGTCCCGATCCGATGTCCAGGTGGGGCTCGCCATGCAGGATCCCTTTGAGGCATGCTACCTCATCGCCCACCACATGTCTGCACTGGGATACCATTGGGGCATGCTCCAGTGGCCCCACTTCATGCACCTCGAGGGCCACCTGGCCCCGGGCCCTTTCGTGGCTCCCTGCAGCTGGCTGTGAGGCCCCCTGTGCATTCTGGGCCCTGGATGCTGACCCCGCTGTGAGCTCCCGCCTCCACCCCGATGCCATGGGTCACTGCCTGCTCCCTCCATGCTGTCCTGGGCTCGCTGCTGTGCTGGCAGGTTCCTAGGGTTCATCTGCCCCTGCCTGTAGCTCTGCACCCCTCCCCCCGTCCGCCTCTGCAACCGTTGTTCCCCTCCATGACTGCCTTCTCCTGTGGCTATGTCCTGATCTCCAAGCCGGCTCCCAGCACCCCGGATGCTGATGTTTTTCATCATCCAGCCGCGATCCCTCCTGTGCCCATGGCCGCCCCAGGTTGACTCTGTAACCATGGGGTTCTGGGGCCTCCGGACTACAACTCCCAGCATCCTCCCGGGGGGAAAATTGGATCCCCTGCTCAGCTCCTCGGCTCCGGCTCGCCTCCATTCCGTTCATTGCACCCATGCCAGTGCCTGGGGTCCCTGTCTGCCTCCTGGACCATTCCTGGGCTGCTCCCTGTCCGTGTGGCCTCCCCCTGTGCCTCTGCTCTGCCCCTGAGGGGTCCCCCCATGCCAGGGCTGCCTGGGAAGCTGTGGGGTTGCCCGTGCTGCCTGTGCTGTTGTCGGGGTTCTGGATGCCGTCCCCCATGTCCTGCCCTGCCCCATGGCCAGTCCCCCCAGTCCCCCCAGCTTAGCCAAATAAAGGTTGCTAATGCTACCAAATTTGTCTTATCTGTTAGGATAAGAAGATGTTTATAACACTGGGCTATATCCGATTGATAAACAGTCTCTAACAGCGGAAAGACCCAGGTTGCACGCAATTTACTGGAGTAAAGGCACCGTAATACAAAATGTTCCACAGTTTCAACTTCCGCCAGGTTGCAGGAACAGTTTCGTATTATATTGGGTCTTCTTATACCTGCCCTCAAGAACAGCAGTCTGAATTTGCTGGAATCGAAAGAGTGAGTAGGAACGTCGCAGCCTCCTATCTAAGATTAAATCCAGATAAGGTTCAAAAGAACAGTTGATCTTTACTTGGCCCAACCATGGGGCTACCTTCCACTGTTGCAAAACACTTAGGTTGCTTTGATAAGCAATATTCCTGGCCCTGGTCAGAATCTTGCTGCGAATGTCCACCAGACTGTTGCCCAGGAAGTGATTAAATGAAAAGCCCATTCTTACCTTTACTAAATCTGTGTTGACTCTTCCCCATTGAGCCATGTTTGTCAACATGCCCTGTAATTCTGTCCTTAATTATGGTTTCCATCATTTTGCCTGGAACAGACGTCAAGCTTACTGGTCTGTAGTTGCCAGGATCACCTATGGATCCCTTTTTAAACATCAGGGCTACATTTGCCAGCCTCCAGTCCTTGGGTACAGTGGCAGATTTTAGTGACAGGTTAAAAATTACTAACAGTAGGTCTGCGATTTCATATTTGAGTTCCTTCAGAACTCTGGGGTGAATGCCATCTGGCCCTGGTGACTTGTTAGTATTCAGTTTGTCAATTTGCCCTAGAACATTCTCCAAGGTCACATTGATTTGTAACAGCTCTTCCAATTCCTCACCCACAAAGCAAGGATCTGACGTGGGTACCTCCCCCAAATCCTCCACAGTGAAGACCAATGCAAAGAACTCATTCACCTTCTCTGCAATGTCCTTATCCTCCCTGAGTGCCCCTTTTACTCCCTTGTCATCTAATGGCCCAACTGACTCCCTAGCAGGTTTCTTGCTTCTAATGTATTTGAAAAAAAAATTGTTGCTTGTTTTTGCCTCTTTAGCAAGCCTCCCTTCAAAATCTCTCTTGGTCTGCCTTATTAACACTTTACATTTATGTTGCCACTGTTTATGCTCTTTCATATTATTTTCATTGGGACTAGCCTTCCATTTCTTAAAGATGCCTTTTTGGTTCTAATCGCCTCCTTCACCTCCCCATTTAACCACAGTGGAAGATTTTTGGTCTTCCGGCTTCCTTTTTTATCTTGCGGGATGCATAAGCTCTCGGGCAGGGACTGTGTCTATTTTATTCTCTGTAAAGCACCAGGTACATCACTGGTGCTATATAAATGATGATGATGATGATGATGATGATTTAATCTGGGCTTCCAGAAGGGTGCTTTTAAACAGTCTCCATGCGTCTTGCAAACTTGTAGCCCTTGCAACTGGGATTTTTAGTTTCTTTTTAACTAGTTCCCTCATTTTGTCATAGTCTCCCTTTTTAAAGTTAAATGCTACTGCTGTACTTTTGTTTGTCTTTCTCCCTCCAGAAATGATGTCAAATGTGATCATATTATGATCGCTATTACCTAGTGGCTCCACCACAGTTACTCTTTGCACCAGATCCTGCATGCCACTCAGGACTAGATCGAGAATAGCTTCTCCTCTCATTGGTTCCAGAACCAGCTGTTCTAGGAAGCAGTTATTTACGGCATCCAGAAAATTGACCTCCATGTCCCGCCCCAAGGAAATATTTCTCCAATCAATATTAGGGTAATTGAAGTCATCCATTATTATTGTGTTTCCGACTTTAGTAGCCTGTCTAATCTCTTTTAGCATTGCTTTATCAGTCTCTCCTTTGTACATATATACAAAGTACAACAGTTATATAGAGGAGAGCGGTTTATGTCCTTAACTGATATAGAAAACTTAGTGCGAGTTCCTGTAAATTATCTAGAATATCTGCAGTTAAAATATTTAATTGATATGCCCTCATGTAGACAGGAATATCTGAGACACGCACATCCAATGGAGGTGGTAATCTTGGGAACTGATTCTCAGAAAGGGGTGATCTCTAGAATATATAGAACATTAGTAAATATGTGATATGCTGAGACTCCAAAATATATGCTGAAATGGGCTGATGAGTTAAACACATCTTCATCAGAGGAACAAATGAAAATGATAAAGCTGCATACGTATAAAACAGCACAATCTATGGAGGTGAAAGAAACTCAACTAAAATTGATAATTAGATTCTACAGGACACCACACTAGTTGGGAAAGACCAATACTACCAGTACCTTGTCATCTAAATACTGGCACGGATGTGGAGAAGGGTCATTACTACAATGCACCTGGAATTGTGTGGAAGTACATGCATTTTGGAAAAAGATTCACAGTCACATACTCAATATTACTAAATGTGCTATACTTTTCACCCCAGAAATAATGTTGTTAGGAGCGTATCCCAAAATTAAGTTGATGGACTATCACAAAGACACTATGGTCATGCTGATACTAGCGGGAATAAATGTTCTGATGCGAAACTGGAAGAGTGCTCCAGGATTAACAGAGGCTGCATGGATAAATAGGGTGTGGTTTACCATTTCTATGGAAAAGTTGAGAGCAAACTTCCATAACAAACAACAGAATTTTCTTGCTACGTGGTCTCCAATTTGGGACTTTCTACAACAATACAAAAGACCAGATGGAAAAGTTCGTTATCTTCATGAGAAAGACATTATTTGATGTGCCATACAAAGAAAAGAAGAACCTCCTTAAGACTATCTTTGTACAACATATGTAAGTGTGGGTGGGTAATGGGTGGGTGGGGGAAATAAGTACATTGTGGGGGTTTCAAATGTAGAAGTGGATAGGCAAAATGTGCCTTAATTATAGACACCATTGTAATAGATTAGCCAAAGTAATATGTAAGGCAGAAGGGTAAATTTGGGTTTACTTTGTAAAGCCATATTCTGTAAAGTTTGTCTATTGTGGAATATAAATTAAAATATTAACTGGAAAAAAAAGAAAGAAATATGTAAGTTCAGCATCGAAAAGCTATTGTCCTATACAAAGCGTTCAATGAGACGCCCCCATTTATGTCTAGTGAGCCCCAGAGGTCATGATGGTCCCTAAAAAGCAGGAATGGCGATGGCAGCTGAGAACCAAATTCCCCAAATCCACGGCATCGACCACATCCCACAAGGGTAAATAGAGCAGAGGGTAAGTGCACCACAAAGCAATATCCAGACTGCCACAGCCTGAAGAGGAGTCGTCAGAGGAACAGGGGCAAAGGGATTACCATCCCTGGTAAGGACAGCCACCCCACCCAACGTGTGGACAGAACTAGAAGTGCACCATGTAGAAGTTCCTGACAGAGCAGGCCTGTGCAGCAGAGATCAGAGTCTCCTGTAAACATAGAACCTGCGGGTGGTAACCCTCTATGAAAGACTTGACATCCTCAAGCTGGGAGCAGAGACCACAACAATTACATTGAAAAAAAAGTGGCCACTTATGAGGCAGGGACAGAAACCAGACAGCCACAAGCTTGAAGAGGACACCAAGCTATATGAGCAGACTGTGAAGAATTGCAGGGCAGTCTTGCGAGACTGGGTGACTAGGTATCTAAATAGCAGATGAAATTTAATGTGAACAAGTGCAAAGTGATGCACATAAGGGGGGGGGGGAAATCAAAACTTTATGTACACAATGCTGGGTTCTAAATTAGGGGTTACCATTCAGGAAAAGAACCTTGGAGTCATTGTGGACAATACATTGAAATCCAACAAAAATGATAAAGGGTATTTAACAGCTCCTCTATGAAGAAAGACTGGATAGGTTGGGGATCTTGAGCTTCGAGAAGAGACAACTGAGAGGGGATATGATAGAAGTTTATAAAATCATGAGTAGTGTGGAACAAGTTAATAGGGAATGATTATTTGCCCTTTCAAATAGTACTGTTATGTATCAATTAGACAATATTGGCCATAATCAGAGACACAAGCAGGATGAGGTTTGGACAACTCAGTTCAGCTTATTCAGCCACAGGCCTCAGGCTGACACTGTCCAACTAGGCCCATGAGAATAAAGTTGTCAAAATCACAACTTTAAAAACATAAAAACATCAAATAAGAGGATTAAAATAAATCCTATCTCCTAACCAGAACCTCCCAATCCCATTCAGGGTGCAAGGGTGGTCTGTCAGATTTGCTGATCTGGTGGTCCCTTCTGACCTTGGATTCTATGACGCTATGACTCTGTAATTTAATTCAGTGAAAGAAACAACCAACAAAATGCCCACTGAGCTCAGACATTGTCAAACACTGACAGGCTTCTCCTGTTTGTGCCAGAGTGTCACGCATTGGAGACAAGTTTCATTTAATTGCATGATCAGCTTTTGAGACACATCTGCTTGCTGACAAGATGAAACACATTTAATTTCATTATTAGTACAGTAGGGCACAGAGGTCTCAGTCAGGTTTGGGCCTTGAAGTGGTAGACTTTGTACATGCATTCAAAAGACAAGCTTGGGTCTCAACACCATCTGGGTGACAATTTTAAAATGTCAACATATTTTTAGTGAAAACAACAATTAATATGATTCGTACTTGATTAATAAAGCAAAGATTCATAACTATGATCAATTTTGATACGATTTAACCAATAATTGTGTCCCATTTTTAGTGAGTTTTCCTGCTAAATTTTCTGGTGGCCAGAAGCAACCTTTGAAACTGACAAACAGCAGGAGCATGGCAGAGCATGCTAAATTTACTCTTTCTTGCAGGAGCATGGCTGAGAGCATAAAAATAGGGAGCTATCATTCCGCTTAGGCTCAGCAGATAACCTAGAGGGGCTGAGGCAGCTGGGAAGTGAAATGAACAAGAGCAACAGGCTGCCGCTGAGGAGTGAAATAGACCCCGAGCTGAATCAGGGAACAGTGGCCTGATACAGCCCCACACAGCCCCACACAAGCCCCCAACACCTACCAGGGGCAGCGGCAGTGGGGGAGCTTACAACCTCGTGAAGTCTAAACTCAAGTCTAAACTTGAGTTCCTAATGGAAGAGTGCACCTCTAGGGTTCAAAGGGAGCTCAAAGTGATAAGAAAGGGGATGAGCAGAGCAGCAGCAGGGCAGAACACCCTCAGGGTGTGTGTGGAAGCCGAGCTTCCCCCAAGCAGCTGCCCTGGGGAAGTCACCCACCAACACCCACTTGTATCCTGCCAGCTGTGGGCCAGGGAAGTGCTTGCGTTGCCAGGAAGGTGGCCTCTGAACATCTCCTAGCTGCCTTGTTAATTTCACCTGTGCTGGGGCAGAAAAGTGGCCGGGGCGATTTAAAGTGCTGTTCATGTTGAAGAAATGGTCTGATGGGGTTAAATCTTTAAGACCTAGCTTATGTGGGGCCCTGGTAGGTGTTGGGGGCTCCAGAGGGGAGGAGGATTTTTCTGGGGTGGAGGCTGGATTCAGTCACTGTTTTCTGTTCCCTGCTGCAACTCAAGGTCTATTACACTCCCCAGCAGCAGCCTATTGCTCTTGTTTATTTCACTTCCCTGTCACTGAGGAGTGAAATAGACCACTTCTGTCTCAGTCACAGCAGCAAACAGTGACTGGATCCAGCCCCTCCCCCTCAAAAAAATCCTCCCCCACCCGAGCCCCCAGCACCTACCCGGGGCAGCAGCAGTGTGGGAGCTTACAACCATGTTCAACTTAAATTGGAGTTTATACTCTAGTCTAAACATGAGTCCCTAGCCAAAGAGTGTTCCCCCAGGGTTAAAAGGGAGCTCAAAATGATAAGAAAGGGGATGAGAAGAGCGGCAGCAAGGCAGATCACCCTCAGGGGGAAGAAGGGGGCTTTCCCAAAGCAGCTGCCCTAGTGAAGTCCCCCAACACCCACTTGTATCCTGCCATCTAGGGGCCAGGGAAGCGCTTGTGTTGCCAGGAAAGTGGCAGCCAGATGCTTTCACTGTCCACTGGGAAGTGTTTCCCTGCCCCCCAGCCAGCAGGATACAAGCAGGTGTTGGGTGACTTCCCCAGGACAGCTGCTTGAGGAAGGAAACAATCCGATGGCCAATGATGGAATCAGGAAGGAATTTTCCCCAGTTTATACCTTTTTTCCCCTTTTTAAAAGGTTTTTAGGCTAAAGACTGGTTTTTTGCCTTCCTCTGAAGAAGTAACCAACAGGAAAAACAAAATTTTAAAAATGGAAAAATATATCTGTGTCATGTGTTATCTGTAATGTATCACATTAAGAAAAAGACATACAAACAGACACACACTTACAGACCGAAGTGGTTTCAATAATATGAATGCAGTAATGTATATGATAAATGTGTATAGAGCATAGCAACTACACAAAAAACAGAGGAAATTCCTACCCAAAAAACTCTATCAGGTTAAGAAGATAAGTTAAGGTGCTTTCCTACCCAAAAAAACTCTTCCCTACCCAAAAAACCCTTCCCTACCCCCAAACCCCCTTCCCTACCCTTTCCAAACAACCCTTTGGGAAGGAATACAATTATCCTACCAAATAAACCTTTACCCAGCCTTTTCTAACTACCCCAGGCTCCTGTTGGGGATTCTGTTGATTGAGACTGGCTCTGATAAGCAGAACACAGCTGTGTTTCACTGTGATGACATCCAAGGACCTCCAAGATGTCCCCATGGCTGAAATTGCTGAGGAACTGGAATTCATTGAAATGAATGACATAGAACAGCCATTGAAAACAATGGAGGCAATAATAATGGGATTGACAAATGACATTAGGCTTTAATGGCTGCAAAACAATACAGTGGAGCTGCATCTTTTGGTGGGGGACAGGGGTGTGGAATGATGATGAAGGGGCTAAGGAAGTGAGTGGAATGGCTGGAATGACAGAGAGAAGGCTACCAGGAATGGGTATATTAGCAATGGATTGGGTGGAATGATAGGAATGATAGGGAGTGCACCAGGTCCCCATATTGTTTTTGTTTTTCATTTTCATTATTCAAAAATGTTTCATTATCGTTATTAATGACATCATTTTCGTTATCATTATTGTTATCGGTATCAGTACTATTTCAAACAATGATTTTATTTTTGGTATCAGTATCTAATCTTGTGCACAACTAATATCTATCTAAATCTAAGGGAGACAGGGGAAGGGAAAAGGACAACTATCTATTATCTAAACAATGGTGCAAGGTGCAAGGAAGAAGGCTTTAGATTTATCAGGAACTGGGGAGCCTTCTGTGGAGGGGGGAGCCTATACAGACGGGATGGGCTCCACCTTAACCTAAATGGAACCCAGCTGCTGGCACTAAACATTAAAATTGTGATAAAGCAGTTTTTAAACTAGAACCTGGGGGAAAGTCGATGGGCACTGTGGAGTGCACAGTTTGGACTGTGGCTTCTATGCAGGATGATGTTAGCTTAGGGGATTTAGAGTTGCTTAAGACTGAGGAAGGGATAAAAACTAAGGGACTTCAGGTGGAATTTGCTGGAGAACAGATAAACAACAATTCCAGGGTGCCTGATACAGTCCCCTATAATGTGCACAGTAAGAAGAATAAAAACAATACACATAAATGTCTATATGCAAATGCTAGAAGCCTGAAATATAAGATGGAAGAATTAGAGTGTATGGTGCTAAATGAAGATCTAAACATTATAGGCATCACAGAGACATGGTGGAACAAGGATAATGAATGGGACACTGTAATACCAGGGTACAAAATATATCGGAATGACAGAGTAGATAGAGTTAGTGGTGGGGTGGCTCTATATGTAAAGGACAACATTGGGTGATTTCAGACGTGACGAGATCACGCTGAACCACACTGAACCACGGTGAACCCCGCAGCGGGGCGAAAGGCCCCTGCACGTCTGCACAGCGTGCGCCAGATGTTGGCCACGCTGAATCTGCAGACGGGGTCAATTTGAACCACGCTTCCCGGGCTAGCCGGGGGAAGGTCCCGGGAAGCGTGGTCAAATGGACC
>QEPC01001670.1:41952-53354 GCA_003113815.1 Sphenodon punctatus | reverse complement strand
TTATTGATATGTTTTATAATTGTATTTTAAATGTTTTAAATGGTTTTTTATTGTTGTTAACCGCCCCGAGCTGCTGTGCAGGATGGGGCGGTATAAAAATCTACTAAAAAAATAAATAAAAAAAAATATTCACCCCTTATTTAAACCAAGTACATCCAGTACCAGCCATGATAAAGTATCCCCATTGTATCAGAAAATACAAAAACCATAGAGTACTAAATTGTGAGGACACAAAGCAGTTGTTACATCATCTCCTCAAGGGCCACAAAGAGCTAGCGGTGCCCACAAAGTGGCTGGTAATGGTCAGGAAACAAGTATGATCATGGTGGAGATGGACTAATTAGCAAATTTTCACTTAAATTTCTGCTGGAATGATTGGTACATAAACTTCAGTGAAAATTAAAATCACCTCTACTCTAGCAACACGTAAGGGAAGACAGTAATACAAACAAAAACTGCCCTCAATTTACTATGAATGCCACCCTCCTCTAAAAATAAGCAGGCCTCACTGGCACTGGGAACTACCATTTGTGCCTCTGTATATTATCTACCTCTGGCCCCCTAAATATATTTTGACAGATGACAAAAAGTCTTCTACCTCAGACTTTAAAATATTCATGTCTCTCCTGCAACTGCTGAGGACACTGACTGACACCCAAATGATCTCCAAGTTGTCTTCAAGAGAAAATCTATTTCCCATTCAGACTAAGTGCAGGATCAGAAAGGGCAAGAATCAACATTCTTTGCACTGTTTAGTTGTCTCTGTTGCTGGCCCCTGAGTAGGCTGATGTACCCCAAGCAGGTAAATAAAAAGTGGTAGATTTGTTAAGGGTCCTGGTCTGACACTCAGGAAATAAGACCACCGGGGCTCTGCTACAGCCTTCCTGTGTGACGTCGGACTTTCTATACTTCAGTTCTCCATCAGTAAAATGGGGGTGATAATCCCTTGTACTTCAGAGGGATGTTGTGAGGGCCTCAGATACTATGGCAGTGTAAGTGGCAAAGGAGGTATTTGCTAATGATTTGGAATCATGGACTGTTTGTGATATTTAATAGATTATTATTATTACACCAGCAATGTATGTACCTGCAGCCGTACAACCAATAGTTATAAACAAGTCCCTACCCCAAGGAGCTTACAATCTAAAAAAAGACAAGGGAGGGGGGACAAGGGAGAGGTGAACCTAGGCAGAGACAAGGATACCTTCAAGAAACTGAGAAGTTGCAGATGCACAGGCTTAACTTAGTTACAGGGAAGAGAAAGATTCTGAGGGAAGCGGAGGCAATTTCCTCCTCATAATGGGCTAGAGAAAGCCTGACAGAAGAGGTATGTTTTCAGGATGGATTTGAAGTTTGGGAGAGAGGAAGAAGGATTAATGTATTCAGGGAGGGAAATCCAGGGGGTAGAGAGAAAGGGTGAACACATTTTGAGCAGCAAGGGAGTCGCAAGCAGGTGGGGGTTGGGGCAATGAAAGAGCAAAGCTCCTGGGCAGGAATGTGGTGGGAAATAAGTGTGGCGAGATGGGAGAAGCAAGACCATGAAGAGCCTTGAAGGTGAAGACAAGGAGCTTATGCTGAACATGTTCTGGCAGAGGGAGCCAGTGTAGGGCAGAGGAGTGGCTGAGCATGGTCAAAGTGCTGGACAAGGTGGATGACTGGCATCAGGGCATTGAATGGAAATGAAGCAGGGGAGACCAGTAAGGAGGAAGTTGCAGTACTCAAGGTGAGAGATGAGTAGAGCATGAACTAGGGTTTTGGCAGTGGAAGGGAGGGCCAGATTGTTTCATTATTATGCAGAGCAAAGCAACAGGACTTGGCAACAGCCTGTATCTGATGTACAAAGGAGAGGGAGGAGTCAGAGATGAATTCCAGGCTACGCACCTGGTGGTTAGGCTGAATGGTGACACCTTCAAAGGAAATTGAGGGTAAAGAGGGGTGGTGGTGTTTGGTGGGGACGGATGAGGAGTTCAGTCTTGGCCATATTAAGCTTGAGTTGCTGGTGAGACATCCAAGCCGAGATGGAAGGCTGCTGCTGGAAGGGGGGTGGGACTAGTGACATGTGGAGCTGCGCCACCTCCCCCATCCCTCTGGCTTCATAAAAAGAACTCAAGCCTCTTCAGGTGACTGCCTGCAGTGGCTGCCGAAGACAGCTGCCAAAGACTATCAGCTGTTCAGCAGCCAGAAGCTGGGACTGGATCAACCTTCTTGTTGTGAGTTTTAATAGTTTTTAGAAGGGTGCGGGATGGGGGAGATTTTGGTGGGGAGGATAGGTATGGGATGGTGGTGCCTCCCCCCCCCCAATGAAAGGGGGGTACAGGCAATGGAAGTCAGGAGTATTGAATGGTGCCATGACCCCCCAGTGAAAGGGGGCTACAGGCGGGGGGGAGATGGGTTATGCTGTGGCCCCCTGGTGAGAGGGGAGTACAGGAATGGGAGTTAAGGAGTGGGGAATGGTGCCATGGACCTGCAGTGAGAGGTTGGGTACAGACAGGGGGTTTATTACAGATGGGGAAATGGGGATCGGTGGGATAAGTTGGGGAAAGATAGGAGGAACCTCTCCCTCAGGTGGGTGGGATTAGGTTGGGGATGGGGGAGGTATGCCATGATCTCCTTCTGAGAGGGGGGGAGTATAGGGAATATGGGGCCTGAAGTGTATGTTATACCTGCCTGGTGAAAGGGGGGCAAGGACGTGTGGGTAGAGTTGTTCCCTGGCCTGCCTCCCTGGCCAATTTCTCTCCAGGGCGGATGGGCTCGGGGATGCCTTCTTGTAGAGCATGGGGAAGGGGTGTCCTTGGGAGGGAGCTGTTGCACTGACTGAGGTCCTGCTGGGCATGGGGAGGAATGGCAGAGGGGAGTAAATGCCATCAGGGGTACAGAGGTAGGCAATTGGAGTCTTTCTTCCCCTGTCCTCCTCTCCCTCCATCTCAGGATATTTGGGGGTTGAGGTCAGTGGAGCCTCTGATCTGTTGCTGGTGGTGCTTAATATGAGGTCAGAGGTGATTAAAACAGTCATCATCCATGATCTTTTTCAGGATGAAGCCACTAACTTAGTGGCCAAGACCTAGCTGGATGGGGCTTCTGGGCCTGTGTTGGTTCAGATGGTACTGACTGGGTACTTGGTGCAGCATCAGCCTAGGATTGCAGGCTTGGGGGCCGTGGAGTGGCAGTGGTTTGCAAAGACAATCTGCTCTATCAGAATTATCTGGTGTCTGACTTATCCAACCAAAATGTGTCCACCTAGTAGTTGAAGACCAGGATAGATTGGTCCTGCTGTGCACAGTAGACTGTCTGACTGCTCTAGCTGAGCTGGTCTCAGAGGTGCTGCTGAGATCACTCAGACTTATTGTCTTGGGTGATTTCAACATACACTCTGAGGCTGGTCATTCATGGTCACCATGACAACCATGGGCCTATCCAGAGAGTATCTGGCCCAACACATAAGTCTGGACACACATTGGATCTTTTGTTCTGCAACAGCCTGGGAACAGGCGTTCTGATTACTGGGAGTGTTGTTTCAACACTGTTGTCATGATTGGATGAACTTCTAAGGGCCCAGATTCCTGCCCTCTTTTGCCCCCATTGAGGTAGTTGACCAGTTAGGATGGTTCCACCCCCAAACCCCTGAGATCTAATAGATTCCAGAACTTGTCTGGTGGATTTACCTGCTGACCCTGTCAGCTCTCTGTCAATGGCCTGGTTGATTTGTGGTATGCTATGTTGACCCACGCTATTGACACGGTGGCACCCTGGCCTCTGTTTCCTCTGCAGTGACAGCACAGGTCACTAATATACAGAGGACCTCTGAATGACATCACCCAGTGGTCTCAGATACACATTGAACAAGAGGGACGACAGAATAGAACCCTGTGGGATACCACGGGAAAGGTCTCAAGAAGATGATGAGAAGTCACCCATCACCACCTGCTGGGACCTCCCTGACAGGAAAGAGTGAAACCACTTGAGCAGCCCCACATAAAAGGAATTAGAAAGGGGTTCAACTGCTTTATGGTGGAGCCTATCTCTGTTAAGAGAATCCACTGCCCCTGTCTAATAGGGTACAGCTCCTTTCTCACACCCTGCCTTAGGTGAGGCCTATATCTGTTCCTGGAGAGATAATCTGCTGTCCCTGTCTGATGGGGTACAGCTCCTTTCCTGCACCCTTCCCTGGGTGAGGCCTATATTTGTCCNGGCAAAGGAGGTATTTGCTAATGATTTGGAATCATGGACTGTTTGTGATATTTAATTGATTATTATTATTACACCAGCAATGTATGTACCTGCAGCCGTACAACCAATAGTTATAAACAAGTCCCTACCCCAAGGAGCTTACAATCTAAAAAAAGACAAGGGAGGGGGGACAAGGGAGAGGTGAACCTAGGCAGAGACAAGGATACCTTCAAGAAACTGAGAAGTTGCAGATGCACAGGCTTAACTTAGTTACAGGGAAGAGAAAGATTCTGAGGGAAGCGGAGGCAATTTCCTCCTCATTCTGGTTTAGTTACAATTTAACACAGAGTTAGTTTATGGCACATTTGAATCAAAGAAGCATTTCTGATCTCAGTCACATTGCAGCAAGGAGATTAGCATTTTAGGGGTTCAAGCCATATCATAACACACACACACACACACACACACACCAAGTCCCGCAGTCGTACCAACAACACCTCATGGTCACCTGTATCAAAGGCTGCAGAAAGATCTAACAAGATCAGCAAGGTAGAATTCCCCTTGTCTATCTCCAGGTATAGGTTATTAACCAAAGCCACAAATGCACTCTCTATGCCATACCCAGGGTGAAAACCTGACTGAAACAGGTCCAGGAATCTGACAGCATCGAGATGTGCCTGAAGCTGTCGAGTAACCATACATTCCAGGGAAGGTTAGAAAAAGGCTGATAGCTGGGTGGGGAGTCAGCATCTAGAGATGGTTTCTTTAGCAAGGGGCAGACCACCACAGTTTTAAGGATGTTGAACACACTACCCTCCCAAAGGGAGGAGTTGACAACCCCAGCCAACAACAGTCCCAGTGTCTCCTGGATGGCTTTTATCAGCCAGGACGGGCAAGGATCTAATTCACAACTGGTTGCCCTCATTGCCCCAAGCACCTCCCTCACATTGGTGGTTGATACCAATTGAAACTGATCCAAATAAACAGGATTAGACTGAGTTTCCATAGTCCCAAACTCTGTCTCTGTGGATTAAATGGTGGCACCCAAGTCATGGTGAATATGAGCAATTTTGTCTGCAAAGAAATGTATTAAAATGTCCCTGCAGGCAACAGATGTCTCCATTTCCTGTTGTAGTTGTACCCTGTTGATTTTGTTAGATCTTTCAGCAGCCTTTGATACAGTTGATCATGGGGTGTTGTTGACAGGGCTGAAGTACCTGGCAGAGGTGCATGAGACCCCTCTTGAGTGATTCTGCACATTCCTGGATGGCAGATGCCAGAGAGTGGTGATGGGTGATAGCTCATTGTCCCCCTAGTCCCCAGGAGCTCCCTTGTGAGGTCCCACAGGGTTCAATCTTGTCCCCACTCCTGTTCAATATGTGTCTGAGGCCCCATAGTGAGATTGTTAGGAGATTTGAAGTGAAGTGCCATCAGTATGCTGATGACACCGATCTCTGTCTCTCTTTTTCATCTGGCCCAGGCCCTGCATTCTCGATGCTTACCAGGTGCCTTGTCATTGGAGACTGGATGCAGGTGAGCCAACTGAAGCTGAATCCAGACAAGACTGTGGGACTCCTGTTATTGAAGGGGTCCAGCCTTTTTTGGTTGCTCAGATTTGGTGTTCTTGGATCCACTGCTGCTCCTAGATGACCAGGTTGTGGCAGTGGCCAGGAGTTTTTCACCAACTTCATCTGGTGAGAAGGCTGCACTGCAACACTTTTTGTCAAATTCAGGTTTAGCCACTGTCATCCAATGCCTTCGTAACCTCGAGGCTAGACTACTGCAATGCGCTATACGTGGGGCTGCCCTTGCAGACTGTTCAGAAGCTGCAGTTTGTGCAGAACATGATAGTCTGCCTTCTATCAGAGGTAGGTTACTGGAAGCACATTATACCATGCTCTGGAGTCTACGCTGGCTGCCAATAGTTTTTCAGGTACAATTCAAGGTACCGGTTTTGACCTCTAAATCTCTAAACAGCTTGTCATGGTCTTTAACCATCTGCAAGTACCAACTGTCTGCAAGGTCTGTACAACAAGGGCTTGCAGGGAGGTGTTCTCGGTTGCTGCTCAGCAGTTATTGAATTCCCTTTCCTTGGAGATCCATCTAAGCCTGAGCCTGCTCATCTTTCAGAAAAGATGTAAGACCTTCCTGTTTAGTCAGGTGTTTTGGCAGTCTGAGGTGGGATTGGGTGGAGGGATTAGGGAGAGGGTTGGAATGTAAGGGGGTTTAGGAGTTTTATACTGTCGTTCATGTTTATATATGTTCTATGTTGTATATATTTTTAATATTTTTATAAGCCACTCTGAGCCATTGTAGGAAGATCAGGGTAATAAATAAATAAATGTTGGAGAGATGATCTGCAATACAAGACTGGATGGAGGGGGAGAGTGCATGGGTGAAGAGATAGAGTTGAGTGTCATCAGCATACAGGTGATACTGGAAGCCATGAGAGTCAATGCGTTTGCCCAGAGAAAGGGTGCTTTCTGACATGTGCCAAAGTGTCCTTATAAGTTCGGGCGGCAGGAAACGCATGCAAATTAGGCATGGCTTTGATCATATTGGAAAGGCACATCACACATGATTAAAGCTTTTTGGTGCACTGACAACTGCACTGTTATCGAACTGGATTTTGCAGCTTGGTACAGCGCAATTGTCAGTGCATGGAAATGCGGCATGCCTTTCCAATGTTAGCAAAGTCACACCTAGTAAGTAAGTAAGCTTTATTGCACCACGAGCTTTCACTATGGCCAAATTATAAACATCAAACATCAAAATTTTGAAAACAACACCAACAATACATCAGACACCCAATACAGTCAATTTATCAGTCACAGCTAGGGGTTAAACCCCTGATCTCTCACAATAATTTTATTCAAAATCCGGGTTCTTTCCTTCAGTGTCAGCGAAGTATATATAGAAAGTGCCATTTTCGCTTCCCTACATTCCAAACTGAGCAGATACCCATAAGAGTTCTCTGACTCAACAGTAGGTCCANAGGGGGGAGCAAGGTTGTGAAGAGCTTTATAGGTGAAGACTAGGAGCTTGTGCAGGATTCGTTCAGGAAGGGGAAGCCAGTGAAGCAAAGAGAGGAGGGGCTGCACTATTGTGTCAATAGTGTAGCCACTTTCCAACTGGCCACACCTGCCAGATCATCTTGTTTATCAATGTCCCACACCCTTAAATTGATCTGGAGCTTGATCTCAGGAAAGCTTCTCTCTTTAAAATAATCAAAGGAAAACCCCAGGAGCCCAATTGTCCGACCCAGGAAGTCCACCCATGGGTAGGAGCGCACCCCTGTATAATTTAATTCTTCCTGGAGACATTTAAGCGACAATGATGAATCTTGCTGGCCCATTACCCTTAGCCAATATCCCAGAAATATCTTCCTAGAATAGGCTTGGATAGAAATAGCCCCTGTTTCTGCCCGTAGAATCTCCCCAGGGACATTTGGGCCAACTCCTAGGAGATTCCTCTGGAAACCCTTTTGCACACTTTCAAGTGTAGCATAATCTGAGTTCGTGACAACTTCTAGCCCAAATGTTGCCATGGAAGGGACCTTAGCCAAATATGCCGCTAAGAAGGTTGAAATAGGAACCCCCTTGGAAATAGCAGCAGCCCTACAGGGTCCGGGAAGCCACCTTGGCCTTGATAGCTCACCTCCGCACGTGCAAACCCCAGGTCCCTCGATTAGAGAAGGTGACCCCGAGGTACTCAAATGATTTAACCACCTCGAAGTCACCCGCCGCCATTTTCCATATACCTGGAGTCTTTTTCTTTCCCAAGGTCATTATTTTTGATTTGCTTGCATTTATCATTAATCCATTGGCCTGGCAATACTGATGGAATTGGGCAATTGCCCTCCTCAAACCCACTACTGTCTGTGACAGCCAAACAATATCATCCGCACACTGGATGAAAGATACGTGGAGTTGTTCGATTTTTGGGGGGTGGGTATCATAGTTCGAGACACATCGTGGCAAATCGGAGAGAAACAAGCTAAAGAGTAGGTGAGCCAGGACACACCCCTGCCTAACCCCTCTCTCAATAGGGATACCACTGCTCTGGGGCCTTTCCCGCTGAAATTTAATGTAGGCTTCATTATTAGAATAAAGCTGGATTATGGCATTCAACAAGGAATCATCTATACCAAGTAGCCTTAGCTTGTGCCACAGCCTTTCCCTAGGGACCGTATCAAACGCCTTTGTTAAGTCCACAAAGGCAAGATGTAAGGTAGATTTTTTTATCGTATAATATTTGCAAACTAAATGCTGTAAGATAAAGCAGCAATCGGAAGTAGAGTGCCCTTTCTGAAAGCCAAATTGTTGGTACGGTAATATAGCCTTCTCTGCCACCCACTGCTCAAGATGCTCCAAAAGAAGTCTTGCATATAGCTTGCCTATTGTAGACAGCAGGCTAATTGGCCTATAGCAGGTGGGATCTGTATTTTTACCTTTTTTGAAAATAGGTACTATATAGCTGAGAATCCAAGAGTTAGGAACCTCATGCCCTGCACCTAAACTGGCAAATAAGGGAGATAGAACCGCTGCCCACCATCCTGGGGCTGCCTGCAGCATTTCTGCAGTAATGCAGTCCGGTCCTGCAGCCTTATTTGCTTTCAGGGTCCCAATAACCCTTACTATTTTAGCCTCTAAGGACTCCCCTTTCTGCCCCAAGGTAAGCTCCATACACCGAACTGGAGGAGGAGGAAGAGGAGGAGGAGGAGGAGGAAGATCATCCATCCCTACCTGGTGATCCCTATATAGTTCTTTGAAAAAAATCCTCACACCTAATTTTCATGTACGTCCTGCCACCCGAACTCATAAATACATTTTAATGCACATTGGAAAGCACCCAAAGAGTATAAAGGTGGAAGAGAAGAGGGCACACTTTATTATGTTGTTCACTTTCCCTTTAAGAGCAAGGCTGTAATTTCTCAAGAGGACAAAAATGCATTTTTATCATAGCTTTACTGCTGATATAGCCTAATTAGCCCAAATAGTTGATTTTTGCATCAGTGCATCCCAAACCGGCTGGAGTATAACTTTGTTCTTTTCTTCCATCACATTCTTCCCATCTGAAGAAAAGTGAGCTGCTCTTCCCATCTTCCCTGTAACCTTTTCCTTTATTTGTTTTCACCACCTGGGTAGTTCACAAAATGAAGTGTAATGGCTAGCACCTCCACACCAACCTGCAAAAGGTACAGAGACAAATCGAGTGCAATGTTGCTTAACGTTTGACAGCTGTAATGAATTAAATTGCATAGCCCACTTCAATTCATTACACCCTCCATGAGAGAGGGGTATATGTAAAAATGAGCCATTTAAAAACACATTCTGATTTTTTATTAATCCAACATGCTGAATTGTTTTCCTATGGTGTAAAGCTAATAATTCCAGTTTTCACTCTGTTGCATCCTGGAATAAAGTAACTGTGCCTGCCCAATGAGAAGATGCAAAGAGACAGTGCTGAGATCAAAAAGATGTCACCTTCTCAAACTGACTTAGAAGCTACCGGTCTGTGGAAAATGTGTTTCATTGTTTAGATGCATTCACGTACCTGCCACATCTGTGCCATTTAGCTGCTAAACAAATTCAGTATGCTTTTGGTTTCAGTGAGGGAAATTATTCTCCACTTCATGGCATCCAAAGTTCCGGCTGTTACTCAGTGCCACCTACTGGTACGATAGAAACAAAGTGCACAAGTTTGGGAAGTTTGTTGTCTCAAAACATTTTGTTTTTAGCTAAGTCAATGGGTGCTACATCTCACTGCAAGATCTGCTGATAGAAAGGTTTCAGATGGTTTCTTTTATAAGTTTAGTTTGCTGGGCATTAAGATCCAAACCCTGCGCTCAGTTACCCTGGAACAACCTTAATGAGTAAAAGAGAGCAGAATTTGGCAATGTGACTTTGTATTTATATAATTATGATTGCAGATCTTGTTTTCACTAAATCTTGCATGTGCTCGACACTAAAAATACCAATTATCCGGGCGGATTCCATATGCAACTTTGGGGTAATTCAGGTGCAGCTGTCATCCTGTGTTGCTTAAAAATACAGTGTCTTACTTTATTGCCCACGAGTCTCAGCAGCTGAATTGCAGCTGCTTCTTAGAATCTCAGCAGTCAGGACTGCTAGGCACTGGCTCTACCCATCATTCACAGGAAAGATTTGTGTGAACTAATATCCAGAAAAATCAGGAGCGGTGTGTGCGTGCACACAAGTGCATGTGCCTTGTGACTCTCAGTCATATGAAGTTTTGGTACACAGCTCTTGGGGTTGGGATAAAGCTTGCTCTGTGGAATGGATGGAGGATTCCGTACATGACGTGCGATGCAGCTGCAGAAGGCACCATGGGTTTCATTTAGTTACTGGTACTCTGGAAGGAAGCAGTAGCTTTGCAAACTGAACTGAGGACACTGTCTGAGGTGCTGTTCATAACAAAAGGCAGTTGGCACAATCTTGCAAGTGGCTTCCTATGTTTGTGATTTCACCATTATCACATCCAGTCACTGAACCTAAACCTTCCCTAACCAGCACTCATACATCTGCCCAGGGCACTGGAGCATGACTGTAGACAGGGATTTCAATCTTGTATGCAGTGCTGCCAGCCTGCTATTAACCCTTACTCCCCCAATCTGGAAGCTGCTGCCTTCTGACCATGATCCATTTAAGCGAACTGTTATCATATGACACCAAATCCCCAAGTTAAGTCAAATGTCCCACATGGGCCCTTTTCAAATGGGTGGGTGGTGTGGGGGGGATGGGTGGAGGCCATAGCAGGTGGGCAGTGCGTGGATGGCCCGTCACACAGACCTCCACCCATCTCCACCCACACAGCATCCACCATTGGCGCCCGTTGCTCTGTACTTGGGTGGTGTGGGGGGGATGGGTGGAGGCCATAGCAGGTGGGCAGTGCGTGGATGGCCCGTGGAGGGGGGCGTGGATGGCCCCCCTCCACTGCGCACACACCTGCTGGTGAGGGGGGGGCGGCGTCTATGCAAAAAGGGCCATGTTTTCACACTCTCCCATGGGTGGCTGGTGGGTTTTGAGGTTGGAGGGGCAGTAAGACCAGGGCAACGGTGGGTGCAGCCAGGGCAACGGTGGGCGGCATAACCCAGCAGCAAGGAGTTCCAAGGGTTAATGTTGGATGGACATTACATTACTTAATCCAGCAATTTCAGTTAGGTTAGGCAGGTTATAATCACCTCCTCTGCCAGGTTTAAAAGCAGGCAGACA
>QEPC01001670.1:10201-38859 GCA_003113815.1 Sphenodon punctatus | reverse complement strand
AAAAAAAATTAGAGGAGGGCCGGGGGCCCCCACAGCACTAGGGGGGCAGTGCCCCAAATTTCCTGGGGGAGGGAGCCACCACTGCACTCTCCTCTCCCATCTCCTCCTGGATCCTACTCAGTGCGAGTCACCCTTTCCCACTCCCCTCCTGTTCCCATTTCCCCTCACCTGGCATGTGGAATTGAATGTACCCACTGCAGCAGAACAGCACTCCCAGTCCTTGGAACAGGAACTCTAATACTACTGCAGTCGCTGCCTGTCCACTGTAGAGTGGGCTCCGTGACAAACATAGGTCCTTTTCACACAAGACACACACCCCCATGCCCAGGCAGAAACGCTGCGTGGGCATGGGGGGGGGCACCTCTGTGACCACTGCAACTAGGGGGGGTGCACACTCCCACACTCCACCCATCTCCACCCATCTCCCACACGCAGAGAAACCGGTGACAATGGCGGTGGTTCCGTGCATGGAGATGGGTGGAAGTGGGTGGAGATGGGTGTCTGCCCATGTAATGGCCGCCCCCGCACCACAGCATACACCCATTCCCCCCTACTGTGGCCTGTGTGAAAAGGGCTGTACTTAGCAAAAGTGGAAATACTGTTTCCTTGCTGCCCTGCTCCCACCAAATATGCACTTGCATACACTGCTTATGCCTGCTACATGCATATATCTTGGAGTAAGAGACAGAGTGGAAGATAACACTGATGATTATTACACATGCATAGCAATATTAGTTGTAGCCAGCAACAAGGGGAAGGAGGGCACTCCCCAAAAGGTGCAAAAGTGATGTGAAGCCTTTGTATTACCTGCTGAGTCATATGCTGGATGACACAGTGGTTATTTGCCATGAGCTGAATAAGGTGGATCCAAATTGACAGATATATAGGAATTGATTCAGGCAGTAGGGATGGGAAAATTGGAATCAAATTAATCCGACTCACCTGATTTTTATTGCTTTGGATTGCTTCAGATTAATCAGATTCCGGTGCAATAACCGATGCCTTACATTGTCCATTGAAATGAATAGTGTGGGAAAATGCGAACCGATTCTGATTCTGATCCAATTCAAATCTGAAGCAATTGAATCCAGTTCCAATTTTAATCTGATTCCGATTTCCCATCCTTTTCAGGCAGTGAGGCAAGGAGACGAAGCTCTTCCCAGTTCAAAAGCAAAGCATCTGGAAGAGTTTGAGGTGTGTATGTCTGGTGATTTATTTTACAGCCATATCATGACATCATGAGAAAACAGATCCAGGAAAAGGATTCACCGGAATATTGTGACCTGGCAATGTGACAAACACCTTAACCAGAGTAGCCTCTGTCATATCAGATCAGAGGCTCAACGAAAAACTATTTCAGTGGACAACACAGCCGTAAGGTGAACATTAATGTTAGAAATAGTGCTGTCTCTTTCTCAGGATGTTCTCAAGCTGTATGCAGATTGAGCTATTGGAGGTCCTGCCGTGCTCTGCTCTCTCTTTCATTTCCCTGCATCTTGCTGCAAAGCTGTCAACAGATGACTAGCCTCTTCTCTGTAATCCTGCCAAAACGGCTGAGTGCTGCACTTGGCTTTCTATTGTGATGGTTGTTTTGCTTTTACTTTAAACACTATGGGTGTAATCCAATAGCCTGCGTATGCCACTCACAGGCACTGTGCTCAGGCCAGAATGCGCGTGCTCAGGTGTCCATGTATGCCACATGCACAGCACAGCTGCCCAGGGCTGTGCTGCATGCATGGCATGCTTGCGCACCTGAGCATGCTCGTTCTGGCCTGAGCATGGCACCTGTGGGCAGTGGATGAGGGCCATTGGATTGCCCCCCATGAGTACAACTTCCCTTTGCAAAAAGTGCACATTGGATGGGCAGGTGGTTGTGCCATTGGTGTGTCTTAACACTTGTTACATCTTTCCTGTAAAAGTGACACAGATGAAGTTAAGTAAACTCC
The DNA here is from genome assembly GCA_003113815.1 of Sphenodon punctatus. NCBI lineage: Eukaryota > Metazoa > Chordata > Lepidosauria > Sphenodontia > Sphenodontidae > Sphenodon > Sphenodon punctatus. The sequence goes on along the minus strand of QEPC01001670.1, from coordinate 36,913 downwards.
CCAATTCTCATTCGGGAACAGTGAACCTCAGGGGAAGTGAGTCAAGGTGTGTTAACAAATTAGACATTAGTCCACACCTGGTGAGTGTCCACCTGCCCATTGATTAGGTGTTTTCCCCCACTGGCCACATGGCCTCCACCCACCAGCCACACAGCTCCCACTCATGGCAGCGTCTCAAGAACATGGAACCCGCTATGTGAGCAAATGCAGGCTAACGTGAGCCCACATGTTCATGTCCCATCGATTAGGTTGCATGCAGCGCCTCCACGTGTACAGGTCCACCAACACCATACAGTCACAGGTGGAAATCCTAGAGCATCCGAGGAGCAACAGCTTCCTGCCTCTGACCATTTTTATTTTATTTTATTTTATTTTATTATTTATTTATTGTACAGTTTTATACCCCACCCCTTCTGCAAAGCAGCTCGGGATGGCTTACACTTTAAAACAAAAATATAAAACATATAAAATACCAATATAAAACCACATTTAGGGTGAAGCCATAAAAATATAAACATAAAACAACCCCCCATCTCATCCCTCTCTCCCTCCCTCACTCATCCGTCCCCTCCACCAAATGCCTGGCGGAACAACCAGGTTTTACAAGCCTGATGAAAAGTCAGCAGGTCCAGGGCCCGGCTGGGAGGCAGGTCCATGTGCGCTTGGTGGAGCGCACACCAACGTCCGGTGTGTGGTGGAGCATTCACACGGTNAAAAAAAATTAGAGGAGGGCCGGGGGCCCCCACAGCACTAGGGGGGCAGTGCCCCAAATTTCCTGGGGGAGGGAGCCACCACTGCACTCTCCTCTCCCATCTCCTCCTGGATCCTACTCAGTGCGAGTCACCCTTTCCCACTCCCCTCCTGTTCCCATTTCCCCTCACCTGGCATGTGGAATTGAATGTACCCACTGCAGCAGAACAGCACTCCCAGTCCTTGGAACAGGAACTCTAATACTACTGCAGTCGCTGCCTGTCCACTGTAGAGTGGGCTCCGTGACAAACATAGGTCCTTTTCACACAAGACACACACCCCCATGCCCAGGCAGAAACGCTGCGTGGGCATGGGGGGGGGCACCTCTGTGACCACTGCAACTAGGGGGGGTGCACACTCCCACACTCCACCCATCTCCACCCATCTCCCACACGCAGAGAAACCGGTGACAATGGCGGTGGTTCCGTGCATGGAGATGGGTGGAAGTGGGTGGAGATGGGTGTCTGCCCATGTAATGGCCGCCCCCGCACCACAGCATACACCCATTCCCCCCTACTGTGGCCTGTGTGAAAAGGGCTGTACTTAGCAAAAGTGGAAATACTGTTTCCTTGCTGCCCTGCTCCCACCAAATATGCACTTGCATACACTGCTTATGCCTGCTACATGCATATATCTTGGAGTAAGAGACAGAGTGGAAGATAACACTGATGATTATTACACATGCATAGCAATATTAGTTGTAGCCAGCAACAAGGGGAAGGAGGGCACTCCCCAAAAGGTGCAAAAGTGATGTGAAGCCTTTGTATTACCTGCTGAGTCATATGCTGGATGACACAGTGGTTATTTGCCATGAGCTGAATAAGGTGGATCCAAATTGACAGATATATAGGAATTGATTCAGGCAGTAGGGATGGGAAAATTGGAATCAAATTAATCCGACTCACCTGATTTTTATTGCTTTGGATTGCTTCAGATTAATCAGATTCCGGTGCAATAACCGATGCCTTACATTGTCCATTGAAATGAATAGTGTGGGAAAATGCGAACCGATTCTGATTCTGATCCAATTCAAATCTGAAGCAATTGAATCCAGTTCCAATTTTAATCTGATTCCGATTTCCCATCCTTTTCAGGCAGTGAGGCAAGGAGACGAAGCTCTTCCCAGTTCAAAAGCAAAGCATCTGGAAGAGTTTGAGGTGTGTATGTCTGGTGATTTATTTTACAGCCATATCATGACATCATGAGAAAACAGATCCAGGAAAAGGATGCACCGGAATATTGTGACCTGGCAATGTGACAAACACCTTAACCAGAGTAGCCTCTGTCATATCAGATCAGAGGCTCAACGAAAAACTATTTCAGTGGACAACACAGCCGTAAGGTGAACATTAATGTTAGAAATAGTGCTGTCTCTTTCTCAGGATGTTCTCAAGCTGTATGCAGATTGAGCTATTGGAGGTCCTGCCGTGCTCTGCTCTCTCTTTCATTTCCCTGCATCTTGCTGCAAAGCTGTCAACAGATGACTAGCCTCTTCTCTGTAATCCTGCCAAAACGGCTGAGTGCTGCACTTGGCTTTCTATTGTGATGGTTGTTTTGCTTTTACTTTAAACACTATGGGTGTAATCCAATAGCCTGCGTATGCCACTCACAGGCACTGTGCTCAGGCCAGAATGCGCGTGCTCAGGTGTCCATGTATGCCACATGCACAGCACAGCTGCCCGGGGCTGTGCTGCATGCATGGCATGCTTGCGCACCTGAGCATGCTCGTTCTGGCCTGAGCATGGCACCTGTGGGCAGTGGATGAGGGCCATTGGATTGCCCCCCATGAGTACAACTTCCCTTTGCAAAAAGTGCACATTGGATGGGCAGGTGGTTGTGCCATTGGTGTGTCTTAACACTTGTTACATCTTTCCTGTAAAAGTGACACAGATGAAGTTAAGTAAACTCCCCAATTCTCATTCGGGAACAGTGAACCTCAGGGGAAGTGAGTCAAGGTGTGTTAACAAATTAGACATTAGTCCACACCTGGTGAGTGTCCACCTGCCCATTGATTAGGTGTTTTCCCCCACTGGCCACATGGCCTCCACCCACCAGCCACACAGCTCCCACTCATGGCAGCGTCTCGAGAACATGGAACCCGCTATGTGAGCAAATGCAGGCTAACGTGAGCCCACATGTTCATGTCCCATCAATTAGGTTGCATGCAGCGCCTCCATGTGTACAGGTCCACCAACACCATACAGTCACAGGTGGAAATCCTAGAGCATCTGAGGAGCAACAGCTTCCTGCCTCTGACCATTTTTATTTTATTTTATTTTATTTTATTATTTATTTATTGTACAGTTTTATACCCCACCCCTTCTGCAAAGCAGCTCGGGATGGCTTACACTTTAAAACAAAAATATAAAACATATAAAATACCAATATAAAACCACATTTAGGGTGAAGCCATAAAAATATAAACATAAAACAACCCCCCATCTCATCCCTCTCTCCCTCCCTCCCTCATCCGTCCCCTCCACCAAATGCCTGGCGGAACAACCAGGTTTTACAAGCCTGATGAAAAGTCAGCAGGTCCAGGGCCCGGCTGGGAGGCAGGTCCATGTGCGCTTGGTGGAGCGCACACCAACGTCCGGTGTGTGGTGGAGCATTCACACGGTGGAGGATGGGTGCAGTCAGTGTACATCTGCACCCAGCACTACCCATTCATGCCCCTGCACGGAGCAACCAAGAAAAACCCAGGTTGCTCCATGTGGGGAGATGGGTGGGGATGGATGGAGGAGCATGGGTCACAGGAGCGCACACCAATGCACCACCACTTTTAGACAGGTGTTTCCACACATGTCCACTGCATGGGCACGTCCCATCTGAAAAAGGCCCCTCTCTCCATTCTCGCTCTCACTGGCACTGCCAGTGGGACTGCCCGCAAGTGCATGAAATACAGACTGGGGGCTGCCCATTTATTAAGCTGGATATGATAAACATGTGAGTGGGGACTGCAAAGACTGAACCTGGACTCCAGTGGGCTGACTTCTTGTTTGTTTTCAAACAAGATCACATGGCAGGTAAGCAGCAGAGTCAAAAAAAGAACCCAAGCCTCCTAATTCCTTGTAGAGTAACTTATCCATTTGTACCAAACTATTTGCAGCAGTGCACAGGCTAGGATCAGGAGCCTATTGTGTTAGGTGCACTATAAACAGAGAGGCTAGCATACTGCTGGCCCCAAGGAGCTTTTTTTTAATGTCATTGTAGTTCCATTGACCAGTCTTGGGCAACCTTTCTGCAACTAATCCTAAGGCAGCAGAGAAGTGAAAAAGTGAGAAAGTGGTTGCACTTCTACTTTATTCTTAAAAATGTGAAGAGGATACAGAATCTGCTCATAACCGAGTAGGAAATAGAAAGGTTTGTTCTAACACATTATGGTAATAGGGTGTGTTGTTAACTGGGATGTTTCTGAATCAGAGTATGAATTTATGTCTTAATCAATATGCTATTTTAAGTTGAGATGTGAGCATGTTTGACGGACTCTCTTAAGAATTCTGGCCTGGTAGGATGTAATTTCACATGCTGGCGCAGGAAGAATAATTCACAGCTCATTGAAAGAAACAGTTGACTCAAAGCAGTCAGAAGAACTCAGACATTCATATTGCAGCAAAGCAGTTGAGTCAGTTCTTCCACACAGGACCCGAAACTTGGAACTCATGATTGTTTAGCTTGGACATAAAGGAGTGGGCAACACATCAATGTTTCTTAATGGTTCTTCTATCTCTTTGGAACAATAGACACCCTGGTTTGTTCAGAGGGAAGGAATATGAGGTACATGGTGGCAGGACCTGCCTTACCACAGGGTGACCTAGGGCAGCCACCACGGACCCACTCTTTCTGAGGGCTCCACTCCCACTCAGTGGGGCCCCAAGCATGACCACCTTCAGGGCACTGCAGAGGTTGCCCCCAAAGAGGGGTACATTTTATCTTTGCCCTGAGCCCTAAGGCTAATAGGGATGTGCAAACAGGATGGAGTTCAGACGTTCGAATTAAAAACCTAGTTTGGGTTTGAGGGATCGGTCCAGCGGAGTTCGGACCCCTCTGAACGTTCAGAAAGTTTGGTCCTGCCAGAAGGCTTGGGATGCTCCAGGGACTGTCAGGGGTGCCCGTGGCGGCATGGCAGGCCATCGGAGACCCAGCAGCAGCAGAAACCGGGAACAATTGGTGCTTGGCACCACAGGTTGCCCAGGCAGGAACGCTCAGTGTTTGGCCCCTGGCGGTGCCCGTGGCACCAGGGCTGGCCATCTGAGACTCAGTGGCATCAGCAGTGGGAACCGGGAAGACTTGGCACTTAGCTCCCTGGGTTGCCTGGGCAGGCAGGCTCGGCGCTTGGCCCCTAGGGGTGCCCGTGGCACCAGGGCTGGCCATCTGAGACCCAGTGGCAGCAGCAGAAGCAGAGGCCAGGAAGACTTGGCATTTGGCACTCCGGGTTGCCTTGGCAGGCAGGCTCAGTGCTTGGCCCCTGGGGGTGCCCATGGTGCCACAGCTGGCTGTCTAAGACCCAGTGGCAGCAGCAGAAGCACAACCCAGAAAGGCTTGGGGCTTGGTGGCTGCCACCCATAGTTGGCTGGGCATTGCAGGCTGGCAGGCATAGGCGGAGCAGTAGCAGAGGCCCGGACAGGGCTTGGTAGCTGGCACCCCTACTTGACTGGGCATTGCAGGCTGGATGGCATCAGTAGAGCAGCATCAGGGGCCTGGTCAGGGCTTGGTGGCTGGTACTCCTACTTGGCCAGGCATTTCAGGCTGCCAGGCATAGGCAGAGCAGCGGCAGAGGCTCGGCCAGGACTTGGTGGCTGGCACCCATACTTTGCCAGGCATTGCAGGCTGGCAGGCATTGGTGGGTCTCAGATAGTCAGCCATGCCCCGAGACTGCTGAGTGGCACTGCTGCAGAGCACTCACTCAGATGGAATGTTTGGGGAGGGATTCAATCTGACAACTCCCAGCATGGCTACCCCAGCAGCAAGCCACCATGCACTCCCTCTGCCATGGACCATGGGGTAGGGGGAAGCACACTGGGCTGGCCTTTGCAATTGACATGTCCCCGCCCGGTGTGAACCCTGGGGGAACCCAGGCTCCCTAGTGCTCCTGGCTTCTTCTGAGGCCATGTCCCCTTCCCACAGTGCCTATGTGTGACAGACCTGTCTGCTGACATGGTTACCTGCCCCAGTTCATACAGGCAGAGGCTTTGTGGCTGCCCATTGTCACAGAGCTATTTGGCTTGCCCCACATGGAGCACTCTGGATTTCCTGGCAGTGCTCCATGTGTGGCCATGTGTGGGTGCTCTGTAGCTCATGGGAGAGCACATTCCCCTGCTAGTGCACCCCTCTTCAGACTAGTGCTGCAACTCTGTCCTCAGTTTTCCTCAGAATATACCAAGAACTGGGCTATTTGGCCTTGGTTTGCCGAGTACCGAATTTTTTAAGACTTGACACAAAAATTGGATACTCTACCAGATTTTGACTGAGTGCCAGGAGCAGCGTCAGAGGCCCAGCCAGGGCTTGGTGCTTGGCACCCCTACTTGACCGGCCGTTGCAGGCTGCCAGTCATCAGGCGCAGCCTGACGCAGAGTGGTGTGTGAGGGCAGGTTAAACTGGGGGGCCAGGAAGCCAATCAGATGCCTAAACCCCATGTCCCCAACTGGGTAGGGCTGCCCATTGAGTGCAATCATTTCCCCCAACATGCGCATGGCTTTCAGTTGAAAGCCACACCACCCTCCACGTCCTGCAGCTGCTGATGGACTTGGCAGCTGCCCCCACCCCAGCTCTCCATGATGTGAATGGACATCCCTCGCTGCTGATGACGTAGGCCCCAGAACCCTGATGGTGGGTCCTGGGGCTGGAGTGGCTGCTTCTTGATGTGGTAGAATGACGGCTCCCCATGATCAGAATGACGACCCCAGAACCCTGACGGTGGGTCCTGGGACTAGAGTGGCAGCTTCTGGATGAAGTGGATGGACAGTTCCCAATTAGCGTAATGACGTCCATAGAACCCTGATGGTGGGTTCTGGGACTAGAGTGGCAGCTTCTAGATGACGTGGATGGACAGCCCCCCATGCCTGTACATAGGCCCCAGAACCCTGATGGTGGGTCCTGGGACTGGAGTGGCTGCTTCTTGATGTGGTGGAATGAGGGCTCCCTGTGAGTGGAATAATGGCTACAGATGGTGGGTCCTGGGACTAGAATGGCAGCTTCTGGATGAAGTGGATGGACAGCTCCCCATGAGCAGAATGATGGCCCCAGAACCCTGATGGTGGGTCCTGGGACTAGAGTGGAAGCTTCTAGGTGATGTGGCTGGACATCTCCCTGTGCCTGTAATGTAGGCACCAGAACCCTGATGGTGGGTCCTTGGACTGGAGTGGCTGGCACCACTACTTGGCAGGCATTGCAGGCTGCCAGGCATCGGCGGAGCAGTGGCAGAAGCCCAGCCAGGGTGTGGTGGCTGGCACCCCTGCTTTGCTGGCTGGTTGGCATCAGTGGAGCAGCAACAGAGGCCCAGACAGGGCTTGGTAGCTGGCACTGCTACTTGGCCAGGCATTTCAGGCCAAGTAGGAACGCCGTCCTCATAAGGAAGTTACGTTGACATTCTATTAGTCATTGAAAGTTTTTCAGGTTCGTCTTTTGACCGTGGAGGGATAAATGGGAGGTTTGCGTTTACCCCCCTTTTGGGACTTGGATTAAGTTCTGATTGCTACTGTTCTTTCCATGCATATAGAGCAGGGAGGAAACGCCCCCACCATTCTGTGTTACAGCTTTAATTGATTCTTTGAAATTGGGTAAGTGTTACAGTTACTGTATGTGGCTAGCAGTAACGTTATTGTAAAGTGGAATAGTATTCCTTTTGTTTATGATAAATTATTCTATGTGATTTAAATATTGTATTACCCTGAATGACTGCTATTGGTTCCTTTATATATGTAGAGCAGGGAGGATGTGCCCCCATTGCTCTAAACATCAGGTTACAGCTTTTAGCTGACATTTTGAAATGGGCCATTCCTGAAGACAGCTTACTAAGACAACTATAGCAGAATTATCATTGTAAGAGTTTCGGAGAACCCTTGAAGAAGCTGCTTTTTTGGCAGTGAAACGTTGGGACATTTTCAAATACCTTTTTGTCTTCTTGGACCCTAATTTTGTCCTTTATTAGATTTTGGTTCTTTAGATTTTTGGATCTACTTGAGCGTAGAGACATTTGTTATTGGTTTATGTCTTGAGTGTAATTTCTATGTATTGACTATTGACCTTTGTGTCTTTGTCTTGTTTTACACTTGATATTTTATAAATCTATAAAATCTATAATGTTGTCCCCCTTTGGGAGGTTTTTGATCTTGTGGTACATTTAATATTTTGGCCTCCTTTGGAGTAGGGCTGTAGCGGAAAGTCGCAATGGTAGCTATTTCCACTGGAAACAGCATTTCCGCAATTAGTGGTACGGTGTGGCAGAGGCTTTCATTCCGCTAGTTTCATTCCGCTACTTCTACAGGCTTCACAAATAGCAGAAGCATGCCATTTTCGCTACTTCCACCATTCCGCCAGCACCACAAAATAGCGGAACAGCGGTTTTCTGACAGTTTCCAACAATTCTGCAATTTTTCCGATAGTTTCCAAATTTGCAGAATGCCAGCGGAATTAGCGGAATGTTGGCAGAAAAGCAGCAGTGTGGTGCGGGCAATTCCAAAATGGCGGAATGGAATTGTGGCATGGTAAAAGCTGCTGCTGCTTCAGCCCTACTTTGGAGCTGTTATTCTTTGTTATACAGACAGCAGAGGAAGCATTGGCAGCAGCAGCAGATATTGAATTGCCCGGTAGCAGAACCCATGGCACAGACAGCAGAGGCAGCATTGGCAGCAGCAGCAGACATTGAATTTCTGGGGCACAAACAGCCATAAAAGGGAGGATATCACAAATATATAGAGCGCTGAAAGAAATGTGATACCCCAGGCAAATAGGATACATGCAAAAATGGAAAGAAGAATTAGGAATAGAAATCACAGAAAAAGAAGAAGCTGAAATAATAGATTACATGCATAACAATGCCCACTCACTAGAAATTAAGGAATGCCAAATCAAATTAGTAACTAGATTTTATCTAATACCAGTACAATTTAGGCAAACAGAGGAGGGAAGGGAAAGAGGTTTATGTTGGCGGGGATGTGGGGAACGAGGAACACAAAGACATTGTTTGTGGGACTGTGACAGAGTACAACCACTGTGGAGGGGGGTTTGGGAAAAAATGGAAGAAATGACTAAACTGATCATTCCATACAAACCTGAGATAGCTCTGCTGGGCTTATTTCCAGAGGTGGGAATCCTTCGAAAATATAAAGACTCATGCTCGGCTTTTATACAAGCTGCAAAAAAGATCATCGCCTTGCACTGGAAAGACACTAAGGAACTTTCAACAGGAGAATGGATGAACAGACTTTGGTACCATCTAACGATGGGAAAAGTGGCAGCGAGCTTAATGGACAAAAAAGAAGCATACACAGCAAAATGGTTTCCATGTGTATGTGTCATGACAAACCAAAACCTACCTGAAGACCAGAGGACATACCTATTTGACTATTATGTATAACCAAAGAGAATCTACCTGAACCTAAAGGAAAATGTGAACACATTTAAAAATTGTAACCACAGTTAAATGTTTGTAAGTTAGTGTATATTGTTATTTAAAATAAAAGTTTATAACTTTATTAAAAAAAAAAAGAATTTCTGGGGCACAGAACCCATGGCACAGACAGCAGAAGCAGCATTGGCAGCAGCAGCAGACATTTGATTACCCGGGCACAGAACCCATGGAACAGCAGAGACAACCACAGCAGGATTTGCTTGTGTGCAGCACCCATGGAGCCAGGATGGAAGGATTTGCCAGGGAAGAGCTCCCATACAGCAGCATACGGCAGCAGCAGGATTGTGTGGGCACATTTGGATTTGCCAGGGTAGAGCACCCATGGACCAGAAGACAGCAGCAGCGGGATTATCAGGCCAGGGGGGCACATCACCCAGGGTTGTCAGGGCAGGCAGGCAGGCACCTTGGCATGAGAGGCAGGCAGGCTGGGGCAGGGCTTCAGCTTTGCCCACAGGGCGGGCAGACAGGCACTTTGGTATTAGCATTGGAAGGTAGACTGAGGCAGGGTTCGAGTTTTGCAACCAAGGCAGGCAAACAGGCAGCGTGGCATGAGCATCAGAAGGCAGCCTGAGGCAAGCTTTGATCTTGGCAACCTGGGCGGGCGGGCGGACAGACAGGCCACGTGGCATGAGCACGGGAAGGCAGCCTGAGGCAGGCTTTGATCTTCGCCACCTGGGCAGGCGGGAAGACGGGCAGCGTGGCATGAGAATGGGAAGGCTGGCTAAGGCAGGCTTTGATCTTTGCAACCTGGGCAGGCGGGCGGGCAGATTCGCAGCCTGGCATGAGCAGAAGGCAAACTAAGGCAGGGTTTGACCTTGGCAACCTGGGTGGGCAGACAGGCAGCATGGCATGAGCATTGGAAGGCAGCCTGAGGCAGACTTTGATCTTGGTCACGCAGGAAGACAGACAGCATGGCATGAGCATCGGAAGGCTGGCTGAGGCAGGGTTTGATCTTGGCCACCTGGGTGGGCGGGTGGGCCGACAGGAAGCGTGCCATGAGAAGCAGTAGGGAAGGCAGGCTGGGACCTTGGCAGGGCAGTCAGATAGGCTGGAAAAAACTGTGTAGCACGTGCAAGAGAGAGAGACAGTCAGATAGGTATGCCAAAATCATCTAGCTAGAGGCTGGCTGGCAGGCTTACAGCTGCCCAGTGCCACCCGGCGTCATGAGGTCAGTCAGATAGGCCAACCGAGGCCTTCTAGTGAGAGAGAGAGGCAGGGTGGGTGCCAGGCATTGGGAGGGAGTCCCTCCCTCAGTACCTCAGCAGCAGCAGCCTAGATTGAGGAGGCGCCCCGTCCCAAGACTGTCCCTGCCATGGGATGGCGTGTGCCACTGCACCATCAATCCATGTCCAGGGGCAGCTCAGGGAATCCCAGCAGCAGAAGATTCACCTTTATACAAAGCAACTGCTCCACCAACTTGACACCCAGTCTCAGGCGGTGCGGCGAGCAAATGTCCCCCGCCATAGAGGACACTCGCTCGCTGGGGGACACTCGTTGGTGGGCAGGACAAGAGAACCATGACTACTTTGGACAGGGCCGGCCATGCATTGGTCTTGCTGACCCAGTAGACCTAGGGATCGCTGCTGGGTTCGATGCACAGCTCCACCTCCAGGTAGCTCTCCACTGCTGCTGAGATGCTGTCGTACTCCCTCGCCTGGGCACCACCTCCACCACTGCCCTCAGCCACACTGCCTGCCTTGCTGTGCATGAGCTCATGCTCGCCAGAGTGCCCTGCACATACAAGCTGCTGCTGCTGGCAATAGGGGTTCTGCTGCTGCTGCTGCTGCTGCTGCTGCTGCTGCTGCTGCTGCTCGGACTGGGGCAGGGATAGACCCCGCAGGCTGAAAGGGATGACTTCTTCCACTCCCACCATCCCCAGGGGTATCCTGCTGCTGCTGCCACACACTCTCCAGAGCCTGCTCTGCCTGCCAGACCCTCTCCACCAGATCACCCTTCCAGTGCCCATAGAGTGCTGTCTGGCATGCCATGCTGCCCTTGACCCTGGGGTCCAGCATGGTTGCCAAAACGTATTCAGTCCACTTCAGGAGCTCATCAAACCGCACCTTCAGCCCTGCCTTCAGCTGCCGCACCAGGGCAACTGCCTCATCCACCAGCTTCCTGTCTTGAAGGCCACAATCCCGCCCCTGTAGAATCTCCTCCAGCCTCCTGAGGAGACTATGGACCAGAAGGGTCACCTGGCTGATGGTGGCTGTGGAGGAGCTGAAGGTCTCCATCATGGCCAGGAATGGTCTGAGCACGAAGACTGTGTGAGCCAGGATCTCCCATTCTGCCCCATTGCACCCTGGAGGTGCCTTGCTATCCGTCACCAGTTGAACCTGATGCAAGGCGACTTTCTGCTCGAGAAGCCACTCAACCATCAGGAAAGTCAAATTCCACTGCGTGGACAAATCCTGCACCAGCTGGTGCACTGGGGAGCCTTTCTCTGTCTGCTTCGCCTGGAGGAGGTCGCTGCCCTTCATGCTCTGGTTAAAGAAACCATCCAGCTACCTCCCCTGCTCGATCAGGGAGCTAAGGGTGCCTGCCCCAAACCCCTTCCCCCCCAAGGTCAAAGCGTCTCTGACCACCAGGTGAAGGGTGTGTGTGGCACAAGGAATGCTGGTGAAGCTCCCCTCATGGACTGCCCTCAATATGTTCACCGCATTGTCCCTCACAATGCACGCCTTGGTGAAGGGTGCACCTGGCGTGACCCACTCCCTAACCATGGTGGTCAGGGCTGACCCGATGTTCCGAGCGGTGTGAAGGCCATCCATTACTTCTGCCTGAAGCAGGGCCCACCTATACCCTGCTTCGGGACCACTCCTGCCACTGCCAAATGCTGCCTCTGGGTCCTGCCACTAGTGCGCAATCACTGCCAGGCAGGTGTGTTGCATGTTCCTACTCAACCACAGGTCTGTGGTGAAGTGGATGGTGGCACCCCCAGCCCTTGCCAGCTGTTCCCTCACCCGCTCCTTTAAAGCCCAGTACAGGGCTGGCACCACCTGCTGACTCAGGGTGGTGCATGAGGGCAGCTTAAACTGGGGAGTCAGGAACTCAATCAGGTGCCTAAACTCCATGTCCCTGGCAACCAAGAAGGGCTGCCCATCCAACGCAATCATTTCCCCCAATATGCGCATGACGTTCAGTTGAAAGCCATGCCGCCCTTCACGACCAGCAACTGCTGATGGACTTCGCAGCTGCCTCCACTACAGCTCCTCCATGGTGCACTGATGCTGATGCTGCTCCCCCTTAGCAGAGGCAGCTGTTAGAGAAGGACGCTTGCCCGCTGATGGAGGCAGACAACTGGCCACTGCAGTCGGGAACCCACTGGCGTCCACTGCCCTGGCATGCCCGCAGTGCTGTGGCATCCTTTCAGGTGCCTTGCCATGGCAGTTGTGCCAAGGTTGGTGAGCACCTGCCCATGTTTCACCACCTTCCAGCACAAACTGCACTGCACCTCCCTGGGATCATCCACCCACATCAACTTAAAATGCACCCAGATGGAGGCTTTTTTGTCCCCTCCTGACTTCTGACCCACACTGGGTAATGCCCACTGACAGCGCTGCTGGGAGGGGAAGAACATGGTGGCGACACAGCTCTCAGAGGGACATCCATCGCCGCAGCACCAGACATCTCCTCCGTGGGACTAGTGTCTGCCTCGCTGTCCCCAATCAGAGTGATGTCCTGCGAAGGGGAGTACTGGGACCCTGAGACTGATCGACTGCCCACCATGCTGCTGCCACTCTCCCTGTGCCCCCTATAGCTGCTGCTGCTCCTCCTCCTCTCCCTGCTGCCATTACCCGGGGATTGGGCCCTGCCTCTAGCAGCCATGGATCCGCCAGCCCTGGACTGCTGGGGATCACCTCAATAATGGGGGTCGGGGACATTGGTGGCCCTGGAGGAACATCCGATCCTGAAGCACCTGCACATGCTCCTGCAGCCGCAGCAGAGACAGCCGCAGCCTCCTGGACTGCAGGCCTTCCAGTGCCCTGCGTGGCAGTGGAGGATGCTGGCAGGAGTTGACGCTGAACCACACCCCTTGTGCCACTGCTGGGAACCTCTGAAGCCTGACTGCCCAAGTCAGGCCTGTACAGTTTGGGGCATGGTGTTCGGCTCAGGCTGCTGCCTGCTGCCAGTCCACTGGCACAGCCCCTGCCACCTCTGCCATGTGCCCCATTGCCAGCCTTACGGGCAGCAGACCGGTCTCTCCTGTTTCCCTTCTCCATTTCTCCCACCCAAAGAATGCACACAAAGATTTTATATTTTTTTATTAATTTATTCAAATTGGGAATCTAATATTATATATATCTACACTAACTCAAACTGCTATTAACTATTCTAAAACGTATGAAACTAAATGGAATATTATCTAATATCTACAAAGGCCTAGTCCTACAAACACACTATAAAATATTAGAACTGAATCACTACACACTATCTCTATCTATCTCTATAACTAAGCTAACTGAAACACAGATACAGCTCACAACAAACAACACAGGGAGGGGTATAAAACTGAAATGAAACCTACATCAATCTAATCCTACTCTAAATAAATACAAAAACAGGGGAAGGGAATCAGGGATGGAATATATACAGGAACAAGGGAAGGATTCAATGGAGGGGAGGGAGAAAAAACAAAGGGAGAAGTAAAAAAATAAAAATAACACCTACATCTATCTAATCTAAATAAATGAAACTATGGAGGTAAATGTGTGGAAATGGGTGAAGTAGGAGGAGGAGGAGGATGGCAANAAATGGGTGAAATAGGAGGAGGATGGCAATGGATTAGGAACACAAACTGCTGGGAGAGGGAGACTTCTGAAAACGCCTGCTGACAGGATCAGTGGCTAGCTCAGAAGGAATTGGAAGGGGGGAGGGCAATGACTTTTGTTACTTGCTGCGCCCGCCTTACCACAAGCCCCATTGGCTCCATGCAGCCTAGCCCGTTGCCAATCGCAGACTGCGAAGCCAGTGGTCTGAGGAAAAGAGGGATGGTGATTGGGCAGGCTGGTTGCTAGTCCAAGCCTCTCCACCCCTGGCGCCAGGAAGTCTGCTCCTCAGCTGTCCCTGCCCCCCCGGCCTGCCAGCCCTGTTTTTCCCACCTGAACTCATCAGAACGTGCCCGAACACGACCAAACTGTTTGGGGCTTTGGACATTCCATTTGGGTGCTTAGTTCGGACGTCCGAACTAGCTGAGTTCGGACCAAACATCCAAACCACGTTCGCACATCCCTAAAGGCTAATCCTAAGGCCAGCCCTGCATGGTGAAGAGGCCTAAAGTGAATGATAAAGTGAAGAGTCTTCATCTTAGAAGGAACAGAACTAAGAAACAGGGTATAGTAGTGAGACAGGAGGGTGATAGTCAACCTGGAGATGCTGAAAGGAGAGATGCAGTCGCAAAGTCTTTTCTGTACAATTTGTGAAGTGTGTGTGTGTGTGTGAGAGAGAGAGAGAGAGAGAGAGAGAGAACAGACATGATGCTAACTCCCCTTTAACACCACTTTAACATTTCTTATGAATGATGCAGGACTGCATAGGGCACCAATACAGCCCTGCAACATGCATAAGAAATGTTAAAGCGGTGTTAAAGTGGAATTAACATCATGTCTGTTTTCACCCAGAGAGAAATTGTTTTCAGACTTGCTGGTGGCCTGCTTTACCATACTTTACCCCGCTTTATGGGTCACTGTCATGTCAGTTCCCAGGGTGCCAGATGTTTGCCTTGGATAGATCCCAGCCATGGTGGTAGCTAGCCCAGGCTGTGATTTGTGAAAGTCTCTGGCTCAAAGCCTGGGCTAGCTGCCACTACCACAACCAGGATCCGACTGCCTGACCAGAAGTAAATCAGAGTATCGTGTGTAAAAGTCTGCTTTACTGGACCTGGTCCGGAGTCCCTGATAGTTCCAGGCACCATGGTGGCCATCAATAGACTG
This sequence comes from Sphenodon punctatus, assembly GCA_003113815.1. Classification (NCBI taxonomy): domain Eukaryota; kingdom Metazoa; phylum Chordata; class Lepidosauria; order Sphenodontia; family Sphenodontidae; genus Sphenodon; species Sphenodon punctatus. The sequence continues at coordinate 21,598 of QEPC01001670.1, read as the reverse complement.
AGTCTCCCCACCCTCCCCGGTGGCCCAGCCCCCATCACATTAGTTCAGGGGCCCAGACCAGTCTGGGTCGCAATGGAGGCCCATCTCCGGACTGGGTAAGTCCATGGCAGCGCCCAAGTACCATCACATATGAAAACAGAGAGAGAGAGAGGCGGGAGGAAGGGGCAAGAGACTGCTGTTGTGAGATTCCCAGAGGAAAGTGAGGTGAGGTGAGCAGCTAAAAGGACTTATAATCAGCTGGCTTAGGAGTTAGGTTATATGCATTCACGTGCATTCCAAAAGGAACATCAGACTGGAATGACTCTGGCCACAAGGAAACTCAATGTGAGGCCAATGGGTAGATACGTATCCAAACCCAGAGAATAGGGATACAATTTACCCTGCAAAGGGAAAACCTTGTAAGAACTGGTGTTGGTTCAGTGATATATTGGCCCAGGTTGTGACACTGTATGAACTTCTTTTGAACTGTACATTGTAGGTCAGTTAAGGTAACTAGTGTTAATTAAGGTGAATGGGCTAGAACTTTAAACCAACGAGGACAGATGAATTTTGTAAAGCCATTAAAGATTCAAGAATGTTTAGGAAAGGATGGGATTTCAAGCAAACCATGAACCATAATGAATAGATCACTTCTTAAATTGTCCTGTGGCTTCTTGTAGGACCCACCTCACCACCACACACATCTCCACCACAGCCGCCACCACTGCTACCGGTAACACTCCTGGGGCAGCAGTAACAGAGTTCCCGGGGTCTCTCAGCAGTAGCAGCATTCACGGAGCACTACCAGCTTTTCTGAGGCCCCTGGGGCAGGTGCTTTCTGTGGGGTCTGCCACTCTACCCCTGCCCCCCTTTGCTCCATGCCCCACAATTTTTGATGCTGGCCCTAGACCCAGTATGGTGGGGTTTGTACTGTTAAGCACAATATTATAAATTTTGAGCAAAAAATGAATATCGGGTTACATAAGATGATAATGGCAAACTCAGTTCTATGGCCTAGTATTTATATTTGCACAATCAATGTTGCTTCCCTGTTAAATTAATATTTTTAGCTTGAAGTGATATTTTAGTCTTGTTTCTCCACCCAGTAAACACTGCTTATAACTTGTTCCATTTTAACAGATTAAATCAGGGATGCTCAGACTCTCTTCCCTCCTCAATACCTGAACATAACTCCCATTAACAATAATTGAACTGTGCATCTCAAGCAGAGAATACATCCCTAAGTCTTCAAGGATAGTCAGTCCTATCCTGAAAATGCTCTACCAATGCAGGACTCAGTGAGGCGAATAGCACTTGTGCCAGCAGAGTACTTTCAGGATCAGAAGCTGAATATTCTATGCACTCCATTGAACATTGTTGTACAAGGCAGAATTGGTTTAACAGCTTAAATAGAAAGATGTAATAAGTGGCTTGTTTTTCATGAGAAAATGGTTCTTGTAGAACATGTTATGTTTATCATGGATGCTGATTGTGATTACCAGGCCATTGTTTTCATAGATTGCAGAGCTGTGTTATACATTTGTATGAGTGAATGCTAACCACTACCCAAACAGGTGTTTAAATGTATGAAACCTAGTGCTGCGTAGAATAGTGATTTTTATATTTGCAAATATTATTTGCATTTTTGGATAATCATTTGAATATCTGAATAAAATCTGTGTCTGAAACTCATATTCATATATCTGGAGTTTTTTGTTTTGTTTCCCGCTGTTTGGTTAATCAGTGTATTTGGATATCCATTTGTTTGCCTGTTTGGTAACTTCATTTTCAACTACTGCACATGTGCAAATAGCCAAAATGAGGCCTACAGCTACTTTGGCTTTGGGGGGGGGAGGGGTTGGATCTACTCATTTTCTTTATTATGGGTTTCCAATCCTAGGAACAAAACTTCATTTCCAGTGGTCCCAATTTTATTTTTTAAGATCTGAAGATTGAAGGGAATTGAGCTTTCTGCATTTGTCTTTCTCTTAGGCCGCTTTCACACCTGTACGAACAGGTCCTTAGATGGTCTGGAGAGGGGATGCATATTCAAATCAGGTGTGGTTTTGCTCCGGTGTGACTGCCCCAAGGCAGATGATTGATGTTTTTATGAGCATTTACAAAAGCAATTGACAGAACTGGATTTGCAGCTCAGTCAATCAACTTTGTAAATGTGCATTAAAAGTTTTAATCACCCGCCTGTGGGCATTCACACAACATCAAAGATGCACCTGATTTGCATGTGTGTCTCTTCTCCCAACTTTCTAAGGACCTGTTCATGCAGGTGTGAAAGTGGGCTTAATTTCTGCTCTTATTCCTTTTACCCAGCCTAAACCTCTCTCAAGACTCCTCTTCTAATACCCAAGAGCAAACTCCTTCAGAGCCTGCAGCTTTTCTTCCTGCAGTGCCAAAGTCAGACTTCCTTCTGTCATCCCAAGTCAAACTAGAGAAACTGGCTGTAAAAACTGACCAGAATACAAATATCACAGCACTACTCTCACTTTAAATATATTGCGAGATGTGTTCCCTTCAGAGTCAGGTGACACTTGACATTAAACGAAACCTTGAAACTAATCCGAAGGTATATTCTGGGATTTTGCTCTTATTTAATGACCAAATGGCTGTGGCTGAGCCTGGCATTCTCTGCAGCTACAGATTTGTGGAAAACATGGTGATTATGGCATGTCAAGGCATTGCTTCATCTGTTACCCATACTAATAATTTCAGATACTAGCACTTCTGAATAGATAGGGAAACATAAATATAAGTTTATAACACTGGCACTATTGTCCAGTGGAACGTATTAATATCTGCACAGCCATAATGTACAGAAGGAGGGGAGTAAGAGACCTTTCACATGGGGCTAGATGTGTGTAAATGGAGGCTTTAAATGGTTTACCAGGTCTTATTTATCTTTTTTACTGCTCTGAGAATTGTAAAAAGCAGTCACTCATTCTTTACTGCTTGCAGTCGCTGAGCATTTGTGGACTTGCCAAGGAGGATAGATTGTGCAGTGACTGGGAGCATATGTTTAATAAATGTGACCAAAAAACCCACATTAAAATAGCATTAAGGTTTTGATTCAAAGTGACAAATACACAGAAATTGAGAGTTAAGGCTATAATTTCAGTTTAACTGCCAGTCTCTCAGAGATCTCTGTGGGAAGGTAACATTTAATTGCCCTGATCTGGAAACTCTTACTCATGTCTAAGGCTGCTTTTAAACGAGGAGCGCTGAAGCGCCTCCTCAACGCCGCATTAAAGGAAAGCTGCCGGAAGTGACGTTCTCCCCGTTGCCGCCGCCGCCATCGGCTGGAGACATGGGGCTTTGGAGCGGCGCGTTCTTAAGCCAGATAATTGAAGTCTTAAGAACGTGCCGCTCCAAAGCCCCGTGTCTCCAGCCGCCGCCGCCGGCAACGGGGAGAACGTCACTTCCGGCGGCTTTCCTTTAATGCGGCGTTGAGGAGGCGCTTCAGCGCTCCTCATTTAAAAGCAGCCTTATAGTCCACCTCACAATGGACCTTGTCCTGAAAGAGTGGAAGGGAGGAGGAGGTGGAGTTGGCAAGAGGCACATTGAAGGAGTGGTCAGAGAGGTAGGAGGAGAACCAGTCGATAATGGAGCCATGGAAGCCAAGGGAGTGAAGTGAATCCAGCAAGGGTGAGTGTTCAACAGTATTTAAGGCAGCAGAGAGGTCAAGGAGGACAAGAATGGAATAGAGGTGATTTGATTTTTGTATTTATTTATTAAAATTTATACCCCACCCCTCCTGCCACAGGCCGCCCAGGGCAGCTAACAAATCAATCAATAAAAATACATTATAAAATATATAAAAACCTTAAATAGCAAAAACAAACAATAAAAATAGGGAGAAAAAAAACCTTAACCAGAAGACGATCGTTGGTGATTTTAGCGAGAGTAGTTTCAGTAGAGTGAAGGGGGCAAAAGCCAGATTGGAGGGGGTGAAAAACAGATAAAACAACAGACAGCAGAAAGTTTGGAGAACCCCACCCCACCCCCCTTCATCCATCTCCCCTACCAAATGCCTGGTGGAACAGCCAGGTCAGGAGATCAGAGCACTGGTGTAATATGCTCCCGGCAGCCCAACCCCACTAAGAGGCAGGCTGCCACATTCTGCATCATCTGCAGTCTCCGAGCTGTCACCATGGGTAGCCCCATGTAGAGCGCGTTACAATAGTCCAGCCTAGAGGTGATGAAAGCATGGATGACAGTCGTCAGGTCAGAGTCAAAAACATACGGCCAAGCCATCGTACCAGATGTAGTTGGCGAAAAGCATTCCTCGCCACAGCCTCTACCTGGACATCCAGGTGAAGCTGTAAATCAAGGAGCATCCCCAGACTTCAAACCTGGGGAACCAGTGGGGGGCAAACTACATCAATAATGGGGTACACCACCTCCACCGCCTTTCCCACTAGCATCACCTCCGTCTTGTCAGGATTCAACCTCAGTTAGTTAGTCCTCATCCAGTCCCCCACAGCCGCCAAACACCAGGTAAGCACAGAGACTGCCAGGCCTGAGTCTGATGAAAAAGAGAGGTGAAGCTGGGTGTCATCAGCGTGTTGATGATGAGGCACGCCAAACCCCCTGACCACCTCACCGAGCGGCTGCGTATACACGTTGAACAGGAGAGGGGACAAAACAGAACTCGGCAGGACTCCACACAAATATGTTGATCATAAGACTGTTCTTCTTTTCAGTGTACTTTGTTTTCACATTTTTAATTTTGATTTGATTTATTTATTGTAAGATTGTCAGAGAAAACATTGTACCCATGAAAGTAAAGGTCCTAGCAGGCACATTACAGACAGATTTCTCCATATAGGTTTGTGAATGCACCTCCATCTGAACTTTATTTATTTATTTATTTATTTATTTATTTTTATCCCACCCTATCCTCAAAGGCTCAGGGTGACTAACAACATCATAGAACATAAAATAAAACCCACAAAACCCCATAAAATACTTATAAAAACTGTGCCCCACCCTAGAATCTACCCCTGCCTGTTGAATACCTGGCCAAATAAATACATCTTGCACTGCCTTTGGAAGATGCCCAACCTAGGCCTTAGACAAACCTCCAAGGTAAAGGAGTTCCAAAGCTGTGGAACAGACACTGAGAAAGCTTCTCTGTAAGCCTGAGTCATATGGACTTGGACCAAAGGTGGAACTTGCAAGAAGGCACTCCTAGGGGCTGCAGAGGGACATAAGGAGGAAGGTGGTCCTTTAGATATGTAGGGCCTGAGCCATTTAGGGCTTTATAGATGAAAACCAGCACCTTGAATTGTGCCCGAAACACTATTGGCAGCCAGTGCAGACTCTGAAGCACTTTTGTAATGTGCTTCCAGCAACCTACTCTGTCAAGAGGCAAGCTGCCACATTCTGCACGAGCTGTAGCCCCTGAACAGTTTTCTGGGGCAGTCCCATGTAGAGTGCATTGCAGTAGTCCAGCCTCAAGGTAATGAAGGCATGGATGTCTGATGGTGGCCAGATCCATATCTGAAAGAAAGGGATGCAGCTTCTCACCACATGGAGTATGTAAAGGGGACTCCTGGCCACAGCCTGATGCTTCAGATGCAGCTCGAGATCCAGGAGTACAGAAAGCTATGAACCTGAATAACCAGGGGGAGGCCAGACCCTATCAATGATGGGAGTCCCACTCCCCTCCAGGTCACAGGGTTGGCCAACCATCATCGCTTCAGTCTTGTCTGGATTCAACTTCAGTTGGCTCACCCTTATCCGGTCCCCATTGGCAGTCAGGCACCGAGACTGCAGGACCTGGGTTGGATGAAAAAGATAAACATATTTGGGTGTTGTCCACATATTGATGGCAATACACCCCAGAACTACTCATGATCTCACTCAGCGGCCTTAGAAACACATTGAACTTGAGGGGAGACAAGATGGAACCCTGCAGGACCCCACAAGAGAGGGGGATGGAGGAGGCTGAACCATTGCCCATCCCCACCTGCTGGAACCTCCCCGATGGGAATAAGCGAAACCACTGCACAAAATTCCCAGGTGATGAAAAAATATATCAATGGGTGGGGGTGGAGCAGAGTGTCCTGACTAACATGATCTATCTTTTTGATATTAGTATGAAGAAAAATAGAAGTTTAAAAAATCCCATTGACCCTCTAATGACATTACCATTGAGCTGGGTTAGTGTTTAGGCAGTATATATTTTTGCAGTTTAAAGAACTGCCAAAGTCCCTTATAAAATGAGCTACATAATTAAAATAAATAAATACTGCAATAGCTCAGCACAAGTTCATGGTGGCAATGGAAAATGGCTGGAGAATAGCAGCCAGTGCAGCTCAAGGGTAAAGAGGGAAGGGGAGGGGAGACGTTTCCACAAAAGGGAAGGAGAAATGGATGAGGAAGAGGAAGAGGTGACAAATGAGAGATGGAAGCAAGGTGCAGAAAGGTGCAGAGGACAGAATGTTAAATAGTAAATCATTTATGGCAAAGGAAATGAGTCAATTAGAGAAATGAATTATCGGACAGCCCATAAAGATGTGGCAGCCAAATAAAGAGATCGACTACCAGGCCAGGTTAACAGCAATAAATTATTCAACCAATGTAGGAGATAGCAGTGGTGACATGGTAGCCCTTTGGAGTGCTGGGACAGGAGGTCCCAGGTGGTTTTAGAACTCAGGCTACCAACAAAGGAGTGGCAGGTTCCCAGGGCGTCAGGCAGGTAGTGCTGGAAAGAGCCAAGACTGTTGTGGCTTTTAGCCCACAATGAATAACATGAATGAATGTGGCACTGTAGGCTAGATCCTTTGCTGCTGTAAATGGTGGGGTTCCTAACCCCATTTGTAACCCTGAGAGCTAGGAAATCATCTGAATTTTTTTAAAAAACAAACAAACCCAATTCTCATGATTTCACACTTCCCCACAGTTCCAGGTTTCTCAGGACTGCACTTGCCTTGAACCCCAAGAAACCCCATTGCAATTGAAGTTAAACATTTCCCACATTCCTAGAGGCTGGGGCCAATCCCAAGCCCCTATGCACAGCCGCACGCACGCAGTTACACACAAACCACACAGACTTCAATTGCGGGCACATTGTGCCACCAAAAACTGCGCGCATGCATGCGCACACATGGGATCTGTAGGGCTTGGGACTGGCACCAGCAAGTGGAGGACAGTGCATACAGGCTAAAGCTCAGCCAGTGCGTACAGGCTAAGGAGCTGCATGATGGTGCCAGGGAATAAGAGACAACTCTTTTGACCAGGTTGTGCTGCCACACCGGCCCCAAATACTGAAAAAGCATAAAACTGGCTTAAAATCATAGGATTTTAAAGAAAAAAATGTAATACCTTTTGGGTTCTTCTATTTGTCTTTTAGTTTCTGGACTTTCAGGCAGCCTGAAAGAGATCTTCCCTGGTCTCCTGAATCCCCTCTTCTGGCTTTCAAACAACCTCCTAATCTCTCTCAGCTAGTTATTCAGAACAAACTCCCCACCACCCAGGACACCAACAACACCCCTACAGAAACAAGACCTTGCTGGAACAGATGTAAAATGTGTCTTTGCATCTCTACTTCAAACACCCAGCTCGGCACCAGTTTCCTAGCGGACTTTTTTTTTACCTAAGTCTTGTAATTTTAAAAGTCCCTAAGGCTCGTGGTAAATTTGTGACCTTTGACAGCACTGAAATCTGGACAGTGTCATTGGCCAGAGGGGAGTTAGATGCCTCTGAGGTTACACCAATTAAAGGTCTGATTGTGGCTTTGATGGACCCTGATGTAAATCAAGAGTAATTCACTGGATTCAATAAAGATGCAGAAAGTTAATCTGGATTTACACTTGTATAATTTAATTGGAATCTGGTTCAAAAACCAACCATGATGGGATAGTAATATTAGGAATTCCCTTTGTAAGAACTGTCAAGCCTATCACTTGGTTCAAATGGTACTTTGATGCCACTGAAAAAAGTTGTATAAACAACCATGACCTTTACCACTCAAAAAAGAGAATCTATTAATTCAAAACATACTGAGTAGTTTTGCATGACAATGGTGGATATAAGAGCAACCTGAGCTGAAGACACAGAGCAGTATCTTGCAAGCAAATTGCCCCACTATTATTGGTTTGTAGCTGAATAGAATGTTATTTGAAGTTTATTATTAGAAGGTAAGTTAATAAGTGATTAGGTTCTTCAGAAACTCAAAAGCGTACCACCCAGCATTTAGGGAACAATAACATGTAATTAAACTGTGATAGCATCAATGATACAAACTGCAGGATGGCCTTTAATCCCATTATACATCTCATCAGAGATGAAAACTCTCTCGATTTCTAGGATAATTATTTCATAGACTGTAATTAGGAGTAAGGAACATCTCCACTGTGTAGCTGAATCCTCCACTAATAAGCACCATGGCCTGCAAACGTTGGTGCGCAAGTGAGGCCTACAATCTACAGTTACATTAGGAGCACAGTAATACTGTATTCTAGGGCTGCCCAAACATCACTTGGAAGATTGCCACCTCTCTGAGTTTCATCTGGAGACTCCAGATGACCCAGAGACTCCAGGCTCTGAGGGAAGCTCTGATTTCTTTGGATCTGCCAAGGCACCCCAGGGACCCTGGAGAAATCGGGGTGACGGGGTGGAGTGGCCATGTCAGAAAGGGGAAGGCCACAGAGACTGACTGCTCCTTTTCTGATGTGACCCCACCCCTGTGAAGCATCATGATGTCATGACACTCTAAGGGGCAGGATTATGTCAGAAAGGGACATGGCACTTCCTTTTCTCCACCCCCTTTCTAATGTGGCCCTGCCCCCGGGGGAGCATCATGGCATCACAACATTCCAGAAGGGGCAGGGTTACATCAGAAAGGACATGACAGCCCCATCCACAGGGTCCTAACGCTTCTGTGAAAGAATCTGGAGGGAGATGATAGCCCTACCCAGGTATCACCTTTGTTTCCTTGGTTCCCTCTGGTGTATCTGTTGTATAATGACTTATATTTAGGTTTTAAACACTTTGAGGCAGAGACCACCGGTTTGTTAAGTTTTTGTATGTTATATGTTGTTGTTGGTAATAATAATAATGTAAAATTACAAGACCCAAGATGATGATTTATTTATTTATTTATTTATTTATTTAACAGATGATGATGATGATAATTAAATAATAACCTTGGGTCTAATAATAATAATAATAATAATAATAATAATTAATATAGCAACAACTAAAATGACTTACTGTAAATGGAATCTATTCTCTTTGATTAATATTGAAACAAAGCCAGCTTAGAACATGATTACCCTGTGCAGTTTGTTTTCTCTTTTCCTTGAGATTATGTTTCCCCCATGAGGCTCTTTTGCTCCCATGATCTCAGGGGAAAACGCATACATGCAAGAATGAATAAAGCAAGCACTAAAAGGCTGAGTAACATTGAGTTTTATTTTTCCATTTTCTTCTCTTACAATAGCAAGAACTGTAATTACAAGAAAGTAATTTTCAGGCAGAATCAGGAATTTATTCCTTTTCCTCCTTGGGCTGGGTAATCACCGTCCAGCATATAAAATATGATTCTCCTAAATGTTATATAATTGTGATACTCTCCAATTCTTAAAACTCAAAGGGCAAGTTGAGATGAAGATCTAGCATTTTCCTGTACCATTTCTAAACATGAGTACAATTCCTGCAGCAAATTTAAAAGAGCATGAATCACAACCTAGAAATTCACAATTCTTCCTAAAATATAATGTTTAATAAATAGGAGTGAAACTGCGCATTGCGGGGGGGGGGGAGGGGAGGGGGTTACACTTATGACTCTGTTTCTGTTTCCCCAAGAAGGGTACTGTGTTAAGTAGAATTCAGACAAGCTAAATAAAGACAAAGTGAGTTGAGCTAACTAGGGAAAAGGTCTGGTGAAGTTTAGGACAAGTTGGAGATAATTGTTTATGTTAGTGAAAAAGCTTGAACATCAAAGAGTCTAAAGATACTCAAAACATGTTCTTAATATTATATTGAATGATGCATAAGTAGGTTATCTTGACCCAGTTGATTTTTGCGAATTACAACTGGATCTTCTGATTTATCAAAGATAAGTGGTCTATCATAATCTGATCTTAAGTGGTCCACACAGATCTTAATGTATAAATATTGGGTTTTGGTTTGCAATTATTGCTCATTTGTACACAGGCATGCAGATGGGATGGTCTTTGCAAAGATTCATACATTAAGTGGGCAATTTACTCTCTTTAACTTACTGGACTGTAATTATTACTCTCATTCTATATCTTTCCTTTTTTACTCTTTTCTGTGAGGAAAGGATTGTATATTGTTCATTTATATTTTAAGTAACGAACATATGTAAGAACATAAGTAGTGCCATACTGGGTCAGACCAATGGTCCATTAAGTCCAGCATCCTGTCTCCAACAGTGGCCAATCTCTTTCTCGGGAGAAGTACCCAACAGGTCACAATGGGCAGTCCATTTCCTGTTGTTCCAGCCCTCAACAGTTTTGGGAACATTTACGTTCCCAAAACCTACTTGGCAAATAGCCATTAATGAACCTATCATCCAAGAATTTATCCAATCCCTTTTTAAAACTAGCTACACTACCGGCTGTGGCCACTTTCGCTGGCAGTAATTTCCACAAGTTTATTGTGCACTGAGTGAAAAAATACTCTTATTTGTTTTAAATCTGTTACCAGTTAATTTAATTGAGTGTCCCTTGTTCTAGTACTCTTAGAGAGGGTAAATAACAACTCCCTATTTATGTGTTCTACATCACTCATGATTTTATAAACTTCTATCATATCCCCTCTCAGTTATCTCTTCTCCAAGCTGAAGAGACCTAACCTATCAAGTCTCTCTTCATACAGGAGCTGTTCCATACTCTATCATTTTTGTTGCCCTTCTCTGTACCTTTTCTAGTTCTACTATGTCTTTTTTGACATGGGGTGATCAGAACTGCACATAATTCTCCAGGAGTGGTCATACCATAGATCTATATAGAGGCAGTATGATATTTTCAGTTTTATTCTCTATCCCTTTCTGAATGATTCCTAACATTCTGTTTGCTTTTTTGACCGCCGCCACACACTGAGCTGAAAATTTCAATGCATTGTCCACAGTCGCCCTTTTAACATGGACAGGGGTGGGTGGGAGGATGTGTGTTTTGACGTGGTGGGTGAAGGTGGATTTGTGTCCCTTTACACAGACATACACACACCTTCACTCACCTCCCCCCACGGACCTGCTCCGGTTTTCCAGAGGGCTCCGTGGGTGGAGATGGGTGGGTGATGGGTGGAGGTGGGTGTTGCGTGGGAGCACACACACTCCCACCCATCCCGCTTGGTGTTCACATGGACGAACACCGAGTGGACACCCATCCCCCCACTCAACCACTGGCCGTTTACATGGATTCCCCCCCCCCC
>QEPC01001667.1:5223505-5299475 GCA_003113815.1 Sphenodon punctatus | reverse complement strand
GGGGGGTTATGTGTGTGCAGGACTCTTTGCAGGGTGTGTGTGTGTGTGTGTGTGTGCAGGACTCTGTTTGCAGGGGGGGATGATCCTGACTCCCGGCTCCATCCCCCCCAGGCCCCAGCCCGGCAGCGCGGGCAGCAGCCGCCGCCCCAAGCCCCAAGATTTGCCGCTTCGCCAACGTGACAAGCGGGGGCTGACGATTCCTACAAACGACCTTGCAGCCGCCGCCGCCCCGGGAGCGAGTCTCCTCTCTCCCCGAATGGCTCCGCGGCGACCGCTGCCGTCTCTGCTGTGAAGCCCGGCCCGGCCCGGCCCGGCCGCCCCCCCGGGGATGGATGGATGGAGCCGGCAGCGGCAGCAGCAGCAGCATTAACCCGGCTTCAATCGGGATCCGATCAGGTAGCGAGCGATGCGCGCGGCCGGCTGGGCAGGACGAAGCGGATAATCCCCCGCAGCAGCAGCTGCTCCCGCTGCCCGGCCGCCCCGGGGGCTGGAGGAGCTCAGGGCCGGCCAACCTGCCGTGGGGGCGGGGCGCAGCATCCTGCAGCTGAAGGGGGCGGGGCGTGGGGGGGCAGAGATGCCGGGGAGTCTGGTTGCAATTGACCAGCCCTTGGATGCCCCGGTTCGCGGAGAGAGACAGCGGGAGCAGCAGGGATGGAGAGGGACAGATAGAGCTTGGGGAGATTAGAGGGGCAGCATCTTGACTCTCAAGGAGCCGCTGATCCGATATCTCTGGGGCCAGAAGAAGTTCCAAACTTGGTCCTTCTCCTCCTCCTCCTCCTTCTCACTCTAGAAGCGCGAGGGATATTTATTCCCCCCCCCCCCCCCCCAAGCCCAGGCTGCAGTACTTTGCTGCCCTCCCTGCTGGGCTGCCTGCAGCCGCATTTGGCTCATCCAGCCAGGACATCCAGGGGCCCCAGGGCGGAGGTGGGAAATTGCCGGCCAGCATCTCACCCCTCAAGGGACCAACTGGTCTGTGTGCTCCGATTTCACTCCGGGGCAGGTGGACTCCATCTACCCACCCCACTCCCCTTCCAAGAGTCCCAGATCTCTGAAAAATCGTCGGGGCGCTCAGCTGGCAGCTTTCCAGCTGAGGGGATGGGGAGACACCTCTGGACCCCCCTGCTCGACCCGGGCACCCTTCATCAGGTGAGTCTGGCGCTGTCGGGATGGGGAGAGAGAATGGTAGAGCTGCAGCGGGTTTGTTCTGCCAGGTTGTGGGGTTTGGATGGGGACCTTAGAGGGCATCTAGTCTAGCCCCCTGCTCCGAGTCTCGCTGTATTGTCTAGCTATAGCATTGCAGACAGAGAGGCCTGACCAGCTGGTCCTTGAAAATCTTTAACGACCGAGATCCCACAGCCTCCCTTTCTCCCGAGGAGAAGAGTCACTCTTATCTATCTGAGATCCTTCTTATCTAGAATTCACTGCCTTAACCAGCAGGGATCCGGGGGGCAGGAAGCACCATCCTCAGGGACAGCATGGTGGGATCCAGGGCCGGCCGTTGAATTTGCAAGGCTCAGGGCGAAGATATAACGCAGGGGCCCTTGCCCCCTCATGTGGCCCTCGAGGTGGTTGTGTTTGGGGCTCCATGATGATAAAGCGAGTTTTCCTGAGGGGAAAAATGGCTTCCACTAAGGCAACGAGTTTGTGGGTCTCAGGAGGAAAGAAAGTTTGCTACACGGCCTGTAGGATACCCTATATTTCTAGCAAGTGGGGCGATGGATCAGTTGCAAAAGCTTCCAGACCTCGCAGGCACCAAGAAGGCAATATGCCTTATCTTGGAGTTTGTGGTGCTTTGGGGACAGTATAAGAAACGGCTGCCCTTAGTGGTAAGCCTTGGATATTATTATCAGTCATTTCTATGGGATTTTCAGCCTTCAAAGTGCAGTACAGTCCTTATCTAGTTCACCCTCACAACAACCCTGCGAGAAAGGTCATTATTACCCCCATTTTACAGACAGGGAAACTGAGGCAAAGAGAGAGAGTGACTCGTCCAAGGCCACCCAGTGAACTCATGCTTAAGGTGGGATTTGAACCCAAATCTAACACTTTATCCGCTAGCCTCTGTGCAACGCTCCCGTCAGGCTTCATGCCCGCCTCAATAAGGCTAATAATGGATGGGTTATGAAGTTCGTCAGTGGCGTAACGTTGGGCTAAAATTTTCACAGAGGCCGGATTCCCCCTCGGCCCACATGAGCCCCACCCCCAAGACCCAGGAGCTGTAGAGAGGAGAAAATTTGTGGGGGGACATATCCCCCGTTCTTCTTGCTAGAATCATGCTCATGAGGATAGCTGAAATGATTACTTGCAAAAACAGGCAAATTTTCGGTATTCAACCAGCCGCCTTTGGGTACCTACTAATCAGTACCCCATTTCTTGAGTTACCATCTTGTTTTTCGGTAAATCAGCCATGATCATTCCCAATTTTTTCAGGTACCCAAGTACCGTCAGGTATTTAACACAGTGCCACAAAACTGCATGTATTTCTGTTGAATGGAATTAATAATTAAACATTGATTGATTAATTAATTAATTAATTAATTAATTGGGTATCTAATTGCAGGTAAATCAGGTACCCATTTCAACTGTATTCATGAGGTTCGCCCTTCTAGGTAACTCAGCACACGTTAGTCAACCCGTCATCCAATGGGTGTCTGACAAACTATGTGGAACAGACTGGTAGGGATGTCTTCATTAGAGGGATACAGGCCCATACGCCCACTTCCACAGGGGGCTACTAAACATCCCTTATTCCAGAGCCTTACAGAGCCCCGTTATTGCCATTATTTTGTGCAATTTTGCTCTGTTGCCCCAGTCCCAAACACAGAGAAGACGTGCAGGCTCAAATCTCGTTAGACGCTAGGGGGCGCCTCTCATAATCGGGGGAGAAGTATGTTCGGGGTCGGGGGTGGGAAGGCAGGAGGGAACTGCCCAATCTCATGGTCTCCGAGTGGTTAGCCCGGCACTCTATCGACGTAGCCGGTGCCAAGACCATTTCCTTACTGTGCATTTTGGAGCCGGCCGCTGGCTCCTGTTCAGGTTTTAATGGTTCCTGAGTATTCAGCCCGTACTGGTCCTGTGGCCTGGAGCCCACTTAAAGAACCCTTGAATTTCCCACAATGCACAACACCAGCGTCCAACGAATTGCGCTTTGGGATATATGGTCCCATCATGCAATGGACGTGATCACGGCTGGGCTGTTTTAAGACTTTTAGAGGCCTCGGGGGAATGGGTTTTGATAAAGGGTATTTTGATATTGATAAAGGATTTTGATAATAATCATCATCATGATAATAAGAATAATTCTTATTATCATGATTATTATGACTATTATTATTCACATGTTCACGCCGCCCTTCTCTGTAGACTCAGGGCATCTTACAACGTTACAAATATAAAATACATTAAAATCTCTTGGGCTCTGTAGACTCAGGGCATCTTACAACGTTACAAATATAAAATACATTAAAATCTCTTGGGACTCCACCATCACCCCAACCAACCTTTATCCCCACCTACTACCCATCTATCTTCTTCCTCAACCCTGCTCTACCCAATTCCACCCAACCCAATCCCCACCAGCCAAACATTTGGCCCCAAAGGTCTTACATCTCCTCCAGAAGACAAACCGGCTCGGGTGTAGGCGGATGCCGGACCTCCAAGGGGAGGGAGTTCCACAATTGTGGGGCAGCAGCCAAGAACACCCCCCCGCCCCGCGCACCATTGTTGCAACAACTTCACAGACAGTCGACACTCGCAAGAGGGCGCCCTCAGCCAACCTCAGAGGCCGCAATGGGACATAGGGAAAGAGGCAGTTTGTCAGATACCCGGGGCCCAAGCTGTATTATCCCAAGTATTATCCAGTTATGGGGGAAGGTTGACGGAGCTTGAAAGGGTTAGGCCATGATCTACAAACCATTTACTTGGGAGAAGACCCGTTGAAGCCCGCCGCAGTCTCGAGGAAAGATGAGTGAGGAGAGGGAGTCGCGGGATCAGTTTTTCAAGGACGCAAAAGGGTGCTTTAAAGAGACGGAAGTCAACATTTCGTGGTGGCCAGGGAGAGGAGGACAGAAAAGAAAGGGGCTGCAGGAAGGAAGTTTTAGAATAAATATTAGGGAAAGAAATCCTAACCACGAGAAGAGTTGGGTTATGGAACAAATGACTAAGGAGGTTCCGGAGTCCCCAACGATAAGTTGGAGGAACGTGGGTCTAGGCTGGCTTCGTTTACTGCTGAAACGGTTATCCACCGCTGCCCGGTAACAATCCACTCCGGCAAAGACCGGTCAGTGAGCGGTATCTGTTTATTGTTTGGTGATTTACACCGTGAACCATGTTACCAGTTACTGCATAATACCGCAGTGCTTCATTTATCGTATCTCATTTGCCCTATTGCCAGTGTTTACCGTCTGCCCATAATTCCTTTCCTCGGGGCCAGCCTTACAGAGCAACTGCCCCGGGGCCCTGCTATTTGCTCTACTTTCGGGGGCCCTGAAGTGTGGCACCTGTTTTCCCAAGCACAGGGTGCATGGTTTCCACTGCCTCCAAGCAGGGCCCGTGGGGGGTACCTCCAAGAAGGGCTAGAGTACAAGGGAATTGGGGTGGGGGGCAGGGGCCTGCATTTTATCTTTGCCTGTGGCCCCACAAATTCTAAGGCTGGTCCTGCCTTTCCTGTTTACTCCCTGCCGCTTCCCCTGCAACCTAGTTTAGGACTAGTAATAGTAAATGCTGAAATACGGTAACAGTAATACCGTAAATCGGTTAACCAGTGTGGTATTATCTAGTTATTCGATTTGTCAGTGAGTCGTTATGGTAATCGGTTAATGGTCAGATAACCGCCGAGTTACCCAGAATGGGGAATATTAACCACAGACAGATAGATAAACTTTAATGTTGCCATAACATAACATTAACCACAGATAATAAATTTACCATTCTTTTCAGCTCTAGTTTCGGTTTCATTAATCCTGCTTCTGTGTCAGGGGAGCGTAAGATAATGTCTTAAGGTAGCTTGCAGACCTACAATTCTGGGGTAAAAGGTCTAAAAACAAAAGCAGGATCTACTGGAGACTGGAGGGTAAAATAGGGCATGACCTTGGACCGCTGTGGCCCGGGACCTACGAGCACGTCTAAACACATATCGCCAGATGCTGACCTGGGATTTCCGGGGGTGGGGGGAGTTGGCAGCTAGCTCGGGCTGAGACCTCGGCAAATCTCTGAGGTCACAAGCTGGGTTAAAAGCCCCCCGCATGCAGGCCAAGCCAGCTTGCACATCTGGCTGTGCCTCATTGGCTGCCTGTCATGACGGGGGCTGGGAGCAGGGGGCGGTTGGGAGTGATGGCCACTTGCACTGTGCAGGTGACCGGACAGCTCCCTGACCGCAGGTACGTCAGTTCAGTGCCCTGACCGGGCAGCGTTGCTCGCGGTTTTCTGCCCCAGCTTGGGGAGCGATCCTACTGACAGCCCGTCTGTTTTTACCCTAACGTATCCTCATGATCCACCTCTTGGCCACCCTTGCAATAAGCCCTCTGGGCAGCTTTCCAGAGCAGGTCAGACAGGTCGCAAAATGCACAGATGCAGCAAATGAGAAAAAACAAAATTTCCTGGCAGCTTTTCCTTTCCAAGTTCCCATTACAGCTGGTTTGAAATGATCCTTTCTGTTTCTGCAAAACAATTTGGCGGAAATGGAAAGGCTGGCGAGATTTCCATCGGAATTTCCACTGAAGCGCGTAAAAGGGCTGGGTTATTTCGATTGTCCGTTCTGATTTCCCAATCGGAAGGAGGATGAAACCCGACGGAATTGGCACACGGATGAAAGCTCACCTTGAGGAAGCAAGCCAACGGTTTACTGACTCCCCAGCTCTGCTGCCCGGGCCCCTCTGAGAACAGAGCACAGACTCCTGTACAGCTGTTCCGAAAGACACCACTGACTTCCGCAGCTCAATCTGCTTTGCAAGGGGCTGGACCCGGTGCTCAGAGATCCCCTGGCTGGGTCAGGAGGCTGCAACCATTGTGCCCTCTGGATGCTGCCATTGCAAATTAGGTCAGGCATTCATCTCTGCTTGATTTCTGTAAAGCTCCCCCCCGAGAATATTCTTGGTGGCAGGTGCCCAAGGAATGTACTGCAAGGACTTTTCTCTCTCTGCTGCAGCGTGCGTCCTAGGGATCAGGTAGGAGCAAATTGGCAGAGAGGGCTGATAAGGAAGGGGGAACCGAGGACAGTTCATTTAACGGCCTTGGGTCTTGGTGTGGCAAACAAGCCCCGTGTTATTTTTAACACAAACTGTTTGTCATTCCCAAGGACCAGGCACGCAGCATTCCAGCTAGTGAGTCAAAGCCTTGCAGGGTCTATCGTCTCAAAGGGCTGGAAATCAGAGGATTCCCACTAAAATACGGTGGCCGTATTTATTTATTGTGCACCCAATCCCCTTTGACCTCGGCGTCAAGCTCAGACAATCTACCGCAACCCCTCCCACTGGCGCTCCGGGTCAGAACCCCTCCTCCTGGCTCCCAGCTCTACAGCATCTCAGCCACTGGTCTCAGGAGTGGAGAGGAGCAAATCCTTCCTCGCCACCACACTAGAGGAGGCCTCCAAGCCTGTCTCCTCCCTGGAGGCCCCTGTCCAGTTCTCCTCTCCCCCCGCCTGAGCTGAGCTCTCCAAGAGGCTGGTCCCCCTCCCCACACCATGATCTACTGGAGAGAGCGAGGGATGTGCCGCAGGCACATTGTTTGTTTTCATTTTCGTTTACCAAAAAAAACCCTTCGTTTCCGGGGGTTTTGTAAAGGAAAACGTTCGTTTTTATTGTTTGGGGATTTTTCCCCTCGTTTATTTTTATTAAAAATAAATTTTTTTAAAAAATTAAAACTCGCTTTGCATGCTCAAAATAGCCACCAGACCATTCTGCGCAGGCGCACTCCTTTCCCGAAACAGCACAGGCAGCGTCGGCAGCATTTTGGTCTGCGCACGCGCACGATGACGCCTGCGCACGCGCACGATGACTCCTGCGCACGCGCACGATGACCCCTGCGCACAATGACCCCGGCGCATGCGCAGACCGGCTGCCCTTTTCCAAAATGGCCCTGACACCACCGGCACCATTTGGGGAAAGGGTGCGCATGCACAGAATGGCCCTGGGGTCTATTTTGCGCATGCGCAGGATTTTAATTTTTAAAAAATTTGGTAATGGACGTGGACGCCTTTCCCCTCCATTTTTGTTACCTTGGCTTGTCGTTTTCATATTTTAATTACCAAAACAAACAACCATTGTTCGTTTTAGTCATTAAACATACGAAAAAGAATTGCACACCCCTGCTGGAGACTAACTTGTGGTCTACCAGCAGATCATGAGCTTCCTCTTGGCCAACCTTCCACTAGACAGAGCTACAGACACTAGCTAAGGATTGGGACCCTGGACCAGAGCCACTGAAGTGCAAGCCAAGCCATGTTGCGGATTGTTTTTTTCCCCTTTCCTCCTGAAGCTTCAAAGATGCCCACAACTGGAGGTGGAACTGATGGGGTGGTCTGGTACCTGGGTTACTGGAACTAGATGTCAGGTGCCGCGGACTATTGAGTCCTGCACATCTGTTCAAGGTCTAACCAAATCACCAGAGCTTTCATTTATAAAAAATGAATTGCCGGAGCCCAAGCTTACCCCAAAGCCACCCCCCACCCCCAAAGCCACGCCTCCCGTACCAGAGCTTGTCAGAGTAGGGAACTGAGTCCAGCAAACCACCCCATCACGGGACCACCCTGCCTCTCTGCAGCCTATAGAAGACAGGAATTCTCACCATTTTGAAGCTAGGGGCTAAGCCGGACTAAGGGGTTTGACTGGTTTTTAAAGCCAGTTGCAGGATTTTGGAGTGGGGTCCTGACTCATGATTTTGTAACATTTGGGCTTGGCAGGTTTGTAGTTCCCTTGCTTGTTATTTGGAGCAGAGGAAGAACATCAGAAGAGAGCAGGGTGACGCTAATCCTGTATAAGATCTACGTACCCGGCCCCTTCCCTGAGCCACTAGGCAAGAGAGTCACTTGCGTCCCCCCCTGAGGCCAGATCTGCTCAGAAAGGGCAGGGCGGAGTATTCTCAATATTAAACTCCTCTGGGCTCTCGGTTACGTCAGTGCAGTTACTCCAGCTGCACCCCACCATCATGGACATCAGGATGGGACCTGAAATGGATAGCGCGTTTGGCACTCATGGGTAAAACCCCAATTTGGGCGCAGTGTTAAAGGGGGGGTAGCTCAAGTGGTAAGAGCATGTGCTTTGCATATATAAGGTCCCAGGTTCAATCCCCGGCATCTCCACCTCAGGATCCCTGGCAGCACACCTGGGGGAGGCCTCCACTGGGGGCCTGGAGGGGTCTCAGATAGCATGCCGGGATGGCCTCCGCCAGAGACCCTGGAAGAGCCAGGTTTGGACCCGAATTTGAAACCCCTGCTGCTATGTCAGGTTGTGACAATACTGGGCTAAGCTGGACCATTACTCTGACTCAGTTAGGCAGTTTAGTTTAGTTTACCTGAAATTACCAGGTCAAACCAAACACCAGAATTTCAATGGGTGTACCCATTTTTTTTTGGTGAGAATAAGTTGCTTCCGCTTGAACGAGGATGTGAAACGAGCAGTCCGTGGGAAACGATGTTCGTGGTAGGTTGCCGCCGGCAAAGCCCCCCTCCTCCTTGCTCTTGTGATCGGCTGTGCCCTTACCCTGCGGTGAAAGCAAGGGGGAGGTGGGGCCGCTGTTTTACATCTGGGGTGAGTTGTGAACTTCTGTTCTCATGGAGGTGAGAAAGTGTGATCACGCCAGCAAGGCGGGTGCTAAGATGCGTCACGCTGCGCTACCTGTGCCTTGCAAAGCGCCCATGAGCAGCAGGGACACCATTCGCCGGGGGGGGGGGGGGACAGGGATCACTGGTGAATGCCTTTAATAGGGTTTTTCATGCGGTGGTCCAGACACCTTCCCAGTTTTCCTCATTCAGCCCTTTGCAATGACCTCTCCTCTCCTCTCGGAGCGTTCAAGGCAGTGCTGCTTCCAAGCATCCACTCTGCACATCCTACAGATAGGGTCGTTGAAAGGAAAGCCAAGGAGTCCGTAGGGAGGACGTGTCCTAAAGACTAAGGGTCTGATCTCTAGCAGGGTGCATTAATACCCTCAGAGCACCCAGATTCGAGACTCCATTAGCATCCCCAAGCCAAGCCCTTTCAAAAAATCTTACCCTCACTAGGAGGCAAGTGGGAGATTGGCCAAGGGTTTCCTCTTTGCAGACCTGTCTCGATCAAGGCTAGCGGCTGTGATACATGAAAACAGAGGGGACACAGTGGGGGTTGTCAGACAGCTGCTCCAGGGGTGCACCCCCACGTCCACCTGGGTCAGGATCAGACCGACCCGGCGGGTTCCCCGGCCTGCCCACGCAGCACACACTGACACCATAGAGTTGCAGGCTAGAGTGACCGCCCCGCTATGGTGTTGCCTGGGGCAACGGTCAGCCGAACACGGAGCAGCAGTGTGGGTCCGCGCATTAGATGGACGCTGCTCCACTTTGGGCTGGTGCCCCGGGTTTAGCCGGCCTGCTCTGCCAGTGGTGCTCCGGGACGTTCCAGAGAGCCACCAGTGGGCCTGCCCGTCAACATTTGGCGGGCCACCTTTAAACAGACAGGCCACCTAGTAGGTGAGAGTCAAGGCAGAGAGGAAGCAGCAGGAAATAGGACGTATGGTATGTTAGTCCGCTCAGCTTATAAAGGGGCAGGAGCCAATCCATGGAAAGTAGGGGCGTGGCCACAGCAGGAAGCCAGCGGAGAAAGTCCCAACCTACAGGGCCTGCAATTGGTTCTGGGGAGGCGGGGCTTCTGCTTCACGTCCTGAGCATCCCATTTCAAAGCAGAAGAACAATGGGGGCCTGCTCTATTTTTGCTTCCTCCATCCCCCCCCCCTTCCCCAGAGTATGTAGCTCTATTTTATCAAAGGTCAGTTCCAGATAATTCACTCCCGCTGATTGCAGCCTGGTTGGCTTCAAAAGCCCAGCGCTTCTTAATCAAGGCGCAATGGGAAGAGCTCTCCAGTCGCCCAACTAATAATGGCATCAATTTGTTTTTGGCGTCGGTATATCTCTCAAAGATAATTAGACGAGGGATTTCTGACCCCTTCAGTCCTATCCTAAAGCGTTCATTTCCGTGGAATCAGAGCAGAGCTCTGACAGGGTCCTCAGGAGCAGCCGGTGTCCTTCTCCGGTCTAATAAGTAGGTGAGAGAGAAAGAGAGAGAGACTCCTGGAATGTAATTTCTCGATTAACTTTCTAATTTTACCACAAAAGCAAACATTCACTTTGCCAGCGGCTCGCCTGGGGAATAAACGGCTCTGAGCATTAATTGAATGAGTTCGTCTGGGGCAAACCTGCCGGTGACCAGAGGATCAGATGGCAATCCGCGAGGGTCACACTTTTGTGTGAGCAAACCACAAGTCATGTAAATAATAACTTCAGCTGTCGCTGCTCCAAAGAACTCTAGAAAGTCGGGTCGGAACAGAGCCAGGGATACTGCCCCCATATGAACACTCCCAGTAGTATCATAAGTTTTGAAATCAATTTCAGGTCGGGACGTGGCAGTGTGGGGGGCAAATTTTGTATTTCGGATTTCTGTTCTGGTTTTAGTGCCAAATTTTGCAGTTATTTGTGATTTGCGTCTCAAAATGTTGGGATCTTTTTTAAGAGGGAAAATCTAGTAGCTGCTACAGGGGGTCGGGAAGCAAGCAAGCAGAGGGGGTGGGTGTAACCTGTATGTGCAAGGGGGTGCAGCCCCCTGTGTATGCGTGCCCACGTCCGCAGGTGGAGACCCTACAATAAAGAACAAAAGATCCTGGGAGGCAGGGAGATTCCACACCTTTGCTCCATCCCAAGCAGGATGAGGATCTGGTTCCCTGGGTTCAGTTCCACCTTCAGCGAAGCAGGCCAAGCCCCCAAACCACAAAGCTCTCAAAGATCCAAACTAAACCCAAATCAAAACGCAGTCCTTTCCTTCCTAGATCACGTTTGTTGTGGCTAAGCTCCCTCTTGACTGGCACAACATACCATGAAACTTGAAAGCTGCTCCAACTGTTAGACCCAGTTCAGTTCAAATTTATTTACAGCCGTTTGCCATGATATTGCGAAATACAAACCGTAAAAGTAAATACAAAACATAATAAAAATACCCCACATTACAGTAAATTCCTCCTTAAACGGAGAATAGACATAAAATAAAGAGCCAAGGCTTTCAGTACCGATAGATCTTTCAAAGCAAGCAAAAAAGCAATCTTATCTTTAAGTGAAAGATAAACCTTCCCTTCAAAAAGAGCGGTTATCCAGCACAGTCTCTGGTCCTCGTAATATGGACAAAAAAAATATAATATGCTCTAAGGACTCTATTTCATCTAAGAAACAAGAGCATAATCTCTTAGACAACTCAACCCAAAGAGCTCTGCTGTTAATAACGGCCAATTCGTAAAGCTGGAATCAAACAAGAGTCATCTTTTTGCGGCCTTGGAAGTCCATAAAATGGACAAGATAAGGTTCTAGCAAAAAGTCTGTTTTTATCCGCAAATACCAGGGGGCTATTTTAGTTTCTGCCATTTTAGACAGTACCTCCTGAACGCTAATATCTAAAAGCCGTTGCTTGGTGATAGATAGCAATTGTCCCCTATAGGGGCCTGAGCAAGAGTCTGGGGACAGGCCACATCCTACTAGAACCTTAGACACTTCACCCCACCACCCTGTTAGACCCACAGTTAAAAGCAACAGACTAGAACTGAAAAGGGAGAGGCACAAAGCAGGCTATTACATACCCGGGGGTGGAGGGGAATGCAGGACAGAATTTGTGTTTTGAATATGGAAGCGTTGTTTCTATTTGTGTTTCAGGTACAGAAGCTCTGTGTTTTTCTTGCAGAAACTTTGTGTTTATTTGTTGTCTCTGAATCTGAATACACAGCCCCTCCAGAAGGGGAATGGACCAGTTAGGATGGTCCGCCCTCAGAGGCTGATGGAACCACAGCGGTTCCAGGAGGCTCTGAGGGAGATAACCCTGGACCCTGACGGTCACTCGGTCGATGAGCTGGTCCAGCATTGGAACATCTTGCTGGGGGAGGCCACTGACAGGATGGCTCTGAGATGTCTACTGCCTCCGTCTTGTCACCGCAGGGCCCCTTGGTTTACTGAGGGGCTGCGGTGTATGAAACAGGTAGGTGGAAGACTAGAGCAACGCTGGCATCAGACTCGCTCTGAATCTGACCGATTTCTCCATAGGGCCCACTTGCGGTCCTATGTTGAGGCTGTGAGGACAGCAAAGAAGGAATTCTTTGCTGCCCTCATAGCGTCTGCGAAGTCGCATCCAGCGGAGCTGTTCCGGGTGGTGCGGGGGCTGGTCAGTCCGGCCTCCCTCCACCTGGACGGTGACTTGTCCCAGGCCCGCTGGGAGGAGTTTGTCACCTACTTCGCAGACAAGATCACTCAGATCCAGAGTAACTTTGACACTGGATTGGAAGCAGTAAGCGAGGGGCACGAGGTTATGGAGGTCCCGTCTGGTCGATCTTTCTGGGATGAGTTTCAGGAAGTGACGCCGGCCGATGCGGTGAATGTCCTGGGGTCTGTGAGAGCCACGAGTTGTGAATTAGATCCATGCCCATCCTGGTTGGTGAAAGCCTCCAGGGAGACTTTGGGGACGGTGCCGGCGAGGGTAGTGAACGCATCCCTTCAGCAGGGGAGGTTGTCACCCAGCCTCAAGGAGGCTGTGGTGCTTCCCCTGCTGAAGAAGCCATCTTTGGATGTGGACACACTCACCAGTTACCGACCCGTCTCTAATCTTCCCTTTTTAGGGAAGGTTATTGAACAGGCGGTGGCGATCCAGCTCCAGGCGCATCTAGATAGCATTGGTTTCCTTGACCCTTTTCAATCTGGGTTCCGCCCCGGCTATGGTACTGAGACGGCGTTGGTGGCCTTGGTGGATGATCTCTGCCGGGAGATGGATGCAGGATGTTCAACCTTTTTGATCCTGCTAGATCTCTCGGCTGCTTTTGATACTGTGGACCACTGCTGTTGAGATGGCTGCGAGACTTGGGGGGTCTGGGCGGGACTGTCTTCGGATGGTTCTGCTCATTCCTCTAGGGTAGAAGCCAGCGGGTGGTGCTGGGGGCTGAAACATCTAGCCCCTGGGCCTTGACCTGCGGCGTTCTGCAGGGTTCTATTCTGTCTCCACTGTTATTTAATGTTTATATGCAGACCTGGGGGAGATCGTGAGAGGGTTCGGGGTGCGATGTCACCAATATGCTGATGATACTCAGCTGAAACTCTCCTTTTCAACTGACCCAGGTCCTGCTGTCTCGTTACTCGCCCAATGTTTGGAGGCAGATTGGATGCGGCAGAGCAGACTGAAGCTCAGTCCCGATAAGATGGAGGTGATGTTGGTGGGAAGGGCGGGGGAGTTGCTGGCCCCCCTGATAGGGGGGGTTCACCCGCCAGTTGCTCTTCGGGTTCGGAGTCTGGGGGTAATTTGGGATCCGGGCCTTCGTCTGGATCGGCAGGTGGGGGCAGTGGCTACAGTCACCTTCCGCCAGCTGTATCTGGTACGGGGGCTTCAACCTTACCTCTCCGGGCCCGACCTGGCCACTCTCTTCCATGCCTTCATCACCTCGAGGCTGGACTACTGCAACGTGCTCTATGTGGGGCTTCCCTTGTTTCTGGTTCGGAGGCTGCAGCTGGTGCAGAATGCGGCGGCCCGTCTCCTGATGGGGATGGGACGGTGTGAGCACATAACACCGGTGTTCCGCGCTCTGCACTGGCTGCCTATAGCGCACCGAGCCAGATTCAAGGTGTTAGTCTTGATTTACAAAGCCCTTCACGGTCTGGGCCCCGGGGACCGCCTCGCCCTCCGCACCTCCCTTCAGACCACCAGGGGTGCCTTTCTGGAGGTCCCCCACGTAAGACGGGGAGCCACAATGGAGAGGGCGTTCTCGGTGGCCGGGCCACGGTTGTGGAACTCCCTCCCGGAGGAGGCTCGCCTGGCCCCGGGCCTGTTGGCCTTTCGACGTGTATGCAAGATTTGGCTGTTCGCCCAGGCCTTCGGGGGGGGGGGGGGGGGGGGGTTTTAGTGATGTTTTTAAACTGTTGGGAGTTCGATTTATTGTTGTTTTTATTGTTATTATTGTATTTTATAACATTGTACGCCACCCCGAGACGCCGTAGGCATGAGGGGGCGGCTAACAAATTTAAAGAAATAAATAAGAAATAAAAATAATTCCTGGAGATCACACTGGTACTTTATTTACACATACTTTATTTGCAATTATTATTTTAGCGATCGTATTTTAATGTATATTAAGAAAGAAAACTTCTGTAGCTTTGGGGGGCGTCTTTCAAGCCCAATATAGTTGGACCCCCATTCTCCTCCCTCTTATTAGACCTGGCTATGCGTCGTCATGACACCAAGAGGAGTCGCACCATGGGCCCACAATCTCGATCGATAACTTTGTTGTTGTCTGGGGTCCGGGGATTCTATTGGAGTCTCAAGATGGGGTCACACAGGAAAGAGCTTGGGCAATACTGCTCTATGGTCCTTTTCCTGTAGGCTCCGCCGCTCTGGTACTTGTCCATGGGGCCTGCTGGCCAGGTCTAGAGCAACAGTACGGCCCTCAATTCCCCAGTCCCTGATGGTGGCCATGATTCTCAAACTACATGGGCTTCAGTGGGGCTACTCTGGAGGAAGCGGTTCATAGATCACTGTCAGAAGCCAGTGCAAAAGTTCCCACGGGGAGCTCCCCCATCTGCAGATCGACTCCTGACCCCGACTTATCTGCGGTATATATTTTGCAAATCTTTGTTGCTGGGGTCATGGGATTCTACTGGTGTCTCAGGACAAGATTTTTTTTTGGAAACCCCTGGACGAAGGGACGGGATCCCCTGAGCCAGCGGTGGGTTTTGCCACCCTCCCTTCCCACCCCCTTGGTTGAAGAGTTGGCGCCATCATTGGCCAGTTGCACTTCTATTTATTGATTGATTGATTTGCTAAATTTATACCCCGCCCCACCAGACAACAGCTCAGGGTGGCAACTTCTAGCGGGGGCGGAGAGATGAGGGGGGGACGGTCACTGCCAAATGAGAGGGGCGTCTCTGAGAAGAGAATACCAAGCCAACATCAGTAGGGGAAGCAGAGGGGAAAAGCTTGAGGACCACACATTAGAATAAAGCAGAGTCTTAGGGTAATTTCAGACGTACCGAGCCTGGAGGCCCACCACGCTGAACCATGGACTGGGATCCGTTTCGGATCCCGGTCAGGAATCAGGCCGTCCGTCCTTTAGACATGCCGGCCTGATTCTCACCGGGGAGGGGGCGGGTCTGCGTGGCGCGATGTGCGGCCCCACAGCCCCGGCCGCCCGCCCTCCGGGAGATGAGCGGGTGCAGCGACCAATCTGGCCGCTGCGTCCGATCCCATCCTGTGGTCGGGACCACGATTCGCCCGGGCTGCAGGTAACAGACATAACCTGCAGCCCATCCCGGATCGTGGCCAATCCGATCACGGTTGGGGCCCGATCCGCATAGAACTGCATGGAACAGGCGCTTACGGATTCATCCATTCCAAATTGAAACAGCGCAACAACAAGCCTGTTTCGGTTTGGTTTTAATCTACAAGAGAATAAAAAGATATTTTTAAAAATGACCGCACCATGTGCAAAATGGCCGCCAGTCCATTCGGCGCATGTGCTGCCTTTTCCAAAAGGGTGGCGGCAGTATCACCGCCATTTTGGGAAAGGGCAGCCAGTCTGCACACGCACAGCGGTCATTTTGCAGATGTGCAGACCGGCTGCCCTTTTCCAAAATGGCGGCAATGCTGCCAGTGCCATTTCGGAAAAGGGCGCGCATGTACAGAATGGTCCGGCGGCCATTTTGCGTGTTCGCGGTCATTTAAAAAAATCTTTTTAGATCTTTTAATTGATTTTAAATATGGATCCGTGATACAGATCCATAATTAAATACGTAAATTGCTGCTACAGATCCGATTTTGCAATTTAAAATGAAAGACCACTCCTATTTGGTACCCAATTAATACCCAAATGGAGTATCCAATGTCCCAGAATGTCAACTTCCAATCCTGGAATATCGACTTCTGGTACCGTTATTTTCGTTTTCCGTCCCAATTTCTTGGTTTTCCACCTCGATGTACCAATCAGTAACTGGTAAATCAGTATTGGAAAGTACCGATTTTTTGGATTTTTCTGAGTACCAGTTGGTGATTGGGTATCCCGTTGCATACCCGAAAATGCAGGCATTGCCCATGGGTACCAAATTCAATACCCACTTCAGCCCTATTATTATTATGATTGATTATATAGCACCAGCAATGTACCTGGTACTGTACAGTCAGTAGTTATGGACAGGTCCCTACCCCTAAAGGGCTTACAATCTAAGAGAGAAGGGAGGGGGAGACAAGGGATAGGCGAACATCGGGAGAGACAAGGATACATTCATGAGGTTGAGAGGTTGCAGGTTCACTTAGTTACAGGGAACTAGATTCTGAGTGAGGGGGACGAGGACACAATTTCACTCATGATGAGCCGGGAAAAGCCTGATGGAAGAGGTGGGTTTTCAGGAGGGATTAGAAAGTTGGGAGGGAGGGAGCAGAGCGAATGTATCCGGGGAGGGAGTTCCAGGCACGAGGGGCAGCAAGAGAGAAGGGGCAGAGATGTTTAGAGGAGCAAGGGAATCGCGAGCAGGAGAGGGTGGGGGCAGAGGAGGAACAAAGCTCCCGGGCAGGAGTGTGGCGTAATACAAGAGCGGAGAGAGATGTGGGGGAGCAAGGCCATGAAGAGTCTTGAAGGTGAAGACCAGGAGTTTGTGCTGAATGCGTCCCCGTAGAGGGAGTCAGTGTAGGGCAGAGAGGAGGGGCTGAATATGATCCAAGCAATGGGCAAGGTGGATGATTTTGGCTGCAGAGCATTGAACGGAGATGAGAGAGGGCGAGATCAGACTAGGGGGGACCAGTAAGGAGGTACTTGCAGTAAGTCAAGGCAAGAGATGACTAGAGCTTGGACTAGGGTTGTTGCGGTGGCAACAGTGAGGCAGGGCCAAATTGTAGTGATATTATACTGGGCTAGACTAGATCCATGGGCCCGATCCAAAAATCAGAACGGAGCCTGTAGGAGCAGCGGGGGTCCCAGAGCCCCTCAGGGCACTAGGGGGTCATTTTGGAGAATTAGCAACCCCACTGCCACACCCTTCCAGCTCTCTCTGTCTTTATCCCACAGTCATTGCGGGTGCACTTTATAGGGGTCCCCTTTATAAGGTCCCTATCCTCGGCCTCCAACCTCCCCTTACAGCCAAGGCCCTCTGCCTCCAGTGGTGCACACAGTCCATGGGGATTTTACCCCTAGCGGCGTTTTTAGACGAGACAACTAATGCGGATTAAAGAAATCTAATGCTCATTTAAGGTGGAATTTTCAAGATTATTATTATTATTATTAACAAACATTTATATAGCACCAGCAGTGTACCTGGCACTTTACAAAGTAATAAAATAGACACGGTCCCTGCCCCTAGGGCTTACAATCTGAGAGACAGGAGCTGGGGAGAGACATAGGAAGGGGAACAGAGGGAGAGACAAGGGGTCTAACATTCATGAAGATGCGAGGTCTCAAGTGCACGTACTTGGCTTGGTTACGATGAGAATGACAGCAGGCAGGTCCATGTGGCAAGGATAAGGGTAAACAGACCGTAGGTATAGGAAATAGTGGCTCAGCAGGATAAAGAGTCAGACAGAGCAGAGCGAAAGAGGTGAGTTTTAAGGAGAGATTTGAAGGTATGAAGGGAGGGGGCAAGGCGGATGTGGACAGGGAGGGAGTTCCAGGCATGGGGGGCAGCAAGTGAGAAGGGACGAAGGCGCTTAGGGGAGCAGGGAAGGCGTGGAAGGGCGAGAGAAGGGACAGAGGAGGAGCGAAGTGCACGGGCTGGAGTATGGAGGGCGATAAGTGCAGAGAGGTAGCGGGGAGCGAGGTTGTGAAGAGCTTTATAGGTGAAACCCCGACATCGGGGTTTTATGAAACCGGTTTCACAAACTCGCGGATTAAAAATGCGTTTTTAATGTTTAAACCGTTAATGCAGATTTAAATAGTGCTTTAATCTGCATTTCTGCCCATGAAAACATTAAAAGCGGTTTACTTTAAATGTGGATTCATTCTAAATCCGTGGTAACACACACGCGCCTAAACATTAAATCTGGATTAAAATCAGAACGGTTTCAATGCGCGATAAGCACTAATCCGCGATATTGGGTGCTCGTCTAAAAATACCCTTAGTGTTCAAGGTCCCGTCAGGGTCAAACAGAGTTTGTCCCTATCTGTGGGTTCAGCCTCTTCTAGGTCTGAGACCCTCGGGGTCGTCTTATAATTCTGGTGGCCTCTGGGTTGTCCATTTTTCTGTTCTTCTACACAGGGTCTGCAGGCTACTGGCCGGGGGGGGGGGCGTCCCTGAAGAAGGGGAAGGAGCTCAAGCAGGTAGCTCCCTCTCCTACAGTCACAGCTAGAAGACTGTGCTTGCCTCCGATCAGGCGGCGGTTACAGAGTGCCTCCACATGTTTGGAGGCGACGCCGTGCGGCTTTGCTTTCCCACCAGACAAAACGCAGGCAGCATTTGCCTCCCAGAGTTTGGCCCAGTGAGACTGCGGTCTTGGACTCCAGGAAGGGTTTGTGGCCTCTACTGGGTATGCTCCCAGGCCACAACCTGGCTGCCTAGCTGCGAAACAGCTCAGGAATAGGGCTTCACAGGGTTCAGAAAAGCCACCCTATTACAGGGCTGCTTTACAAAGGGGCCGTGGGTCATTCTTGGCTGATAGGCCTGAAGTTTCCCCAGATGGAGAGTGTGAGACGGCTGTTGTGACTGAGAAGTCAGTAAGTGAACAGACATCGTAATTCCCCAGATTAGAACGCCGGAGGAACTCATGCACGCGGCTTGGCTGTCGCTTGTAACAAACGCCCGGAATCCTTGCTACCGTAGGCAGCTCCGAGGAGAGATCACCGGTGAGATAAGGCAGTGAGGCCTAGTGCGGCCGCGCTGGGATGCTCTGCAGCCCATTCTCCGCAGTGATTCCTGGGATGACTGGCGTTGCAGCCAGGGTTATTTTTAGGAATGATTTGCTCATGTAAATCAAGAGCGCGCGGGGAATGCAAAGACCATGAAGCATGAGATTATATAAACTGAGCCAGCGGCAACTGCAACACAGCATATCATTAATGCATGCTGGGAAAGCGCTTTGAAGATCCAGGACCAAACATAGGCCTGGTGTAAGCTCGGGGGTAACTGCCTTCCCTGGGGTAGAGGCAGGGAACTTATTCCTTCCCACAGGCCATTTTGGAAATCGGTATAAGATCCGTGGGCTGGGGAGGGATTGGGAATGGGAATACTTAAGGGGTGTGCTCAGAATGGGAGGAAGGGAAAGGAGGGTCCAAATCCTCTATTTATGCTATAGATCCAACCTAGAGTCGAGTCCCCGCAAAAATGGATATGCCCATTGAATTTCTCATTCCCGTATCAAACCAAATGCTTCCGGTACTTTTCAGAACCCGAACCGGTTCTTGATCAGGTACCTGGAATGCCACCACCAGCTGGCATACCGAAATACTAAGTTTATCCCAGTTTCATCCCAGTTTCCATCCTGGATTTCGGGAACTTTTCAGGTATTAGTTCAGGTTTTCAGGGAACTTTGGGAACTTGAAAAACAGTGCGGCAGAACAGAGGCTAGTTCGGCTACTGGTTCTTTGGCCAAACTCTCGGTCTCAGAGGAACACCGGAGCAGGGCGTGGCCAAGCTGACCCAGAAGTCAAAAACCTATGATTCGCCCAGTTGTCGGGGGCAGGGGCTACAAGGGAGACAGGAGCTAGGGGAGCTCTGTCTCCAGACAGAGGGTGAGAACAGATGGTCTTGGCGGATGTCTGTCCCCCAGAGAGGAAGGCTTCCTTTTGCAGGTACACTCTGGCCGTGGGAACGAACGTTCCCATGATCTCCCCAGGGAGGGTGGGGACAGGAGCAATGTGTGGTTGCTCAGCCGTGTCCCCAACATCGCCCTGCTCCCCCCGCCGCCATGACAGGCAGCCACGGCTAGGCGCCATGGCAACCCCAGATGCTGGGACGAGTCGCGGCCAGGAACAGACTTGCCACCCGGCTCAAACTGGGCCCGCATTTCTGGCCTGGCTCCTACCTGGACCATGTTTGTACCGGGATCCCATCTGGTGAGCCTGGAGCAAACATGACGCTGGGCCCAGCTCAGCCAGCCAGGCCAGCGTCCCGTTTGTTAACACCCAGAGCGACCAGTAGGGACTGGTCAGAACGGGAAGCTCAGTCTGGACGTGGCAGAGCAAGCCAATGAGAAAACCGGACTACGGCTTGTAAATAGCTTGTATCCGTCTATATGGTGGAGGGTCGCGCTACGCGGTGTGAATCAATGAACTCTGGGTGCTAATTCCCCGTGCGGAGCTGGCTGGTTGAGGGTCTGATCCTGAGGGAAGCTACCGGAGCCAGGGCCCCACCCGCTCACAAACGGGAGACTGAAATTGCCGTTTTCTGAGTACTCCAATTGGGTTCCGATTCAGACCCCCCGAAACGGTCCCTGAATCTATCTCCGCTCCCTTCCCCCGAGCTTGCTCTTTTGGTGCTTCAAGGGAGATTCTGGATCCAAGGGCCAGATCCAGAAATCGTTAAGGGGCCAAATAAAAACAGCCATGGGGGTGGATTTGGCCCATGGGCCAGAGGATCGCCCCCCCCACCCCGCCCCCCACTAGGGGCCACATCTGGCTCCAAAATCTGAGCTAAAGCCTGATCAATCTGCATGGGACGCTGCAGTCGCCGTGCTGGGGACCCAATCGGAATCCAGCTAAGCTGGGGAAGGGGAGGGTGGGGGCGGGGTCTGGGAATGGCTGTCTCTTATACACATCTAGATGTGTATAAGAGACAGGCCCTGCTCCATGCAGGAAATTCGCAGCAACAGCATCCCTGGCAGGGATCTCCTTCAGCATCTCCTTCCGCGAAGGACCGAGCCCATCCCCGGCCCTCGGCGGTGTCTGTTCTGCTGTCGAACCGCTCTTACCGGTAGGAAGCTCTTCCTGACGTTTAGCCGAAATCTGCTTTCTTGTCATTGGAGCCCATTGGGTCTAGTCTCGCCCTCGGGGGCAACAGAGAACGAGTCTGCTCCACCTTCTATGTGACGGCCCTTCTGAGATTGATTGATTGATTTTAAAAAATGATACCCCGCCGCTCTTGCCACAGGCAACCCGCGGCGGCTAACAACACAACATTTGAAGATGGCGCTCATGTCTCCCCTTGCTCTTCTCTTCTTTAAGCTAAACATCCCACCCAGCTCCTTCCACCTTCCCTCATAGGACTTGGTTTCCAGACCCCTGACCCTCTTTGTCGCTCTCTGAACCCGTTCCAATTTGCCAACATCCTTCTTAAAATGCGGTGCCCAGAGCTGGACGCCGTACTCTGGATGAGGTCCTTTATGTTTTAGAGAGCGGTTGGGCTCTGAAGTAAGGGACTCTCCCTTGTAATAAGGGACACCTGGTGACCCGACAGGGAGTCCTGCCCTTGACAGTCCCCATCCTGCCCTTCACAATGATTGTTCCCTGTCATTTCCGGCATCGGGGTGCTCTGGTCGGTCCTGACCTCTACCAGTGGTAGATTTTTTTTAATAGTTTCTGTTTCTTAAAGTATTAAAGTATTTTTTATTTTATTTTTTAGCATAAGCTCTCGCTATAGCCTAAAAGCATAACAAAATTGTAACAACGTCCATCAATAAAACACATAAATAACATAACACCTTCAAGAATAATAATGATAAACACAATAATCATAATAATCCTCATAAAAATCTTCATCCACAATCAAAGGAGCCTTTCTGGCCATAGAAAAACTAAATTTTTCTGTTTCTTATTGAATGGATTTTTCTGTACAGATGGTTGCGGTGGTGCAGGGGGCTGGGCTTAGCACTCTGGACACAGGAGGGTCTGTTCCCTGTGCCTGATTCTGCCCCCTCTTCCGCTAGCTCCTTTTAAGGTAGCGGTGGGGAGCCCCAGGCCCAGGAGCCAAACGAGACCCATGGCAAGTTTGCTTCCAATTGCTGGATCCGGCCCCTGAATCCGGCTCCTACCCTCAAGCACTGAAAAACGGAGCTCAGCGTAAGGGAGCAGAGATGAGAGGACAGCTCCATGATACAGAGCCAGGATCTGGACCCTCCTGTGTTTGAGCTCCCCCGCAAAACTCCCCCGCCCCCCAACTTCTGTGTGGCCCTCACAGCCTGTACGAACTTTCAAAGTGGCCCCCCGGGGAGGAAAAAGGCTCCCTTCCCTTCGCTTAAAGAGAACCGTGCAGCAGCAGCAGCAGAAGGAAGGGGGTAAACTCCCCGCTCCCCAGCCAAAGTCTCTAGGCAGAAAGCCATGCCTGGCAATGGGGCGTAGGGAGGGAAAGAGGAGGGAGACAAGACCGCTCTGCAGGGGAGATGCCAACAAGTTGTGTCTCTACACACACACACACCCCTCCGCCCCATACGTGTCCCTGACACAGAGAGGTTAAATGATTTGTCCAAGTTTGTGCAGGGAGTCAGTGCCACCATCAGGAGCTAAATCAAGATCTACTAGGTCCCTCCGATCCCAGCTCAGAACAAACCTTCCCTTCCAAAGAACACACCACCCTCATGAATAATGCATCTGCTCTCATTTCCAGAATACCACGGCGTTGCGTTGCCGTTTATATTTTTGCAGAAGGGTGAGCTGACAGGCTGCAAAGGCTTGTAAAACTAACTGGTAGGGGGAAAGGAAGGGGAGGAGATTTTAAAAATATATACTTTTCAGACATCTAGAAAAACTCATAGAGCAGAACTTCCCTGCACTTAGGGCAAACTCTTTCACTGAAACCATTTCTTTCTCTCTTTCTTTCTTTCTCATAAACTTAGCCATTTCAGTTTGATGCAGCAGATGGGTCACTCTTGCTTAAAGCAGAAGCTAAATCGAGATCAATTAACTGACCAGCATGGTTTGAAAAGTAAAAATAATGCTGTTTAGGACTTGGCCGCCCATGATTCCATTAGGGCGTAAGAGACTAAGAAGATTTGCTGGTGTAATCCAAACCGCTAGTGATAAATCATGTGGATGTAAAGATTAACTGTTCCCAAGCACAAAGAGAATTATTCAATTTCTGGCATCGTTTCTGAAGGGGAATGAATTGAAGAAAGGATACAGATAAAAAAAATTAAAATCTCTCATGTCATTTTGTGTTGCCCGCTGTCTCACAGGAAAAAGGCATAGACAGACACACACCTTGTCTGTGTGTCTGTGAGTCCCTTAATAACTTTGGATTGCACAGGCAGAGGGGCAGAAGACCCAAATATCAGGAATGACTAGAGCTGAAATAGGGACCTGATTTGGTACTCGCAAATAATATCCGAAGTGTTGAGTACCGTTTCGGGTATCTGAATCGTCACCAGAAAACCAGTCGGTTACCTGTAAAAACGATATTTCCGTTTTGGGGTGCCCGAAATTACCCCAAAGCTCAAAACAAAACAAAAACCTGACATTTCTTTTGTAAATCCAGGACTGGAAGCCGAAAAATGGAGACAACGTCTATATTTTGATCATTCGGGTACCCAATCGAATACTGTTTCAGGTATCGGAGAGTAGCCACAGATTTCACAAGTACCACAAATTTGACGGTTATTTCCATTTTGGCAGAATACCCACAGGGGAGAAATGACCCTTTTTGTCTCTCTCACACACACACACACACACACACACACACACACACACACACACACACAGACCATAGACGTTATTCTGAGCATTGTACTCTCTGTAATTTTGAAGCCCCCTCACCAATTTCAACCAAATTCTTCAGAGGGGCAGAAAACCCCAAAGTAAGCAGGGATCCCAAATTTCAGAACAAGAGGCATGCCCAAAGGGGAGAGAGCAGACCAGGCTTCGTTCGCTTGGGAGCTGTTTGCCTTGTCAACAAAGGGTTGAAAATAACGCTTGTCTTTCCATGTGATCTGTGTGTGGGTACAATGGGGTTTGGTGCTGCCAGATTGAAATTTCAGATATCGGACAAAACAGAACCGCAACTTGGTAACGGACAAACAAACAGTAATTCAGTAGTAATTCAGGCATTTGGGTCGCTCATTGGACGTTAAATTGAATGAATGAATGAATGAATACGTTTATTTGAGTCAGCCTTCCGGCCATATCAAAGTAGGCGCTAAACAGGTACTGTTTAGTACCCGATCCACACAGTTTCAACGGGTATCCCCATTTTGGGGGTTGGGAACTGCCACTGTCAGACAAGGGGCACTGAGCTGACCCCAGGCGAACACTC
This sequence comes from Sphenodon punctatus, assembly GCA_003113815.1. Taxonomy (NCBI): domain Eukaryota; kingdom Metazoa; phylum Chordata; class Lepidosauria; order Sphenodontia; family Sphenodontidae; genus Sphenodon; species Sphenodon punctatus. The sequence continues at coordinate 5,275,120 of QEPC01001667.1, read as the reverse complement.
CGGATGCTTTTAGTTGGATGGGCTGCCCTAGTGCTGTTTGTTCCACCCTCGGACAGACCCTCTGCCTAAACGCTTCCCACCAGATGTGCAGGCAGAGCAGGCGCCTGCTCCAAGGCAGGAACTCCAGAACATCCTGGAGCAGGTCAGGCAAACCCAGGGCACTGGCGAGAAGCGGAGCAGTGGTCCCTCGGATGCATGGACCCGCACTACTTCTCCGCTTCTAGCCAGCTGTTGTGCCGGGCAACACCATAGCGTTGCGGACGCTCTAGTCTGCAACTCTATGGCGGGGGGGGAGGGGTTTGCCATGCAGGCAGACCGTGGGCCAGGGAACCCGCGGGGTCCATCTGATGTTGACCCAGGTGGGGCTGGGAGCAGGCGGATGTGTGGGTGCAGCTCCGGGGGCGCCCAACACCGCGTCCATCTGAAAACACCCAGTGTTCTAATGGCAGAGACTCTTGGAGAAGAGATGTACGACTCCGGCATTTGTGGAAATTTCTGTGTAACGTCAATCGAACTGACATCTGCCTTGTTCCTGCTACAGCTGATTGAGTGGTTTTTATTCCAGCGGCACTGTTCCCGTTGAGTAACCGATGTCCTGAGTAAGGTCTGCAGTGGCCAGTTCACCATTTGTTAATTGCCTCGTTGTGATTAATTCCCCATGTAGCACACGTCAGTTCTTGAAGAGTTTTCGTTTTGTTTATTATTTCATTATCACTTGAGCTGATGCTCTACGGTCAGGGACAGCTCCCGTACAGGGAGAGGCTCGGTAGGTTACCGTTCTACTACACCTAGGAGAAGGGACGACTTAAGGGGGATAGAATAGAAATTTACAAAATTGTGAGAGGTGCAGAGCAAGTCAACAGGGAGCTGTTATTTACCGTTTACCAAAATACTAGAATTAGGGGTAAAATTTGGGTGCCTCCCTAGCATCGGTGGGCGATACCGGTTGAAATGGATCCAGGTGGACAGGACAGGACTGGGCTTCTGCGGCCCCAGGCGCTGACTCTGCAGGTGAAGTGGCAGCGCCCAAGTCGTAGTGAGTGGAAGCGATTTTGTCTTCAAAGTAATTTTGAAAAAGTCACAGAGGGCATTAGACGACTCCATTTCCTGGCAGAGACAGGCCGGGTTAACCAGTCCCCTCAACCAGTAGCTCTGCCGGATGGGGCTTTGGAGATGCTAGTGGAGAAGGGGGCTTTCTTCGCTGCCATCATGGACACGGCCTGGTCCGTAGGGATGATCTATGCCACGGTTGGTCGGCTTCAACGCGGGTTGGGCGCCGTCTGCACTCAGACTGCCTACCCTTCTGCTTCAACCATCTCGGCTCCTTTGTATACCGGGGGTGGGCTGTACTGATGAAGCAGTGGGAGCCGCCGTGTCAACGGCCATGGTCAAAATGTCCTTCCACGAGGCCCCAGGTGGCAAGCCAGGGCTTTTCGGGGATTTTAATGTATTTGATTGAATTTTATATTTTTTATGTTGTTAACTGCCCTGAGTCTGTGGAGAACGGCAGGGTAAAAATGTAATAACTAAATGAATGAAATTAGCTGGAGGCAGGTTTAAAACAGATATGAGGCAGTATTTTTTCACTCGGGGTTTAATTAATCTGTGGAACTCCTCACCAGAGGATGACGTGAAGACCAATAGCATAACTCGGTTAAAAAATGAGTTGGCTTAAGTTGTTTGAGTTCATAAACATTGGGTAGACAAGTTGGTTAGGGAACACGATCTCTGACCAATGGGAGATGGGAATTAATAGCATTGTGGTTTACAGCATTACTGACTGTTACCATTACTACTTTAAAACCAGGTCCAGAGGAAGGGAGGATTTGTTAAATTAATTAATAATTATAAATAATTAAAATTATGGGCGGTAAACAGTCATACGTGGTATCGCAGTAAACTACTAATCTGGTTAACCACATTAACTGCCAACGATACTTGGATACAATTCGGTATCGGGCTGGATATCGGATATCGGCAGGTTCTGAGGTCTCCAGCTAGATTCCGGATATCAGCAGATACTCATTTCAACTGTGGGCGGGAGTTGTAAGCGGGGAGTAAGAGGAGAACCGTGGGGCTCAGGGACTGGGGTTGGTGTGACTGGGGTTGGAATTACTGGCAGTGAGGCCTACAAGGGGAGAACATTTCTTGCCCTTGCCCCTCCCAATATTTGGGCCAAATTCCTTGCTTGTGGAGGCTGTTGATGAGTTTGTATGTTCCTCCGTCCCTGCAGGCTTGATATCGACAAGGATGTGAACAATGGCCGACTACACAAGCGCCTCACCGAGTCTCAAGGATGCATCTCCTGCCTCCTCTTCTCTTCAAGGCTCCCCGCAAAAAGGAGACCCGACCTCTGGTGCCCAAGAGATACTCATCCAGTTAACCGGCACTAGGAGCGAAGAGGACTGGGAAAACGTGGATGGGAACGAGCTGATTTTTACCTTGGATAAGGATGAGGAAGAAGGAACCACCCATTCGTCTGAGAATGTCGTTCCATATGTGGACACCGGGCAGGCCAAATCCCAGCCAGAGTCTTTGTTCCATGTGCCATTCCCATTGCCTTCACCTCCTGAGTTGGGCTTCTTGACTGACATCCCCTTCTGTAACTTGCCTGGCTTCTCTCCTCAGAGCCCTGGTGGCCCTGCTAATGCACAAGGCCCCAAACCTCTCATCAATTTAGTGAAGTCCCTCTCGACCGAGATTGAGTCTCGGGACAGCTCCCCCCCTCTCAAGCCCCAGCCCTTGCTGAACTTGGTCAAATCCATTTCCACCGAGATTTCCCGCCTGGAGCCTGAGGTGACACAGTCAAAGTCCGATTCCAAGCTCAACGTCCACCTGTGGAGGCAAATCACGCAACCCAAGAGCAGGAATGGGGACTCCAGGACGGCCCCGTCTTCACCTAACATCTCCCCATCGGAAAGCAAAGGCAGCTTCTTCAAGGCCCAGGAGGCCAAGTTTGAGGACACCAAGAGGAGGTTCTCAGAGGCCATGCAGGAGCCCCTCAGCAGGCTCAGCAAGATAATGGGTGATGAGAACAGTACCTCACCCAAACAGAAAACAAGCCACTCTGGAGCTCACCTCCATGACTCCCCCTCCAGCCATGGTGGGGATTCCACCATCGTGGAAACCAAGGCAGGACGGCCAAGCCATGGGAATGACCAGCAAGGGGACAGCACAGGCAAAACCTTCAGGAAAAGTCAATCAAAAGACTATTATCCGCTAGAGCAGAAGTGGGGGCCCGGCTTGAACTGCCGGTACGAGATCTGCTCTTACGGGGATGTCATCCAGGTGGTGGAAGTGCCTCAGAGTGAGAGCACCACTGCGGAGGAGCCGCGGACGCTGCAGCCCTTGGATGAGCTCCATCCCAGTGGGCCTTGTAACACTGTGCCATGTAAAACCCTTGCCTGTGTCGCCATCATGGCGTATAACTACTTTGTCCTGCCTTTGCCTCCTTACCTCTCAGGCCTCTGCCTGGGGCTGGCCTGTGGGTTTATGTTGGGATTCTTGGTCATTCTGCTGCTGGTGCCAAAACGCTCCTTGACGCCCCGGAAAATGCAGTATCTGAAGGACAAGCTGCAGTCAGAGTTGCTGCTGCATAAGCCAAGGGAACCGGACGTCCTCAAGGTAGGACATGTATTCTGGGGGGATGTGATCTGTGCTTGGGGGTTAGCCCTCGTTAGAGAGGCAGGGTGGGGCATTGGTTTAGGGCCTGGGGATTTGGAGGACCTGGGTTCTAGTCCCATCTCTGCTGGGACCTAGTCCCATCTCTGCTGGGACCTAGGGCTGATTCGAAATAGCCCTTCCATTTTTGTGGAACAGTTCCACGAAAATGGAAAGGCAGTTGGAATTTAAACCAGAATTCTGATCGCACCATTTGTGCGTGCGCAAAATGGCATCTGCGGCACTGCGTAACCACAAAATGGCGGCCGCCATACAACAAAACAGCAGCAGCCACAGTATGGCCATCACCATTTTGTTGTACGCTGGCCGCCATTTTGTGCATGTTGAGCACCACAGTGGAAATGGTGGAAGAATTTTCTGTAGATCCGGTGAAATGTCGTTTCGCCAGAGCGATCCAAGTAACCAGATTCCATCAGAAATGGAATCCATTCGAAGACAAAATTTCAACCCTACCTTGGATAAGTTACTTCCACCCTCTCTGTCTCTTTTTTCCCTCTCTTCCCTTAAAGACAGTACCACACAATGTCTGCTAATGCGGCCCTGTTCTCATTTGGGCCTCTTGGGAGCTAATATCATAATAATGCCAGACCATGATGGGGAAATACAGCCATCTTAACTCCAGCCTTTGTCACAGACACAATAGATGTGCGGCCTGGAAGGCTTTGGATGTTCAATCTTTGGTGACATTCCCATGGTACCTCTCTGTATGCAGCTGAGATGCCTTAAAAAATGGCGGCACTCCAACGGGACTTCAACCTCTGCAGGCCACGGATGCTCAGCACTAGTTTGGCCAGTAACGAGGGTGGAATTCACACCTACACATGCATTGCATGCCCCACTCACTCTGTGTAAACCAGGGGTGGTGTGCAGCCGCTAGAAGCTTCCCCACATCCTGGTTCAGTGCGGCCCACCGTCCGCACCCTGAATGCCACCAGTGACCCTCCAGCCACTGGATGGATGGAGAGCACTTCTGGACTGGTGGCCACGCCCCCTATGTAGGTGACTAGGGCCCCCTTTCAGGATGCTTTGGCCCGTGGAGCCCTACAAATCCAGCCCTCTGTGGGGTGAAGATTCCCTGCTTCTAGTGTAGATTATTTTACCATGTGCAGGATTCATAGGTCCTAACCCAACCAGAAGTTTGGGACTTCAGGCAACAACATAATAAACCATATAATAATTATGTTTGTTATGTTGTAGCTTGAGGTTCTAACTCAGTCCGAAGTTTGGGGCTTCAGGCAAGAATGACCGGATAACATTCTATAGCCTGTACTTGCAGAGGTCAAACCAGATGACTAGATTATTCCCTTCTGACCTTAAACATCTGTGGATAGTTTTGTCCATCCCTTTTAAAGTGTGAGCATTTAGTCCCAGCAGTTATTACTAATGTAGCCTGTACAGAGGCTGTGATGCTCTGTCCCCCTCTAGTGGTGGCGCTGGACCACACAGAGGCTGTACCGGGCCATACAGAGGCTGTGGCGCTCTGTTCCCCTCAAGTGGCAGTGCTAGGTCATACAGAGGCTGTGATGCTCTGTCCCCCTCTAGTGGGAGGGATGGGGCGCACAGAGACTCTTGCGCGATGTCCCCCTCTAGTGGTAGCACTAGGCCACACCCATTTCAGGGCTTTATCCTTTTCATATGGTGGTACTAGGTCGTACAGTGAGTTCATGAGCCAGCTACTGGCCTAGGTCTTTTAGCTTGAACAGTAGATGCTCATGCTTAAGATCCAGAGGTTCCAGATTCAGCCCCTACTGATGACGCCCATCTTTAACATGTGAATGAGAGACTCCTACTGATACTTTGCTATTATCTAGCCCTTTAAGGGTATGCAAAGCACTTGCATACCTCTCACACCGCCTCTGTGAGATAGTCAGGTCAGGATTATTATTCCCATTTTACAGATAGACAACTGAGTCTGAGCAACAGTGACTGGCCCAAGGCCACCTAGCGTATCCATGGCCAACCTGGGTTGTGAACCAGGGACTCTGAGGCCCTTTTCTAACAGGAGCAGGTGGGGGGGAGTTGGGGGGGCGGCGAGGGGGGTGGGCAGTGTGTTGGGGTGCATTCCCATGGACCCCCACCCACCTCCACCCATATCCGTGCCCACTGCTCCATGCTTAGGTGATGGGTGGAGGTGGGTGGAGCGCGGGAGCGCTCACGCACCCCCACCCACTGCCGGCGGCGTTCCCACGGGCGCCCACTCATCCCCCCCCGCCGCGGCATTCACACAGGCGCCCGCTCCCCACCCGCTCATGTGGATGGGGGCGGGGGTTCATCCATGTGAAAATGGCCCGCGTCTCATGCACTGTCCACTGGCTCCCGTACCATCTAGTACCGTGTGCCGCGCTCTCGGAAACGGCCTAACGCAAGCTTTCCCTCCCAGGGCTGGATGAACGAGATGTATTTTTACGACCCAGAGCTCTACCACCCGTCGCTCACTCACTCGGTCTTTGCGACGCTGGAAGGCTCTGCCCTGAAGCTCTCCTATCCGAAGAACAACCTCCCACGCCGGGCCACCTTCGAAGAGGAGATCCTGGAGGCGACCTTTGTCAGCCATCGCTCCTACGATATGAGCGGAGCTAAGGTAGGCGGAGCAGAGCGGCCCCGCGTGGGGAGTTGATACAGGATCTGCCCCCCGAAGCCCCTCAGCAGGTGCCCTCAATAAAGTCCGTTTTGGAGGCCCAGGCCAGTGTTTATTTTGCCCCATCAACTTTCCCCAGGGCCAATCCCGGATAGACAACAGTCTCTGGGATTTCCATTTCCACAAGGCAGATGTCGTCTTCAGCTCCTTCCAAGGCAACTCTTCCACAGGAGACCTTCTCCGCTCCTGTCCCTTCCCTCGAGAGCTTTCCCTGCCATGGGTGCCAGGAGGGTGGGCCGGAGGCTGCAGTTGCACCCTATTGGCTCCTGCCTGGCCCCACCTCTTCCAAGCACCGTGATGTCATGACTCTTAGAAAGGGACACGGGCATGTCAGAAATGGGAGCGGTCCCGTCCTGCCTCACTCTGTCCCTTTCTTACGTGGCCACAGCCCTCCTCCAAGTGTCATGACATCACAATGCTCGGGGAGGGGGTGAGGTGAAATAACTCTCCCCCATACCCCCCGGCCGCCCCTCCCACTCCCCGAACCTAATTCTGTCAGTACCTTGCTCCTTTCCTTCTGGTTCCTGGATCTCTCCCTCTCCCATTTACGGTTCCTTTATATCAGGGGTGGGGAACCTCAGGCCCAGGGGCCAAATGCAGCCCGAGGCAAGTTATTATGTGGCCCCCTTCCCAGTTCCTGGATCTGGTCCCTGGATCCAGTTCCTACCTCCAACCACTGACAAACTGAGCTCAGGGGAAGGGAGCAGAGCTGAGGGCATGTGCACAAGGAGAGGGGACAGATCCTTGGAGGTGGGCGCTCCTTTTCTTGCGTGCACCCCCACCCCACCTCCTGTGTGGTCCTCGGAGCTTGTACTGATAGTTAAAATAGCCCCTGGAAGGGAAAAGGTTCCCCAAGCCCTGATTTGCAGCATCCCTTAATTGCCCAGCAGCTGTATCAGTTAGCTGGGGTTGAGTGATGGGCTGGGAGCTAATCCTGTAAAGACTTAGAGCCTGTTGGTGTCAGGCTCTGAGAGAGCCCGGGGCTTGGTTCCCAGGAGGGGTCAGGAGACGGTTGGCATGATCAGACTGTGGCAGCTGGAGGCAGGTTAGAAACCAGGAGTCAGAAAACAGAAACAGGGGGATCAGAGAGAAGGAGGCGGAAGACGGATCGCAGAGTCAGGACCGGGGAACAGAACGAGCCAGCAGGATCAGGAACCAGGGGCGTTGCAGCCGTAATGTTTTCCAGTCGTTGCGAACGCAAACGGAGCCCCATTCATGTTTGTGACGAATGTTACGAAAACGGAGGAATACGCAAACGATTGTCGTTCGCTTTCATCCATTTTGGGTTAAAAATAAAACTATTTTTAAAACAAGTAGGTGACAAAGGGCCGCCGGGGCTGTTCTGCGCGTGCACCCGCCCTTCCCCAAAATGGCACCAATGCTGCCGGCACCATTTTTGAAAAAGGGCGTGTTCATGCGCGGAATGGTTCGGCAGCCATTTTCCTCACGCGCAGTGATTTTAATTTTTTTTTTTAATTAAACATAAATTTAAAAAAATTAAAGATCACCGCACATGTGCAAAATGGCCGCCTTCTGCACATGTGTGTCCCTTTCCAAAATGGCACCGGTGCCATTGTGGAAAAGGGCTGCGCATGCGCGGAACAGCCTAGTGTCCATTTGCGTCTGCGCAGTGATTTTTTTTAAAAATTATTTTTTAATTTAAAAAAATAAATAAATGGAAAGGGTTTGTTTTTTTAAAAGCAAAACAAATGGGGTGCGTTCTGCACACCCCTATCGGGAGCACCGCTCAGGTCTCTCAGATGAAGTCCTCATTTTGACAAACAGGTAAACCAAAGTCGCTTCTTCAATTTCATGCCCAGCCCTGGTTCCTGATGCTGCTGGCTAGTTCCTGGCCCCTGCCTTTGTTTCTGTTCCCTGGTCCTGACTCTGCTATCTCACTTCTGCCTCCTTCTCTCTGAGCCTCCTCCTCCTCCTCCTAAGTTTCCACAACTAGACGCTGGACAGAAATGTCCACCTGACATTGGTCTGGTTCGGAACAGGTCGGCTCCAGGACCAATCCAACAAACCAACTAAGCCCCTACTGAGCTCTCAGCCAGCCACCCCACAGACCAAACCGATCTCCAGACACCCAGACCTATCCAACCCAACCATCTAAAACCCCCCAACCAAACCAAACTCCCACATACACGCTCCATACCGAACCAAATTCCCGGACAGCCAGACTCAACCACATCCAAAGTTGCCACCTCTGCACATGTTTAAGGAACACTTATGAACAATACACATGGCAGCTACGTGACGTACCTGCAGCCCTATCTCCAGTAGCTGCAGCCATCTCCAGCTGGTGCCAATCGTGTTGACGGTTGACAGAAATCCAGGGGTTCAAAAAGTTTGACAATCTCTGGCTTAGCCTCCCTGCTTGTCTGCTTCTGTTGGCGTTGCAGGTTTTCCTCTTCCCACCCAGCCTGGCCCGAAAGAGAATGTGGAACAAGAAATACCCCATCTGCATCTTGTTCCCAGACCAAGAGGACCCAAATTTCAAAAGCACCAGCGAGCCTGAGGTGGACCTCGCGAGAGAAGAAAGCCTGAGAAAGACTCAGACATCAGGCCAAGATGTCCCCATGAAATCTTCCGGGGACCCCAGGGACAGGACCCTCTATCTCTTTGGCAGAACCGGGAGAGACAAGGAGGAATGGTTTCAGCATCTCACGATAGCGTCCCGCTGGGAGTACAAGGAGGCACAGAGCTCCAGTCGCAACGACGTCAGATTGGGTAACGCACACTGCCTTACAACCGTGGGCTGATCAGTGGGGTTAAATGGGCACGGTCCCATTAAAGTGAAAGGGATGCTGCACCGGCAGTGAATCGGGAGACAGATTGGAAGATAAATGGATGGATAGAGCGGATGGATGTGGGGATGGATGGATGGATGGGGGGATGGATGGATGGATGGAGCAGTGTGGGGGGGGATGGATGGATGGATGGAACAGTGCGTGTGGGGATGGATGGACGGACGGACGGAGCAGTGTGTGTGGGGACGGACGGACGGAGCAGTGTGTGTGGGGATGGATGGACGGACGGAGCAGTGCGTGTGGGGATGGATGGACGGACGGAGCAGTGCGTGTGGGGATGGATGGATGGACGGACGGATGGATGGATGGATGGACGGACGGAGCAGTGCGTGTGGAGATGGATGGATGGATGGATGGATGGACGGACGGAGCAGTGCGTGTGGGGATGGATGGATGGATGGATGGACGGACGGAGCAGTGCGTGTGGGGATGGATGGACGGACGGAGCAGTGTGTGTGGGGATGGATGGACGGACGGAGCAGTGCGTGTGGGGACGGACGGATGGCAGCTGTAACCAAATTTCTCCCTTGTAACTAACAAAGAATCGTCGTGCTGGGTTTAACTCTGCGTCTCCCTGGCTTGAATTTTGGCTGCCCCTTCTCTCCCTGCCTCACTCTGCTGCAGCAAAGGCATCCGATCCATTTTGTCTTCCAGGTTGTGGCCCCAACCAGCTGAGCCCGTCAGGGAAGGGATCTCACAGCAACAGCAGCAGCCGGGACAGCACGGAAGACATCCCGACCCTGTTCAGACCCAAGGATCTAGCCGGGAACGTCCGGCAGATTCTCCTGGACTACAACCCCTACATGACCCAGTTAGTCCAGCCGGAAGAGGGTTCCAGCTTGCTCCAGAGCCCCTGTCCCAGCGCTGCGGGCAGCCCAACTCCAAAGAAGGTGAGCGAGATGGACACCGTAGTCTTACAAGAGAGATGGACCCATTTCTCAGTGTCGGACACCCCTGTTATTGGTGTCATTTATATAGCACCAGCCGTGAGCCTGGCGCTGACCAGTTGTGATCACAGACAGGTCCCCGCCCCAAGGGGCTTACAGTCTAGAATGGACAAGGAAGAGGGGAACAGAGGAAGAGACAGGGACACGCCCATGAAACTGAGAAGCTGCAGATGCATGTGCTTAGCTTAGTGACGGGGAGAGAAGGCTCTTGCCACGTTATCTCCGTGCGAGGTCAGCAGCGCGGTCTCTAGTGAGACCCTCTCGCGGTCTGGAGGCCGTTAGCTTTTCAACCTGGGCTGCTATAGTCATGATGAGGTTGGGAAGCTGTAGGTGCACATGCTTAGAGCCTAGTTACATGAGGAAGAGGAGGCTCTGGAAGGATAAAATGGTATTAAAAGTGTCAGTGAGCAACGTATGAGTGAGGAACGGCTGATGGAAGAGGTAGGTTTTCTTAGGAGAGGCTAGACCCGGGGCGGGGAATCTTTTCTAACTGAAAATTAGTACGAGCTCCAAGGGGCCATAGTGAGGTTGGGAGTGTGGGTGCTTAGCAGGTGTACTCAAGAAAAGGAGGGCCCAGGTCGCGGAACTGTTCCCTGCCCTTGTGTGCCTGCCTTCCTCTCTGTCCCCATTATCCTGAGCTCAGGTCTTCAGGGCTTGGGGGTAGAGACTGGATCCAGGGGCCAAATCCAGGCACTGGAAAGGGGGCCCCATAAAAACTTGCCGAGGGCCGAATTTGGCCCCCGGGCCTGAGGTTCCCCCACCCCTGGGCTAGACTCTGGCGCAAATTTCTGTCCCAAACAGAACTTGACTCTGAACCTCTTTGGCTTGGAAATGTTGTGAGATCAGGGTTTGCCGACCTGCTTTCCAGTTCAGCAAACAGGAAGGCCAGGACAGCGCCTCCTTGAGGTAATGCTCTGTGCGGACCCCCGGCTGCAGTGTACGCGGTGGCTCCGTCCCACAGGCCAGAGATGAAGGTCGTCTTTTGCTATTACAAACCCTTCCCCATAACGAATACAAGACCTAGATGCTAAGAGCTCGGTCACAGTGGCCGTGAACTGGATTGGTCGGTTGCAGCCAGTGCCCACCTCCACTAGGGCCCAACCCAAGACCAGGCCTGAGGCAGCTGGACTCTACCAGTTCCCAGGCCCAAAGGGGCTGGGACGGCCTTGTCCTCTTTCAACCGTTGTGACATCATGACACTCCATAAGGAACGAGACCTCAGAACCCAACCCAACGTGAACCTAAGGCGTTTGGGCAGACGGCGCACCACGACCTGACCGGAGCATTTGGTTCCTGTTGGGCCTATGTTGAGTCCCAGACCTCTGTGCCGTATACAGTCTGTTCACCTTACTCTTCATTTTCTACCTCGCGTAGGACCCCAGTTTTTCAACATGTCTCCCCTTTCTTTCCAGCTCCTTGGGGACACCAGCGTCACCAGCGAACCCTATCGGGCTTGGGTCAACGCCCTTGTTGGGCGAATTTTCTGGGACTTCCTGAGGGAGAAGTACTGGGCGGACCAAGTGTCGAACAAGATTCAGAAGAAGCTGAGCAAAATCAAGGTGAGACGCCCGGCCCAGTTGGTCCAGCGCGGTAGCAAATCTCCACAAAGGGAGATCCTGGGCTCTGGTAGGCCCGGAATGATGGGGTGGCAGCAGCTGGACTCGCTTCAGAGGCCCCGGCATCGCGAGAGGGAATGTAAAGGGGTGCATCGCTCCTGATCATAGAGTCACAGAGACACATGTCTGGAAGGGTCCTCAAGGGGACATCTAGTCCAGCCCCGGCCACCCCTCCCAACCCTCCGCACTGAGAAATCCCACCAATCACTACAAGTAGAGACTGGGGCCAACCGGAGCGCACCGACCCCGCATCATCCTGCAGCATCAAATAACAAAAACTCCTCACAAGATCTAGGCCATAAACGTATCCAACTCCATTTTGAAGCTATTCAGATTCCTTGCTCCCACAACTGCGATCCTCGTCTTTTTTTAAACCTCTTGAAATAACATTCTCTCCCAGCGAGTCCCAATTGCTGATCAGTAAACCAGTGCTGTGCTCTGACCAAGTGTTTGCCAGTCTCTACCTAGACTGGGGCTGGGGCTGGCTCCCCCAGCCACCAGGCTCCACACACTCTTTCCCCCGCAGCCCCCTTCTCTCCACGGTGCGGGGAGCTGGGATTGGACTTCTTCCGTTAGTCCTCTGGAGACTAGCCCCGCCCTGCTGCCCATCCCTGTCCAGTCACCGCTCCTGGGGCAAGGCTGGCCTTCTCCGCGCTGCTTTTGCTACAGGTTGGGTGGGGTGGCGTTTCCAATGGTCTTTCATTTTTTTCAGAATTTTTCTCTGGGTAAAATGTTTGGGAGTGCCCCTATTCTGTGCCGCGCTGGCAAATCCCAATGGCCCTGCCTCCTGCCTCTTTTACCAGCCTCAGTGCCTTCGCTTCTGATTTGCAAATGCACAATAACCCCTTGGAAAGGGGATTGGTTTTAACTGCTGCCCTCGTTGGTGGTTTATTTTGTTTGTGTGTTTGTTTTTTGGTCCACCCTAGTTGCCGTATTTCATGAACGAGCTCACGCTGACCGAGCTGGACATGGGGACCTCTATCCCGCTCATGCTCAGTGCTTCAAACCCAACTATCGATAACCGAGGTAAGCGGCCCTGGAGGCCATCTTGACACCACATGTCTCTCGTATGTCCCGCCATTTTGGGCTGCCAATAGCTCACATTCCGCCAGCATGATTCCATGTCCCCCTCTAGTGGCAGGGAGGCATGTAGCGGTGGATGAACCTGTGAAAGAAATGACCTTTGTCCCGGTGGTGACACTACGCTTTGGTTGCCTTCGCCATCCCTTCCAGCCTGTTGGCCCATTCTGGCCCATGGCTGGTTTTTTTGGGCCCCTTTCCGATTTCTAGATTGGACCATGGATTCAGTCTCTACCCTCAAGCGCTGAAAGAGTGAGCTCAGGGGAAGGGAGCAGAGATGAGGGCCCAAGGAGAGGGGATGGATCCATTATCTGGGCCTGTTAAATACAGGTATTAATTCACCAAACACCTCAATCCCTGCCCATTCACACAAACACTCCTGGGGTAGCTACCCTGTGGGTCAGTGTTCGCATGAACGCAGAGCCCTTTCAAAGCAAGCCCGCTGCTGCTTTCATAAGTACTCTTGAGGTTACAACTCTAGGGGTAGCTTGTTTGAGTGTTTATAGCGTTAGGAAACATGATGTAGCCTCACAACCACCCTGACAGCCAAGGGACCTGATCGAGTACTCATCCTGTCCAGGAGGAGTCTTGGGCAGGCCTTGAAGCAGACCCATACCTTCTAGAGGCCAGTTTTCCATGGGAGCCACTCTCTGGTATCCTCCTAAAAGAGTCACTCATGCCTCCGTTTCCCCCAGAAAGAGGCCCCAAATGCCCCTTCTCCCTTTAGCTTAAGCCTGTAGGAACATAGGGCATTCGTATCTGTGAGGCTGCCCACTATGGCCCTGCTAGGGACAGAGTCTTCCCCTCGCATCTGTTAGCGGGAGGGGGGCCTGCTACAGCCCCCGACCAGTTAGGCAGTTGCCCAGGAATTGTGGGCCCCGAAGGAACCGAGCCCACAGGTCTGGGCCAAAGGGGCCCCCAGGCAGGCCATAGTGAGCCATACCGGGAGAGCCTGCGGCTTTGTGCCACCATCCTGCCCCCGCCCTGTTATTGGCAGCTACGGCGCCCCATCCTGGCAGGGGTACGCGGCCAGCCACAGCGTGGCGGTAGCACGATCCGGACTCGCGTCTCTTCTGGGCCCGCCTCCCCCCCTCCCCTCCCTGGCCCGGTCGATCGGCAGGAACGTTTATTCTGTTCCCCGACCTGTCTCCGACAATGGTAGCTCCGGTCACTTGGGAGAAGTCCCCAACAGGTCATAACGGCGGGATCCAGTCCCTGCTGTAAAATCCCAGCGCCCGACAGCCGGAGGCTACATCGCGCAACCTGCTTGTTTGTGGACCTCTGCTCTAAGAATGTATTCAATCCTTTTCTGAACCCAGTTAGAGTATTGGGCTTTCACACTGGGTTCCACAGATGAATTGTACACCGGGTTGGCGGGGAGGGGGAAAGATTTTCTTTTTCTTTGTTTTCAATGTATTCATTAATGATCTGGGAAAGGGCGTTAAGAGTGAGGTGATCAAATTTGCAGATGACACCAAGTTATTCAGAGTAGTCAGAACACGAGCAGACTGTGAGGAGCTGCAGCAAGATCTTGCAAGACTGGGTGCCTGGGCAGCTAAATGGCAGATGAGATTTAATGTGGACAAGTGCAAAGTGATGCACATTGGGAAAAATAATCCAAATTATGAGTACACAATGCTGGGTACTAAGCTAGGAGTTACCACTCAGGAAAAGGATCTGGGAGCGATTGTGGATAATACACTGAAATCCTCAGCCCAGTGTGCCGCAGCGGTCAAAAAAGCAAATAGAATGTAAGGAATTATTCGTAAGGGAATAGAGAATAAAACTGAGGATGTCATAATGCCTCTATACAAATCAATGGTGAGACCGCACCTGGAATATTGTGTGCAGTTCTGGTCGCCCCATCTCAAAAAAGACATCGCGGAACTAGGAAAGGTACAGAGAAGGGCAACAAAAATGATCCAGGGTATGGAACAGCCCCCGTATGAGGAAAGGCTTGATAGGTTGGGGCTCTTCAGCTTGGAAAAGAGACGGCTGAGAGGAGATATGATAGAGGTCTATAAAATCATGAATGGTGTGGAACTTGTAAACAGGGAACAGTTATTTACCCTCTCAACTAGTACTAAAACTAGGGGACACTCCATGAAACTCACAGGTGGCAGAGTAAAAACAGACAAAAGGAAGTATTTTTTCACTCAGCGTACAATTAGGTTGTGGAATTTACTGCCAGGGGAGGTGGTCAAGGCCAGCAGTATCGCTGAGTTTAAAAGAGGTTTGGACAAGTTTCTGGAAGATCAGTCCATTAGCAGCTATTAGCCAGACAGGATTGGGGAAGAAAACCCTTTACTGTCGGGAGCCTGGGGATGACCCACAGGGAATGGATAGCATGGTGACCTGTTGGGTGCTTCTCTCAGACCCCTGTGACTGGCCACTGTCGGAGACAGGATGCTGGGTTTGATGGACCGTTGGTCTGACCCAGTCTGGCACTTCTTATGTTTTCAATCTGCTCCCAGTTAATTTCATCAGTGTCCCCTTAGTTCTAGTATTTTGAGAAAAGGGGAAACAACAGCTCCCTATTTACTTGTTGCACACCGCAATACAGTGTTGTTTACCCTGATGCGTAGGCGACTGGTCACTGTCAATGGGGGTGGGGCACAGGAGTTGGGGGCTCAGCAGGAGGCTGGGCAGGGGGTTCTATAGGGCTTCTGAAAATCTGGGGCCCCACCCTCCACAAGTCACCTATGACCTCACACGGTAAGAAGGTTCATCCCCACTGGGAGTGGATCAAATCAAGACCAGCCTCCCAGACATCCATCCCCCCCCCCCCCCATTCCTGCTGCTGTCCCTGCGCAGAAAGCGGGCCCGTATCTTTCCATCCTCCCATCCCTCCGGCTTAATGGGCAGATCTCACCGACATGCTGCGGCTGGCAACCAGTGATAACCAGGGAGCTGGAGGGGGAGAGAGCAGGCCGACGTAGGAGGAAGAGAACGGCAGGAAGACAAAAGCCATCTCCCGGAGGCTTCAAGCGAAGTACCCTTCTCGCTCACTGTCGGCTGCTGACGTGATGCTAAGTCTGGTTTCAGCTCAGACACCCAGCCCTGGCCGCCTGCGGCTGGATCGGTCAGACTTGGTGCATTGCCAAGGCTCGGCTGTGCCGGCACAGGGATTCCGAGCCAGCGCCGCCTGTCCACAGCAGAGATCAAGGCCTTGTTATGACGGGGGCTGTGGTCAGACATGGGAGAGGAAACCCAAAGGTAGAAAAATGGCCCCTGCTAATTTACAGGCATTTATGTAAGCCAATTTAAAACAGCCCATCCGGACCCAAACTGAGTTCCAGCTTGCCTATCCTTCAAGCTTTCATCTCCATGGCCCGGGTACCACCAGTCCTGCCAAATCTAGTATTGCCACCTTTTCTCAGGGCTCAGCCTTGAACTCTTGCCTATGAGAGGCCGGGACTGGCGACCAGCCCACTGCCTTAGCCTGCTGCAGGTACATCCACGCCCCACAAGAGGCCTCCCTAGCCTGCTCTGACCCCACCTCATCTCCTGTCTGTCCTAGGCCTTGCCCCACCTCCCAGCTTCCTGATTGGCTGCCAGCTGGTATATAAGGCTTGCTCGTAGCCTTAGGAAGTTAGGTGGAACAATGCTCACACCTTCTTGAATATTGCTCCCAGTTCTTGCTCCTCCTGGGCTTGGCCTCATTCTCAGTCCTTCTTCCCCCTGCCTTAGTCCTCGTTCCTCCTTTTTCCTGATCACCCCCCCCCCCCCCCCAAGCCTTGCTTCCAGTCCTGTCTCCATCTCGGCCTAGTCTCCTCACCCCACTTTCTCCTCAGTAGAGGTGAAAGGAATATTCAAACATAACATGCTCCGATCCTCATCTCTTGACAGCGGATATGTTCGTTTCAGGTTGGTATGGATCAGCCTGGGGGTGAATTGGTCTGGTTCGCTATGGATGATCTATGGTTCGGTCTGGTTTGGTAGGGACTGGTTCGGGGGAATCGATCTGGTTCAGTTTGTGGATAATCGGTCCGGTTTGTTCAGATTGATGGAGGGGATCAATCTGGTTATCTTTGATTAGTCTGGTTCGGTTTGGGAAGAATGTATGGTTTGGTCTGGTTTTGTTTGGGGCAAATTGGTCTGGCTCGGCACAGATTGGTTGGAGGACCGATCCAACAAACCAACTAAGCCCCTACTAAACTCCCAGCCAGCCACACCATGAGCCGAACAGAACTCCAGACACCCAGACCTATTCACACTACATACCGAACCGAATTCCCAGTCAGACTGAACTATGGCGGAATTCTGCTCCAACGCAGACATTCTCCTTCCAACCCTCTCAAGAGGATAATAACCTCAAGTAACATTTCTCAATATGTTTCACCTCTCAAGTCTCACTCCCTTTCTGGCTCCTGTGTTTCCCTCTGACTTTGCTTCAAGCTCCCTGGTCGGTCTTGGCCCCTCTCAGTCCTCCTTGGTCACAACCCAACAAACAAAAGGATCTGTCTTAATTACGATTAAGCAGTTTGACCAAGGTCACCTGGGCCATCGTGGCTTTATTTGGCCCGGGTTCACCTGCACCTTTTCCCTCTCCGCAGGGCTCTGGGTGGATATGGAAATGACCTACAGCGGCTCCCTACAGATGACCCTGGAGACCAAGATGAACTTGTGCAAGCTAGGAAAGGAGATGTTGGCAGAGGAGAGCGGGCAGGCAGATGCCGGCGGGGAAGGGTAAGCTGAATCTCCATCTGAGATACTAAGAGGATATTATTATTATTATTTATTTATAGATCCACGCCAATGTGTCTGGCGCTGAACAGTCATGATCAGAGGGTAGGCCCCTGCCCCAAGGGGGCTACAATCCAGGAAAGACAATGGAGTTGGAGAGAGAAGGGAGAGGGAAACGTAGGGTGAGACAGGGATTGACAACTGAAACGAGAACCTGCCAAAATCGTTACACTTGTCAAATTTCCAATACCAAACCATCCTGAAATTTTCAGGTACCAGATTAGTCCCTGTTCTGGTTACCTGGCATCCCGGAAAACTGACTTCCGATCCCGATTTATTTTTTTTGCGTGTCTGTCCTGAGTTACCGACTGGTAACCGGGAAATCAGCAATTTGGTAACAGAAATTACCAATTATTTTTTTCCCCAGTAGTCAGGGGTGCCCGATGGGTGATGGGGTATTTGACACAGCACTTGAGAATGCGGGCGTTACCCGCAGGCGCCTGTTCTAGCTCTAACAGGGATCCATTCGAGAAGTTGCAGGCGTGCATGCTTAGCTTAGTTGCAGGAGAGAAGGAGGATCTACGACTAACTACTATTCATTTCGATAGTGCAACTAGGCGTACACAGCGCTTTACACACCCAGATTTTCAGAGATGGGTCCCTGCCCAGCGGGCTTACAATCTAACATGGACAAGGATGAGGGGAACACAGGGAAACACACACACGTTCCCATTTTACAGATGGGGGAACTGAGGCTGAGAGGTTGTGACTTGCCCAAGGCCACCCAGTGAGTTCATGACTAAATCAGGATTTGAACCCCGACTTCCGAGGATGAAGTCCAGCTTCTGATCCACTACCCCACCACTGGTTCAAGGAGGATTTAAAAAAAAAATAAGACCATATAAGCAGAAGCACCAGTGAGCTGGGGAGGAGGAGCTGGGGGAAAAGCCAGATGGAAGAGGCAAGTTTTAGGAGGGATTTGAAGGTTGGAATTAGGGTTCCCATAGATGCACATTTTTCCAGGACACGTCTGAAAAATTCATGTTGTGGGGCCCTGTAACATGTATTTTTCATAAGGGTCCTGGGGAAATGGCAACCCTAGTTGGAAGGGGGGGAGGGGAGTGTCAGAAGAGGAGTGGAGATCCCAGGTGGGAACTCCCGCAGCAGGAGATGAAGGTGGAAAGAGAGGGGGCAGCAAGACCCTGAAGAGGCTTGAAGGTGAGGAGAAGGAGTTTGTGAAGGGGGAGGTGCAGCCAGTGGAGGAAGCAGAGGTGGGGGTGGATTTTTATGGCTGTGGTAACGATGAGCAGCTCATGTACATTAATGTAGACACACGCACGGCAAGGTAGGGAAATGCCATTGTTCCCATTTCAGTGACGAGATTCCGAGCCACAAAGTGTCTTGCCAAGGTCCCAAAGGAAAGTCTGTGGCAGAGCAGAGAATTCTCCCACTAGTGCCGTAACCCTGCCGTGCCCCTATCCCAGGAGCAGGAAGCCTTTTCCCTCCCCGGGGGCCACTTTAAAAATTCATACAAGGTCCGAGGGCTGCAGAGAAGTTGGGGGCGTGGGGAGGGGTGTGCACTCACTGAGGGTCCAGATCCTGGCTCTGTGCCCTGGTGGGCATGCCTTCCTCTTTGCTCACTTCACCAGAGCTCGGTTTTTCAGTGCGTGGGGGGTAGAAACTGGAACCAGGGGCCCAGCCCCTGTCCTACACCTTTACTACGATGGCCATTTTGGGAAGGGATTGACACGAGTTTGGAGGGGGGGGGATTAATTTCCAACTTTTTTTTTTTTTTTTTTTTAAAAGCACCTTGCAAAGGAAGAGCTTTCCACCTGCACCTCTGCGATGCCGGATTGCCTGCCAGGTGGGCCGGTGTCAGCAGCAGGAGATTTAACTCCAAACTCTTGTTATGCCACATTCTAATCAGAGGAGCCTGGGCAATCTTGATTCGAAGCAGCATCTTAGAAAAAGATCAGATTAACTCAGAGTAATTTGGGGCGGGGGGGAGGTATCTGACGTATGTCTGTGGCAATGACACCGAATCAGATATCTTCCAGCGGAGACAGAAGGAACAAATGGAATCCGTTTGGAGGATTTTGCCGGACCATCTGTGCTGAAATCTCCCCTTTTGTCAGGGGACCATGTCGGCAGCTGGGGAATTAAAAAGAGTCATTCATATAATCAAACCGAGATCCAAAGTGCATGGCTGTTGCTTGTTCCAAACGGCTTACGCTCTGCGTTCGCTGCCTGAGTCTCTATGGCTTGTCGTGTTAGCAGAGAACTTTATCAGCAATCCAAAAACATTTTTAAAAAACAACAACAAAAAACCTCCATTCAAAATGGTGTGTTTGTTTTGTGGGGGGGACAAAACGTTCTGTGTCTGGAGCAGCAAATGTTCCGTTCTCTGGTGTTACCAACACGCTTGCTCCTGGGCATAATTAATACTCCAGCCGCCCCCGGGACTCATTCTCAATTTAATTGGGCCACGTGTGCCGCGCAGATGGGCTGGCAAGTGGAAGCTTGGCTCCTTTCAAAACACAACAGACTTCGGGGGGCGGAGGGAGAGGCCCCCAAACGGGGGTGAATTGTGAATCCATGAGAGGATTGGAGGACTGTGTGAAAGGCAAAGTGGAACTGGGGCGGGAGGGTCTTTCTCAAGGGGTTGGCTTGATCTTAGCTGGCCGCTGTCGGAGACAGGATGCTGGTCTCGATGGTCCGTGGGTCTGACCCAGTATGGCACTGACTACGTTCTTATGAACGAGCATCTGCTTTCATACTAGATGGGATAACTCCATTGTGGGGCTGGGTGAACAGAATGACTGTGGTTTTAGAGGGAGTGAAGGGAGTGGGGATGCCCCAATGCTATCAGGGACTGAATTCTGCTTTAATTACAGTCAGTTCCACAGACCGTTCCCGATCAGGCGTCCCCGTACATTCTGCATTTCTCCCACCACCACTGCCAAGTTCTCCACCATTCTGTGACCACAAAATACAGATTCCGCAAGCCCAATAAATGATGCAAATGAACAAAATCCTACAAATGATGCACATGTGGAATGCAAATCGATTTCCCAGCATGCCGCTATAGCCCCCCTTTGTCCATCTTTTGTGTTTTTAAAATAACAAAACCTCACCGAATACCATGCAGACCTATTGGGAGCGGGGGGGTCCTTCTCTTTGCTGAGCTGTTCCTCTACAACAGACATAGTCCGGTGTCCTAATGCCCCGGAATATACTGGTGGCTATAAGGCCGGCACTTCCCACTGATAATACCCTCATTTTCGAGTACCACCTTGGATAGGCAACCAAAATTACCAATTGGATACCTGGTTACCTGAAGAATCAGTAATTTCTGGTACTGATTTTTTTTTTATTTTCCAGTAACCGATCGGTAAATCGGGACAGAAAACTGAAAAATTAGGACCGGAAAATGGCATTCTGGGTCGAGAAGTTGACATTCCAGGGCATCATGTACTCAAATCGGGTTGAAATTGAGTACAGGTCGATTATTTTTTAGTAAATTTAAGTATCGGAAATTCAACGGGTAGACCCGTCTTTTGTGGGTACTCATTTCACCTCCAGCCAGCACCCCATTGGCTAGCTCCTACTGCTGGCATCTCATTGGCTACTTCATAGTGCTGGTGTGTATCGGCTACTTCATAGTGCTGGTATCTCATTGGCCATGTTGGCCAACGGGAGGGGTCTCAGTAGACCGCCTTGAGCAGATGCTAGGGAAGGGTAAATTAAATGCACCGTACATCTGGCCAAACCTGAGGTAAACAAAATGGAGAAAATTCAGGGGACAGCAACCAAGATGAGAAGGGCTTAGAATGGAAGACCCGTGAGAAAAGTCTGAAGGAACTGGGTCGGCTTCGTCTAGTGAAAGGACGATGAAGGGAGGGGAGATGATGGCGGTGCTCAAATATTTGAAAGGCTGCCGTAAAGCAGGTGGGGAAAAATTGTCCTCCTCTGCCCTTGAGGATAGGACAACAGGCACAAGTTGTACAGAGAAAATAGTTGCTAACTTATAACAGCCGTCAGGCAATGAGACAAGTTGCCACAGGAGGCTGTGGAATCTCCTTCCATGGAAGTTTGGAAGAGTATTTTCCAGGGGTGGTTTAGATCAGGGCTGAAACACTCTCACGATTCTCGTCTTTCTCGTTGAGAATCATGGTTCTCGGTTCGTTCTGGCAAATGAGAATGAACCAAGAACCAGTAGTGTCCCGACTGCATTCTCGTTGAGAAACCGGAGAAATTAAAAACAAAACAGAAAGAACTGGCCACCATGCAGGCTGGTTCGATCGCAGTCAGCAAAGAATGCGCGGCCGCCGATCACGCGCACAATTTCCGCATCCGGTTCGTGTAAAACAGCGCCGCGGCTGTTTCGCCGCTCCCGCACCTGATCCCCGGGGCATGTCTAAAAACGGCCCTAGTGTTCAGGTAGCTGAAGATCTACCTGAGAAAATAAACAATACCTGTGAATAATAAACTCACTCCCTAATTTCCTATAGCTTTCCAGGCACAATTCAAGGTGCTCGCTTTGATCTTTCAAGCCCTAAACGGCTTGGGCCCCACCTCTCTGAAAGGCCGCTTTCCCTCCCATGCCCCATTGCGGCCCCTGCGATTGGCTGGGAGTGCCCTCCTGTGTCAGCCACTGGCCCGTTTTGCCCGTACGACAAGGGCCCACAGAGAGGCGTTCTTTCGGTCGCTGCCCCGGAACTATGGAACTCCCTTCCCCTGGAGGTTCTGTCAGACCCTGAACTTGAACATATTCCAGGGGCAGTGTAAAGCCCTTCTTTCTGGCAGAGCTTTCGGCAGGCGGGGATAAAGGCTGGGTGGGTGGGGTTTAGTTTGGGGGCTGCAGCGAGGGATATTTAGGGAACTTGATTGTATTGTTTTGTCTTTTTACTATTTGTGTGTGTGTGTGTGTGTGTGTGCTTGTGTGTGTGTGTGTGTGTGCTTTTGTTTTTGTGAACCGCCGTGAGCCTTCAGGGAAGGGCAGGATATAAATTTTAATAAATGAATAAATAAATGTTAGCACTAAAAGTCACCCCATCCACCAAATTCCCAGCATGGCTGCGGACGGTGCTGGCTGCTCTGCGTGAGATGCCCGGTGAACGCGCTCTCTCTCGAGTGATTTCCCTCCCGACACGGGTGGCCTGAATTTTCTCAGAGAAATCCTCCCCAGCCTGACAGGGTATGTAGGTCAATGTCACAGGGCCTTCTGTCTTAATGGGGAGTAAAGCTCGGATCCCGCAGTAAAGGGATTAAATAAAGCTCTTGACGCACGCCCTCCTGACAATGCAGCTCTGGTTCCTTAACGCAGAGGAGTCAGGGGAAAGTGTTGCATTGGTACCTCCTAGTTCTTGGGGAGGGGGGACGGCACCTGCTGTCCCCCAGTTGTTATCCGTCTCAGGCCTGTCTCTTATACACATCTAGATGTGTATAAGAGACAGTTCCACACCCCTAGCAAATGAGCTTCACCCCCTCTCACACACACACTTACACATACACATAACTTTCCAATATCCCAAGTGCATAAAGAGGGACAGGCGCTCTGCTGCTTCTCATTCCACTTAGCTTGTTATTATTCCATCCTCTCCCCATTGGCCTCTCAAGAGCTTTTCCTGGTAGGCAACCAGGAATGAGGGGCCTGAGGTTTGACGACTGGTCTTTTTGTCTTGGGACGTTAGCTCATTAGTCCCGGGATGCAAGGTCTGTCTAAACGCAGCCTTCTGTGATTATAATCCTAGGATCATGGAAAAACTCCAGGATTACAAAACCCCTTTTTTGTGGTATTGTAAAATCCGGTTGTTAAATAACACCATCTAAACGACTCTCCCGGGATAGCCCACTATCCTGGGATTCGTATCACAGCGTGTTATGGCAAGAGCCGACATCCTCTCTAGGCAGTTCTGCCTCTATGGTATCTAGTAGTACAGGACTGTGGGACGATGCATTGTTGAAAGTTGACGGCGGTAATACGGAGCGCCGAGTTTAAATACCCATGGAACAACGGGACTAGTCTCCATTTTTTTCAACTCAAACATCAGAAAAGAAATGAAGAAAATCTGATTTTCTTCAGTCCCAGAAATCAGTGCACCATGGGATTGATATGAATCCAAGAAATTCTCAAACTGGGATAACTGCAGCGCGCTGTTCATTGAACTATCCCCGGATGGATTTCAATCTGGGATAGAAATGTCTGTGTAAAACACGTACCACTTGATAACAATTCCGGGATGGTTTTCTCCTAATCCCGGGATGAAGTGTCTGTGTAAAAATGCCCCCTCTCTCCTGAAAGAGGGACATTGGGATTCAGCACCCAAAGAGGGACTGTCCCTCCTTAAATAAAGACTGTTGGGAGGTACAGACATCCTGTAATTCAGGGGTCGAGACCCCCAATGGGACTGGATCTGCATCATTAAATATGCACATTTTCAAAGCTTGGAGTCACTGAGGATTTCTTGTGTCTCCCTCAGGGGTGCGTTGCCTGGGAAAGCCGAGGGAACCTCGGTCTTCATATCAGCTAAGAAAAAGCCTGATGCAGCCTGGAGTTCGGGGTGGAGGCTTCATCTCATGGGAATTTTGCTGTCGGTATAAAAAGTCTCAGGATCCCAGCCTCCATTTTAGTTCAGTTTTATTGGCATGATGAGCTGGACGAGGGCAGAGCAACTAGAAGGCAAAGGTGGGGACAAGAAAGTGGTTTATGGCCATTCTCGGTCGCTTTGGGAGAGTCCCCAGCAGGTCATAACGGAGGTATCCATTCCCTGCTGTAGACTCCGAGCTCCCAACAATCAGGTTATGCCCTCCTCCTCAACCTCCTTAACTAATAGCCATTGATTGGGCCGATTCTCTAACCGAAAGGGGTTGTGAAAGTGAAAGTATTTTTTCACTCAGCATACAATTCGGTTGTGGAATTTACTGCCAGGGGAGGTGGTCAAGGCCAGCAGTAGAGCTGAGTTTAAAAGATGTTTGGACAAGTTTCTGGAAGATAGGTCCATTAGCAGCTATTAGCCAGATAGGATTGGGGAACAAAACCCTTTACTCTCGGGAGCCTGGGGATGACCCACAGGGAATGGATAGCCAAATCCAAATCACGTTTATTGTGGCCCAAGCCTTTACAATTTTAGAAATATAAAAATATAATCATACATATGACATACAAAATGATATATGATATCAAGCATTTTAAAGGAAAAACGAGTTCACAAGTATTTACCGCGCTAACAAATAATAATACATTAATCCATAGCTGTTTCATGGTGGGGGACAAGCTGCTATTCACAACTGAGGTTTCTGGTCACGATGTTTAACTGCATATTTTTTGAGCCGGAGAACCTGAGTGCAGTAGCTAACTACTTTTTTTGCCAGGTCCGTATCCACTCCGCTAAGCAGTTTCTCTAGTGTACGACCTCGACGCCATGAAGGACGTTGAGATGCAACATTGTACAAGTACTTTAATCTCAAGCGTTCATACCTCGGACACTCAAAAATAGCATGGGGAAGAAATTCTATTGCCCCTAAATGACAATTTTGACAAATACCATCGAGTGGAATTCCTCGGTACCTACCCTCAAGGGTTGCCGAGGGAAACAAATTTAAACGGAACAGCGTCAAAGCCTGTCTTGCCTGTCAATCTGTCCAGTTAAATAGGTCGTAAGGAGCTTTTTGAGGGGGCATGATATTAAGGAAAATAGGAGCTACCCTCTGCATAGCTACTGCTGCTTCCTCTATTTGAATCTCCTGCTCTAATACTCGCTTTTTTAAATAGTTTTCGTGCCGTTTGAAAATCCATCTGCTGAAAATACTCTTTGGAAAAACCTAGTTTATGTAAATTATCCTCAATTATCAAGCCCCATGACACAAATGGTTGGGAATGGATAGCATGGTGACCTGTTGGGTGCTTCTCCCAGGCCGCCGTGACTGGCCACTGTCGGAGACAGGATGCTGGGCTCGATGGACCATTGGCCTGACCCAGTCTGGCACTTTTTATGTTCTTCTTATGTTGGGCTACGAATATCTGAAAGACCGCCTCTCCCGTCATGTCCCAGGTCAGGCAAGAGTGGGTCCCATCGGCCGTCAAGTTCACACAACAAAGACACACAGAGAGGCATCCTCAGCAACTGCCCCCACAATCATAGAACTCCNACCTGTTGGCGGCTTCTCCCAAGCCACCATGATTGACCACTGTCGGAGACAGGATGCTGGGCTAGATGGACCATTGGTCTGACCCAGTATGGCACTGCTTATGTTCTTCAGGTGTTTTTACCATGCATACCAGGGCCTCTTGGAATATCCTGGCATTGAACAGGATTGTTTTTATTATTATTTATATTTCAGAAGCAATGTGCCTGATGCGAATCAGCCATAGTTAGAGACGGGTCTCTGCCCCAAAGGGCATACAATCTTGAACAGACCTGAAACAGATTTGCTACCTGTAGGTAATACCTATGATTTTGGTACTGTTTCGGGTACCTGTACTGGAACCTGAATAATGTTTGGGGAAAGTTTTGGTTTTCAGAGGGTACCCAAAATTGTCTTAACACCCCCCCACCCCCCAAAAAAATATACCCCCTCCCAAATTTGGGGGAAATCTAGGACTAGAAGTCAAAATTCCAGAGCTGGAAATCAAATAAAATCAGGACAAAAATGGTATTTCGATCATTTGGGCACCTGTTTGAATACCGCTTGGGGTACAGAAATGTACCCCAAATATTCAAGTCAAATCGAGTACCGCCAATGCGACGGGCCTGCCCGGTTTCGCAGGATCTCGTTTCAGGTCCAATCATACACTTTTTTATTTTTGCTGTTGTTCATTTTACAACCTTCTCTCCCCCCCCCCAGGTGCCTCTTGGTGGCCTTTCCAGTTGATTTAGCGGGGGGGAGGGGTGTTAAATTGTTTTTTGTTGTTTAAAAACACATGCATGGAAATATTTCATTTAATATGTTTGGTTTTTTTTTTAAATCATGGATTTTGGAATTAGCCTTTTGAAGCAATTATTTATAGTCAACCTCAAACGTGTGACTGGTCTTTCTCCCTTTAAGAGCTTTGGCGACAAAGGAGTTCAAATGATCTCTTTTATTGGACCAACTTCTGTTGGTGAGAATACGCAAAGCTCTCCGGCGCCGCGGGGCCCTTCCTCAGGCACGGAGCGTAACCAGTCTGAAATATATAAACTGAGGGAATGTAGGGCAGGCTATGCTCCGTGCCTGAGGGAAAGCCCCGTGGGGCCTGAGAGCTTGCGTATTCTCACCAACAGAAGTTGGTCCGATAAAAGAGATCATTTGAACTCCTTTGTTCACCAACACAGCGACCACGCTCTCTCTAGATCGAAGAGCGTTCGTGGTCTAAAGCAACCCACCCAAATTGCCAAAATGCTCTGTTCTCAGCTGAGCGGCAACCATGGGTCACTGCAAGATGCCTCCCACTTACCGGGCCATTTGACACATCCCGCTTGGAGTGGGAGCTGGTCGACCATATGGTACATTATCCACTTGCTTTGGTCGGCTTGTGTTACCGTGCTGCCCCCTTTAGCAGGGTTTTTTGGGAGTAAACTGAATTGGTCTTTGACTTTTTAGCCAGACAGCGGACTCTCCCATTCCGTTTGCTGGTCTCTTTATTGATTTTTAAGCCCGATATTTACTGGCTCAACGCTACTGAAATCGGGAGCTTTCAGCATCAGTTAGACAGCGGACCCTAAACGGCTTGGGCCCAGGGTACCTGACAGACCGCCTCTTCCCCTACATCCCCATTGGGGCCTCTGAGGTCGTTCGAGGGTGCCCTCTTGCGAGAGCTGACTGCCCATGAAGTTGTTACTATGAGGGCACGCAGAGCGGGCGTTTGTCAGGGGCTGCCCCACAATGATGGAACTCCCTCCCCTCGGAGGTTAGTCTAAGAGCGAGCCTGCCCATCTTCCGGAGGAGATGTAAGACCTTCTTGTTTGTGGCTGGGCGTTTGGCAGGTGGGAATCTGTCTCTTATACACATCTAGATGTGGGGGGGGGTTACTGTATTTATTTGTGTATTTTAATATATTGAGGTAGGGGATTTTCTTTGGTTTTACCTGTGTGTATTTGTGAACATATTTTTGTGTATTGTAACCCACCTTGTGCCTTATGGGACGAACAGGATAAAAATATGAATAAATAAATAAAACTTATCCAATTGCTTTTTGATCAGCAGCACAATGCACCTCCCCATACAGACTCCCCTCCTCCCTCTTCACTTGCAGGATGAAGGCCCGGCTCATCCTCCTGGCAGACAGTGATGCTGAGTCGTCCAGCGCTGGCTCCTCCGATGAAGAGGACATCCCCACGGCCGAACCCCCAGGAATCCTGGGAGACAGGAACGTCCCTCCCAGCGCCGAAGGGTAAAACACAGAGACCGCCCACAACGTGGAACGGCAACCTAGAGTGGCCCTAGTTGGCTGAGGCGTCCTTCCTACTGCTGTCATTTTGAATGGCACCGATGTCCAGGAGAGTAGCGGAGATGCGTCCGCACACTTCAAACATTTGCAGGACGGACGGTTCATTGAGTGTCCCCCTTTTCTAACTTGAGATAGGGATATATGTATTGCCCTCCTAAAATTACACCCACGGAAAGCTCTCCCCACCCCCTGCAAATACCGTGGTAATGAGCATACGAAAAGCTGACCAACCCCCGTCCCACTCTGCTACCATGGTGGTGATGGCTGGCTAGTTGTTCTAAGGGAGAAGGTTTAGAGGGGTGGTGGTGAGACCTCCTGGCATGGGAACTGAGTAGAGTAGGGACTGATCTTGCCTCCTGTTGTAGGAGCTACTCTGTTTGCCAGGCTAACCTCAGTCCCACCCTTTACCCTCCTCTCTCAGCCACGTGAGCGGCAACAGCACCAGCCGCAAGATCCTACGCTTCGTGGACAAGATTGCCAAGTCCAAGTACTTCCAGAAGGCCACGGAAAATGAATTCATCAAGAAGAAGATCGAGGAAGTGTCCAACACGCCGCTGCTGCTGACCGTAGAAGTTCAGGAGCTGACGGGGACGCTGGCCGTGAACATCCCTCCGCCCCCAACAGACCGCATCTGGTATGAGAGTCGTGGGTGCTATTTTAGAGCTGAGGTCCCAGGGCCAGCCCCCCAGTTTCTGGGGTGAACACCACAGCTCTCCCCTTTCTGCACCCAATGGTCACCTCTTCCTTATTCAAAATGGCAGCCACACAGTTAGCCACCACTTCCTTATTCAAAATGGCAGCCGTGGGTGGGAAGGAGAGGAGCTGGGTGGGTAGTGGAACAGAATGGGGGATGGGAAAGACTGGAGGTCGAGGCAGGCGGCAAGACAGGACGTTAGGTTAATAGGAGAAGATGGGGTTGTGGGAGAGACATGGAAGGGGTGGAGGCTGAGACAGACTGGGGTTTGTGGGGGAGCTTGGGATGGTGCAGGACAGGAAGCTGAGGATTCGGAGGAGACAGCATGGCTGGCTCGGGGGGTACCAGGGAAGTGGGGTCTCCCCAGTATTCTGGCCAAAATTACTCTGCTTAGGAGAACCTTTGTTTCTCACCCCATCATGGCTTAGAACCTGATGGACATGTTCAAGGGGCTCTGTGCTGAATGTATAGGTTTTGTTATCAATACTGGACACCAGTCAGGGCCCTGAGACCCATAAGTATTTGTAGGATCTGGTCCAGGCCAGAGAGGCAGCTAGGCCTGGACTGAGGGTGGAGAGAGGGGTAATACATTTGCATAGTCCATAAGCCGAGTGAGGGGTGTGTGTCAGATTCCAAGAGAACAACAAAACCGGCACACAGGCTGGACACACAACTGGAGCAGGGACTGGCACACAGGAACAGAGGCTGAGGACTGAGATTGCTCCGCCCAGTTGAACTCCCTTATGAACAAGCAGGGACCAATCCAGGGCCAGTGGAGGTGTGGCCTCAGCAGCCGACAAGGGGACTAGGGGAATGGCACGGCCGAGACCAAAGTACTGTGGTGGTGCTACTAAGCCAGCCTCCCAAGACCTAGCATAGGCAGGGATGTTTTCATGAAATGGGGGGAGTGAGTGGGGATAGCCGGGTGGTGCTCGACACATAGGTCGCAGGTTCAAATCCAGCAGACGTTAGCTGCAAATGCCCCTTGAATATTGCTTGAGGGGTCTTGGCCTACTTCTGGTTGAGGATGGGGGCCTTGGCCTACTTTCTCCCAGTGGACTGGTGTCCCCAAAATTGTCTAGACCTTGGAGACCAAGCTCCGACAACGCGCCATATACAGAGGTACAGGGAGGGCAGAGTGTCTCTCATCCCCCTTTTTCCTCCTCTAGGTACAGCTTCCGAATCCCACCTCAGCTGGATCTGAAAGTGCGTCCCAAGCTAGGGGAGCGGGAGGTCACCTTCATCCACGTCACGGAATGGATCGAGAGGAAGCTGCAGCATGAATTCCAGGTACCGGCACCGGGGACAAGCTCCAGATTTAGAAACCACGCGTCTGGGAAATGTTTGGAGCTACGGTTTTAATTTGACTTCTTTTAAAACAAATAAATAATGGGAAGCCATTACCAAAAAATCAGCGGTGGTCTGCGCCAGAAAGAGGGCTGAGCTAGCTGTTTGGGACTCAGAGACCTCGACTTGGCTGCAGACTCCTTGGGCAAACCATCTCTGTGGGGTTTCGTTCCCTGGTTTCTTAAACTGGGATATTAATCCTTCCCTGCCTTAGAGGGAGACTGCAAGGGTAACTAAACCAGGGGTGGGGAGCCTTTCTCCACCGTCCTCTGCAGCCTGGATCCGTGGGACCTGGATGGAGGGGGTACCACAAGCCAGATGTTCTCCTCCCCGGCCGTAGACAGTTGCATGGAGACTTGGTCAAAACAACAGTATCGTTTTGGCCCAAAATTTCAAAAGTGCTTTTAAAATTTTGACATCTAAGTTTTCAAAACTTTCTCTCCAATCCCCCCTGCAACCTCTGAATTTTTTTAAATTTTCTTTGGATGCTGGCAACAGACACTGGAATGAAATATCAGCCGTGTCTCCTCAAAATGTCAACAGATTCGCAGTTGCACTTTCCATCCAAATTTTGTTCTTATTTGGAAAAAAGGAACAGTCCTTGGGTGTTTTTAGAGACGTGCCTCCCCCCCATCATGCATGTGGCAGGGTCTCATCGGGGCCCTTTGGAGCCCTGCCACATTGCATGATGGGTGGGAAGGCGCTTGTCTACCCCCCTGCCCCCTATTTGTCAGGTGCTCGGGTATTGGAGTAACGAGGACCTTAGAGGCACTTTAGCTCCCTGCTTGAAACAGATCCCCTCAGAGGACACAGGGCTGGAAACTCTGCATCCTCCGCATGATCGGCGGGGCGCCAAAGCCACGTGACATAAGCCGCGTGTCATTTACCTCCCGCAGATTCTCACGGGGGCAAGTGGGGCTCCTTAACGTGCACTCACGGACGTTGGAAAGTGCCCAGCGACTCTAGCTTTCTCTTGCCATCTCTAGTGCTTCAGGGACCACATCCCGGCAAAAACGATGGTGTTTTTTTAAATAAATAAATACGTTGTTAGATTTGTCTGATTTTCTTTCTTTTTCCCTCAGAAAATTTTAGTCATGCCAAACATGGATGATCTCATCATTCCCATCATGCATTCCGGATTGGACCCCCAGCCCCCCATGGGGACCCTCTAACAGGACGTCCCAGCAGACAGCAAGAAGAGGCTCTGTGGCTGGGCAGAGACATTTGGCTGAGCCTTGGACGCTTTGCTGAGTCTTCTGGCTGTCCCTGGACCTAGGACCTGACCGCCTCACAGGAGTGGAGACTGCTGGTCTGGATTCTCAGGTCTGCTCCCTCCATCTTGTTTTCAACCTTTCTGGGCCTGGGGCGTTGTCTAAATATTCTACAGCACACATTCAGAGCAGAAACACGTAGGCCAGCATGAAGGAACATTCCTGAGACACCAAAGTCTAAGCTATGGTAGAGAACGCTCATCCATCTCTGCTCCGGACAACTGGGCAATACATCTCCCTTTGTGGCCAAGTGAGAATCTTCTGTACCAGCCGAGGCCAAACTCCTTCAGCGCCATCTGAAGCCCAGGAAACTCACTCTGGATGCATTGAGGGACAGAGGTTCTGGGCAACAACCAGTCCAGATTTTGAAACTCAAGATCTGGCGTCACAAACACTGCAAAGCGAAGCGTCCTTTAAGCACCAGGCTCACTCGGAGGATGAAAACAACTTGCCCGCTCCTCACGTTGTGTTGTTCTGAGAGGCCCCAGGCCCCATGGCATTGTGGGTATTGGTCCAATATCTGCCAGAGGGAAAGAGGGCCACTGTCACGGTTTCTCACCCACCCCACAGAGGAACATCTATGCGCAATGGGGAGAAAGAATAATGGAGGAGTGGGCATCTCCTGGCTCCCCAAAAGCTCCACCCTCACGCTCCCCACCCACGTACAAGGCTGCTCTCTCTTAGCTCTGCCCCCCACCTTTGTCTACTGTTGTCAAGCTCTGTTTGTACCTAGGAAAGAAGCAAAACCAGAGACAGGAAGTTGGGGGGGAGGAACTAGTGCTGAGGTGCCAGGCCTCAAGCCTGCCCTGAGAGTCCCATACCTTGACCCCAGAAATATGGGAGCTATTTGGGGGGGGGGGGAGCTGAAGGAATGTCCTTGCCAGGCACCATGACTCCACCAGTCCCTGTCCCTACTGTGCCAGGCCTTGCTAGAGAATGTAGCTTGGTCAAGAGCTGGGGCTGCTGCCGATCAGCTTTTTGGCGACGCCGATCAGCTTTTTGGCGACGCCGATCAGCTTTTTGGCGACGCCGATCAGCTCCAAACTTGTCAGGGGAGAGATGGGGGTGGGTGCTTCTGCATCTAGCCATGGATGGGGCCTTGCAGAGTTAGCAAGAGACAGGGTATGGAAATGATACTGAAGTCCTTGCACAAATTAAGCCCTGCAGAAGGGCCCCAGCCCCTCTCCCCCACGGATCCTCTCCCTCACTTGCTGCTGCTGCTCTCCTTCCGCACAAGGAAGGGGTGAGCAGAGGCAGAGCACTGTCTTCTACCCCTCTAGGGAGGATATTTCTGGGCAAGTGGAATGAAGTGCCCAGGAGCCGAGAGAGGGGCTCATCTGCTGTGCTGAGCGATCAGACTCCTTGGTGCATTCCTTAGCCAAGTTCTGAGGAGACGGCAGTTCCCACTGCCTCCCTCTTAGCTTGAGGAGGTGGAGCAGAGGGGGCAGGGATTCGAGGTGGGGCAGGGATATGGGGGCAGAGGAAAACCCAATATCACAGAATGTCGTGAGGGTGTTGGGGTGGAGGAGTGACAGGAGTCCAGCCAGTCCTTGATCTGGGCCTGCGGGATTACAAGAGGGGGAGAGGTCCTTCCTAGCTGGCCAGAGGGGAGGAGTGGGGATGAGGCTTGAGGGTGAGCATCTCAGGAGCGCTTGGAAACGCATAAGCCTCACAACAGCAGGACGCTGTGGGCACCACAGGGGTTAACAGTGGGGCCCGGGCTGGCCTTGGAATTTACAGAAGATAAAAGGTGGGGTCTCCTGGTGGCCCCTTTCCTGACCCCCCCCCAACCCTATCGGGGGCACCCTCCCCAGGGCCGTAGCGGTGGTCATGTTTAGGGCCCTGCTGGGAGTGGGGGCCCTGGCTTCGATGAAAATGGGGGCCGCTGCAGCAGAAGCAGAGAAAAAACTGGAGGCTGAGGCAGTTGCCCTGGGGTTAGGTTGGCTCTGAACGCGGCCTAGTCGTGGGGCCTGCCTTTTGCCCCCCTTCACCCCAACTCCAGTTCCAGACTGACCACCTCCAAGGAAGGGCCGAGTAGAGTGCCTGGGACCTCTCGGTGTTAAGGCCAGCCCAGCCCACCAGATGCTGGTTGTGCCCCACCGAGTCCTGAAGAGAGCACGGCAGAGAGACCACCCCCCACTTCTTTCTACTGAGCTTTGATTTTGCTCCTCATTTCTTTCCAATACGCTCCCACTCTCCAACCCACCCCCCTTCCCAGTGACTCTGCACGCAGACACCACAACACGCACACCCCGCCCCCCCCCCCACGCTTCCGGGAGGACGTTTTTCAGCATCTATCCGCCAAGGAGGCCCAGCCGTGCAGCATGAGGCAAACCCAAGCAGAGCCAATTTCAATCTTCCATTCAACAACAGTCATCGCTTTCGGCCAAGCAATGGCTCTGACGTGAATCGATGGCCATCTCCGATCCAAGGGCTTTGCAAACCTTGCGGGTCTCCGTGCGGGAGGGCTAAGGGACAAATAAAGGTTTGCATTCATTCTGCAGGATGGACGTCTAATGATTGACTTCCTCAATTGCCTTTCATGGGTCTCTCAATTAATGGGGTTTGCGGCCAGGGGGGAGATAGCCATGGTCTTATTTCTTCACGCACACCCCCATCAACGGAGCAGGTGAGTTTCTGCCTTCTCTGCCTTGCAACCAGCTGGGTGTTGTAGAAAAGAAAGCCAAACTAGCTGGTACCTGCGGGTAATGCCTGCCTTTTTGGGGATGCCGCGTGTAGGGGAATTTGAGCCCCTTCGGAATCCTCGCCAGTTGGTCAACATCCTTCTAGAAGTACAGTGCCCCCCAAACGGACTGCACTATTCCAGGTGAGCTCTCGCCAGTGCTGAGCAGAAGTGGCGCCCCCATTTCTTGAGCCTTGGATACGATGCAGCCAATGGCATTTGCCGTTATATTTTAACCTCCCATCTCCGACTCCTCCTGCATCCCAGGCATGCTTTACGGCGTGTTTCATTTGTACAAAAAAAATGCCCCCCACCCTAGAAGCCGTGCCTCCTGGCCCAGAGCTTATCAGAGCGGGGAACCGATCCCTACTCGGGCCTCTGATAACCGTTTGGGTACGCCGATAAGGAAGAGTCGGACAGCAACCCAGCTCCACAACAGAGATGTGCTGCAGTTTCCAGGCTCCAGTGGGAGACCTCAGATACCACGTTTTCCAGGAAATTTTGTGTTCACTCGGAACCCAAATGCACAGCCTTGGTATTTGTGTTCTTGGCCATGGACCCCCCCCCAAAAAGGGCTTCTGTGTTTATTTGTGTTTTGCCGAAACCCAAGTGCCACAGCCCTATTCCTGGGTGACTAGATCAAACTCTCCCCTTCCCCCAACGCCTCCAACCCTGTTGGCAGCTCTGTTGACTGTCAGTGCAAAGTGAGAAGAGTCGGAGACTGGCTGGCAACAATTCCCAGCAGTCGGCAGCAGACACGGGGGCTGGTCTGTGTGCAGGAACATTAGCAAGTGGGCATAGGACGGCGTGAGAGAGGATAGCTTTAGCCTTGGTTGGAAGTCCCTTTATTGGCGGTCTCTCGTCAATGCAGCCATTCCCTCTACAATTCCTCCTGGACTTCTGGCTTCCCCTTCACCAGATGTTTCTTCTGAGGGCCCTAGGAAACAAGCAGCAAAAAGAAGTGATTCCATTGCCAGAATCAGACCCACCGTCGATGTCTTTCCAGAGAGCTTGATGCAGAGCATGTCCCTGGCCGGGTTTGTGCCGCTGCGTGGTCAGGCTGGGTTTGCAATGGCTCCCTTGGGCACAGACCAAAAAAATGAGCCTTGTCTGCTCAGCATCTGAAGGTTTTTCCTCCAATTGGGACCCCCCCGCCCCCGGGAGGAAAGATGGGGTCGTGCGAGCCAATCAGGGCTTGGAGGAAGGTTGTGAAGAGGCTAGCTTCTCCTGTCTGTTCTCCCCCTCACTAACCAACAAGGCTCGGGGACAGGGCTGACCTTCACAGCACAACTACCAATATGTGGGAAAGTATATTAACCCCCATAAGGGCCTGGGAAGATTTTAGTGGAGCTGAGGGCAAAAGGTTGGGGTCCTGTTTGGACTAGAAGAGGCAGCAGGCAAGCTCACTTGCGAATCCAGGTGCCTTAGCATGGCAGAGTTTGGGAAACAATTCCCTTTTTACCGTACGAGGTCTCCGTGCTTATTCACTATCCATCCCTGTCCCTCAGAACTAACTTTCATCTTTCCTGAGCATCAACAGCTGCTGAGCTTCTCCTGTCTAGAGACCTGGGGATGGGGGAGGGGGTAATGTATATCGCCTGCCCCCGAACCAGCTGGATAGCACGGTAAGCCTGCCAGAGCAAATCAGTGACTGATTAGCAAGCAAGGCGGGCGCGTTGGCCTAGGGTCATCGGGAAGATTGAGCGGGAAAGTAATCGCACTAATGATTATTACCACTGGAGCGTCGTGCTGAGAGATGGGGTTGTGTCAGGGGGAAATCCACCTCCCCTGGGGAGGCAACGTGCAACCGTTCCTTCCTAAGGCCCTTTTAACACGGACGGCACCCACGCATGAACACCGAGAAATCTGGGTGTTCTGTTCATGCATGGGTGCTGCCCGTGTGAATCCCGTGGCAGGTGAGTGCACGCTTCCGCACACATCCATGCACATCCATCGCCCACACATGGAGCAGCTGGCAAAAACGGCGTGTGTGAATGGGTGGAGATGGGTGTGCTACACTCCCCCCTCCCCAGATTGCAGTGCACACACACACTGCTCTGCAGCCCGTGTAAAAAGGGCCTACGATTAATTTTTACCACCGAAAGGATCCGCAGCACAAGGTTTGGGTTAAATCAACGAGACCGATCCTCGTGTGGTAAAACTGGCCATGTCGGAAGAACCGCTTTGACGGATGCTGGTTGAGGAACTGACCCAAGCTTTTCTAGTTCCTTACAGGAGCGGCAATGGGGATTAGTGGCACTTGGGGGGTTACTTATCATTTAGCCAAAAAAACAAAATCCAAACCCCGAACTACTGGATTCACTTGGGAAAGACGCTCAATTCACAACACGGGGTGGGCAGTCAATTTAAAATAGCAGCTGCAATAATGTAATAATCCCGAGGCTTCCTTGTACATCATGGGTAGGTTGGGGCTCTTCAGCTTGGAGAAGAGACGACTGAGAGGAGATAGGATAGAGGTCTATAAAATCATGAGTGGGGTGGAACTAATAAACAGGGAGCCGTTATTGACCCTCTCAGCCAGTACTAGAACTAGGGGACACTCCATGAAACTCATGGGGGGCAAGTTTAAAACAAATCAAAGAAAATATTTTTTCACTCAGCGTATCATCGGATTGTGGAATCTACTGCCAGAGGCTGCGGTGAGGGCCAGTACTAGAGCTGAGTTTAAAAGAGGCTTGGACAAGTTTCTGGAAGATCGGTCCATTAGCAGCTATTAGCCAGACAGGATCAGGGAACATGACAGGAGCTGGGGGAAAACAACAGGGAATGGATCCCCCATTGTGACCTGTTGGCGGCTTCTCCCAAGCCACCATGATTGACCACTGTCGGAGACAGGATGCTGGGCTAGATGGACCATTGGTCTGACCCAGTATGGCACTGCTTATGTTCTTCAGGTGTTTTTACCATGCATACCAGGGCCTCTTGGAATATCCTGGCATTGAACAGGATTGTTTTTATTATTATTTATATTTCAGAAGCAATGTGCCTGATGCGAATCAGCCATAGTTAGAGACGGGTCTCTGCCCCAAAGGGCATACAATCTTGAACAGACCTGAAACAGATTTGCTACCTGTAGGTAATACCTATGATTTTGGTACTGTTTCGGGTACCTGTACTGGAACCTGAATAATGTTTGGGGAAAGTTTTGGTTTTCAGAGGGTACCCAAAATTGTCTTAACACCCCCCCACCCCCCAAAAAAATATACCCCCTCCCAAATTTGGGGGAAATCTAGGACTAGAAGTCAAAATTCCAGAGCTGGAAATCAAATAAAATCAGGACAAAAATGGTATTTCGATCATTTGGGCACCTGTTTGAATACCGCTTGGGGTACAGAAATGTACCCCAAATATTCAAGTCAAATCGAGTACCGCCAATGCGACGGGCCTGCCCGGTTTCGCAGGATCTCGTTTCAGGTCCAATCATACACTTTTTTATTTTTGCTGTTGTTCATTTTACAACCTTCTCTCCCCCCCCCCAGGTGCCTCTTGGTGGCCTTTCCAGTTGATTTAGCGGGGGGGAGGGGTGTTAAATTGTTTTTTGTTGTTTAAAAACACATGCATGGAAATATTTCATTTAATATGTTTGGTTTTTTTTTTAAATCATGGATTTTGGAATTAGCCTTTTGAAGCAATTATTTATAGTCAACCTCAAACGTGTGACTGGTCTTTCTCCCTTTAAGAGCTTTGGCGACAAAGGAGTTCAAATGATCTCTTTTATTGGACCAACTTCTGTTGGTGAGAATACGCAAAGCTCTCCGGCGCCGCGGGGCCCTTCCTCAGGCACGGAGCGTAACCAGTCTGAAATATATAAACTGAGGGAATGTAGGGCAGGCTATGCTCCGTGCCTGAGGGAAAGCCCCGTGGGGCCTGAGAGCTTGCGTATTCTCACCAACAGAAGTTGGTCCGATAAAAGAGATCATTTGAACTCCTTTGTTCACCAACACAGCGACCACGCTCTCTCTAGATCGAAGAGCGTTCGTGGTCTAAAGCAACCCACCCAAATTGCCAAAATGCTCTGTTCTCAGCTGAGCGGCAACCATGGGTCACTGCAAGATGCCTCCCACTTACCGGGCCATTTGACACATCCCGCTTGGAGTGGGAGCTGGTCGACCATATGGTACATTATCCACTTGCTTTGGTCGGCTTGTGTTACCGTGCTGCCCCCTTTAGCAGGGTTTTTTGGGAGTAAACTGAATTGGTCTTTGACTTTTTAGCCAGACAGCGGACTCTCCCATTCCGTTTGCTGGTCTCTTTATTGATTTTTAAGCCCGATATTTACTGGCTCAACGCTACTGAAATCGGGAGCTTTCAGCATCAGTTAGACAGCGGACCCTAAACGGCTTGGGCCCAGGGTACCTGACAGACCGCCTCTTCCCCTACATCCCCATTGGGGCCTCTGAGGTCGTTCGAGGGTGCCCTCTTGCGAGAGCTGACTGCCCATGAAGTTGTTACTATGAGGGCACGCAGAGCGGGCGTTTGTCAGGGGCTGCCCCACAATGATGGAACTCCCTCCCCTCGGAGGTTAGTCTAAGAGCGAGCCTGCCCATCTTCCGGAGGAGATGTAAGACCTTCTTGTTTGTGGCTGGGCGTTTGGCAGGTGGGAATAGGGTGGAGTGGGAGTGGGTACAGGGGTGGGGTGGGTGGGATGATGTTGGCATTTGGGGGGATTTTAATGTATTTTATATTTTTAATGTTGTTAGTCTGCGGAGAAGGGCAGGATAAATATGTAATCAATAAAGGGAGACTACAGAGGCCTCATAACTGAAGGCCTTTAAAATCAGTTCAGACAGGCATCTCTCAGGGAGGGTGGACTAGATGACCCAGCTTTATGAGAACACCCCTAAGCCTGCAGAGACTCCGTAGCTCACCATGAAAGCTCTCTTTTCCTGGGCAGTTTGGAAGCAGCCGTGGCTAAACTTGGACGTGGTGTCAATGAACTTGAGCTCGACGCGCTCCAGAGCCCGGCGACTCGTGTGCACCAACAGAGACTGGAGGTAGAAAGGTGGAAATCGTCAGCTCCGTGTCGTAAAGTTGCACGGTTTGGAGACGGGGCAGAGTTAAGGGGGAATGTGATGCTGTTGCATAAAAAGCAAGTGCCATTTCGGGTTGCGTACAGGGGTGGTTGCTCTGTCAGATCCAAATCTGAAAAAGCTGATCCAATCAAAGGGACTCATTCCTTTGGGTTAATCATGCCACCCTGGAGAAATCACCCCCCCCCCCCTGCGAGCAGAGTTGGCACTTCCCTTCCAGAAGAGAAAGCCCAGAGTGGGGCAGAGGGGCTATCATAACCCCACCCCTGATGGAACATCAGGACGTCCCAATGCCTGGAGCCTCTAGGCCAAACTCCCGCGTCTCTGTGTGAAACCCGGCAACCCCTACCCATGAATCAGCCGCCTCCGAACCGGGTCTCTGCCGCCGTCCCCCTGCTCCTTCTGGGAAGGGGTGATCTTACCTTCCGGAGAGTGAGCACTCGCTTCTTGGTGCCGACCACGCAACCCTTGAGCATCACAAAGTCATTCTTGACTTCACCATAACGAGGGAATCCCCCCTGTAGGGGAAAAGGGCGAGGGAGCTTTGTGTGGGGCAGACACACATCGGCCAGTGGCCTGCTCTGCAACCAATCGGGATTTAGCCTGAGTTATTAACAAGCGAGGAAAGATGCATCCAATACATTCAAAGCATGGACGTTCTTTACAGCTCCCCCCTCTCTGGCCCTTCCCCCTCCCCTCTGCCCCCCTCCCTCCCTGCTGTACAGATGCAGCCATGACCGGTCCCTGCCACCGTTGCCCGGTGACCAGGAACCTTTGTGCTTAGTCTCTGCCCGGCCGTGTCACAATGGCCGTGACGTCACCCATGACAAACCGGGCCACAGACAGACGCCCCATACCATAAGGCGTTCCCCTTTACCTACAGGTAAAGACCGCCTAATAATTGAATTCCTTTCACTCCTCCCACCAAGGCACATCACAATAACATCATACACAGCGACCCTCAGCTAGAGGACGCTTGGAGCAGTTGACAACATTTGAAATACAACAGAACACCCTGGGGAAAATCCAACAGCCCACGTACGCCGACCCCCACGCATGACACACAGCCAGAACACACGTGCTCACAAGCACACGTATGCCGTGCGCACAGCAAGTGAGCGCGCACATTCCGGCCCGAGCACGCGGCGCTTGCGGGCCACTGGATTATCCCCCATATATAAAAATCAATTTAAAACCATTTGAAAGGGGAAGGTAACAAGGGGAGGGGAAAAACACACGAAGCGGGAACCAGCAGTGGATCCTCTAAAAGCACCCAGAGAATAAAGAGTTTTCAGGTGCTTTTTGAAGGTGAGGAGGAAGGAACTGAGACCAACCCCTGGAGGAAGCGAGTTCCACATTGAGGGGCCCGCCGCAACAAAGGCCCGATCACCCGCTGATTTAAGGCACGATAGCAGGATCCCCCCAACAGCGGGTGGCATCTGATCACAGACTGCCAGTCAGATTTGGTGCCAGGAGCAGGTCTCAAATATAGCCAGGGCATAGGCCATTCAGGGCCTTAAAAACCAGCAGTGCCATTTTAAATTCAATCTGCCACCTTACAGGCAGTAAATGCATACCTCCCAGATTTTCAGGATTTAGTTCATTTGCATTATTTACTCTGCTCTCAGAATCTGGATTATGCACTCACAGAATCTGAATTTCCAGATTGCAGAATTTGGAAACTTTTTTTAATTTTATTTTTTTTACAGACTACAAAGTGACCCTGGCTTTAACTCTTTTACCAGTGGGGTGACGGTCTTCTCGGTGATGTCGTAATTCGTGGATGCGCTGTTCCTCACCACTTTACCGTCTTCTATATGTACCGCACGGCCCATGCGGTAAATCTAGGCAGGGAGAAGACCAAGAGAAAGAGGGTTAGTAGCTGGGAGCCATTTTACAGAGTGTCCGCACATTGAACATGGGGGTGTTGGCCTGCGGAACATCCCACATATCTCCAACAGACAATCGGAAGCAGATGCACCCAGAGCCCTGTGAATTCTGCATGGTTGCCGTTGCAGTCATTTTTGCAGAATTTGTCTCTTGGCCAAATTGTCGCAGAAACGGCTTCTGGCATCAGAGAACCCCAGCCTGAGAGGGGAGCAGTGTGAGGTGCAGGGGCAATGGGATGCCAACACGATGAGCTGCTGGCATATATTTTAGGGCTGGGGGGCATGGGTGCCAGGAAGGGAATGCAAGGAGGTGTGGTTATACCCCCTGGCTTCTGCCTGGCCCCACCCCTTCCAAGTGTCAGAAAGTGGGCGGGACCAACTTCGCCTCACCCCTTTTCTAAGCATCATGACACTCAGAATGGGGTGTGGTCATGTCAGAAAGTGGATGGGGCAAAGCAATTATCCCGCCCCCTGCCACCCTGCAAACATAACTCTGCTGCTGACACCCTGGCTGTGAGGTCCCTGCCACAGCTGCCAAAAAGGAGAATCCCATGATCCTCTGCTGGAGAAAAGAAACCCCAGCTGAGATGTCTGTGTGTTATTTTGAATCTAAGATTCAAGATATCCAAAACTGAGGGAACTGCATACTGGGAAACCCACGCGCATTCAAATAAATTGCATCATTTTCATTATTTGATTCATTTGCCTAATTGACTCTGCTCACCTAATCTGGATTTCCCATTACAGAATTTCAGTTTCCTGGTTGTGGATTTTGGAATAGAAATTTGTAAAATGCACAGGGCACTATAAACACCAGAAAAGGACACTGGGGAGGCAGGCAATGTGGGTAAAAATGCACCATAATAACCCAAACTGTAAAAGGAAATACTTCCCCCCACCCCCACCCCCGCAACACACACAAATCACCTGTGGAACTCTCTGCCACAGGATGTCATGATGGCCAACAACATAAGCAGGTTCGAAAAGGATTAGATAAATTCTTAGAGGATAAGCCCATAAATGTCTTTTAGTCAAGTAGGTTGCGGGATGAGCCCTCTGAGCTTCGGGGACTGGGAGTGAACAGAAGGAAATGATTCACTCCATCATGCATTTCTTGAAGCAGGCACTGTGGAAGGCAGGATGCTGGGCTCAGTGGACTGTTGTTCTGACCCAGCAGGGCATGGCTTATGGTTTCATCATTACTGTTATTCATGTACATAGCAGTTTTCAGAGTTAAAAGCACTTTCAATCTTTATCTAGCTCACCGTCACAATGTCCCTGTGATGTCATTGTTAGCCCCATTTTACAGTTTCATTTTTTTCCCCATTTCGCTTTTTATTTGTACCCCGCACTCTCTTGCCACAGGCTACGTGATGGGGAGCTGTGACTGAGAAACAGTGATTTGGCCAAGGCTACCCTGTGAGTTTATGGCTGAGACAGGATTTGAACCCTGTTCTCCTAGGGCCAAGCTCACCCCCTCATCCGCTAGGGTACGTTGGCTCTCAAGGCTCTTAAATGTTTAATATTCTCAAACATTAACAATAAAGTTTTTTGTCCTTAAAGCCCCCAATTTTCTTCTTCCTGCAAGAATGTGTGTGAGGGACCAGAAGAGGAAATGTGCGGTGGCACAGGGTAGGAGAAGTCCTAAAAGAAAGGGAAAGGAAAGTTGAACTCTTTACAACAATGTTTTATTTATTTATTTATATGTTTTAGAGTTTATTGTATTATACGTAGATGTTGTTGTTGTTGTTTTGACCATGGCGGAAGCTAGCGTCTAATAATAAAAGTATCTTTACAGCAAAAGAACACAAGCAGCGCCGTACTGGGTCAGACCAATGGTCCATCAACCCCAGCATCCTGTCTCCGACGGCGGCCAATCTCGGTCGCTTGCAGGAAGTCCCCAACAGGTCACAATGGGGGATCCACTTCCTGTTGTTCAATCCCAGCTCCCCACAGTAAGATGATACATTTCCCAAACCTACCTGACTAATAGCTGCTAATTGAACTACCCCCCCAGAAACTATCCAACCCTTTCTTAAACCCAGCTCTACCACTGGCCTTGACCGTGTCTTCTGGCAGCAAATTCCACAACTTAATTGTAGAATAACTCTTCCCCTGGCGATGTCCCATCGCGGCCGTACCTTCTTATTGAGCTCCGTCCGGTGGTGGTAACCCTTCTGGCCAGCCCGTGCAATGGAGTAGCCCACGCGGGCGGGATGCCAGGCCCCAATGCAGGCGACTTTGCGTAGGCCCTTGTGGGTTTTCCTTGGGAGCTTCTTGGCATGCCACCGGCTTGTCACCCCTGGGGACAGGAGGAGGAGAAGGCCATGCTCTGAGACAGGAGACCCTGAGAGCCAAAACTCAGGTCTAGCATCTGTGGGGGGGATCAGTCTTACTCAGAGACCCCCATTCACAGTGGTTTCCCCCACTGCTGTCAATGCAGAAAACATAGCAAACATGGGTTACTGTGGTCTTACTTTGCATCTGAAGAGAAGCCAGAAGTCTGGGGCCAGAACACCACGCTATTTGAGAGCAGCGGTTTTCAATCAGTGGGCTGGGCGGGTCTTGGGTAGATTCCAGGAGCGGCCCAAGGGAGAGGCGCTGGGAGGCCCATGAGCCCGGATTCCAGAGGGCTGCTGGCCAGGGTCCTGAAGCAGCCTGCTACTGTGAGTAACCAGCCAGAGGAACGTGGCCTGGCTAGATAGGG
Organism: Sphenodon punctatus; assembly: GCA_003113815.1. Classification (NCBI taxonomy): domain Eukaryota; kingdom Metazoa; phylum Chordata; class Lepidosauria; order Sphenodontia; family Sphenodontidae; genus Sphenodon; species Sphenodon punctatus. The sequence continues at coordinate 5,231,588 of QEPC01001667.1, read as the reverse complement.
CCAGGGTTCCTAGAGGGCAGTTTCCCGGCGTGAACGAGGCTTGTACCTCAGTTGTGGAACTTGTATGAACTTGCAAACGGCGGAAGCCTGTGGACCAGCAGGTGTACTGAACTATAGGACTATTGAACTGAGGTAATTCCCAAGGGGTGGGGAGGTGGCTTTTGAGGGGTCTGGTTCTGCAAGGACTCACCCCAGGCCGAGCCTGTTTGTTACAGTGGGTTTCGTCCACAAAAGGCCGAGAACCACAGTTCTAGAGGATCCTAAAGATGACGACATTTGTTTCTTCCTTACATACAGACACACACAGAGAGAGGTTTACCCCCCATTCCAACAGCTATTTGCCCCGATTTCCCCATCTGTGTTTCGCAGGGACCCTACGATCTCCGAGCTAGTGAGGTCAGACTTGTAATGAGGCAGAAGACTTAGGGGCGCAATCCACAAACCATTTACTCTTGAGTAATCCCCACTGGAGCCCTAAGCCGTTTGCAAATCACAGCTGGCCGCTTTCAGCACCTTACAAAATGGCGTCAGTGGTTCGGGGCGCAGGCACAAGTGGTTAGGATGGGCTTCTGGAAAGGAGTATCCCATGCCACTGAATGTATAGGTCATTGTGGTACTCTCCCACAGGAAGGGGAGGAGCTGCAGCCAGGAGCGGGGGGAGAACAAGCAAGCTACCCATCCTGTTTAACCCAACACAACTCTCCCACCCCACCGCCAGGCTCCTCCTCCATACCTTTCATCCCGCGTCCCTTGGTCACACCAATAACGTCAACCATCTCGTTCTGGGCGAAGACTGAGTGCACCGGGATCTGCTTCTCCAGCTTCTCATGAGCCCAGTCTACCTTGTCAGCGACCGTCCCCCCGTTCAGCTGGATCTCCATCACGTGGGCCTTCTTCTGGTGCAGCGGGAGAAGTTTCATCTGCAGCAGCAGGAGACGGGGGGGGGGGGGAGGAAAAAGTGATGCCGCCTAGTGACACCTCGGTGACAGCAGCCAGGAGAGAAGGGGGTCCCAAGCTCCAGGGGTTAAGGGACAGGGACAGAGTGGTTATTTATTTATCTATTGATTTAAATTTTTGCCCCGCTTTCCAAATGGCTCAGGGTGGCTTACAAAATGGATAAAAACAATACATATAAAACAGCATTTTAAAAAACCCCAACCCCACAAAACCCTCCCCAACCACCCCCTCACACACCTACCCCAAAACCCCCATTCCCTATCCCTGCCCGCCAAATGCCTTAACAAAGAGAGAGGTCTTACACCGCCTCCGGGAGCTGCTCAGCCTTAACCAAACCTCTAGGGGAAGGGAGTTCCGTAGCAACCAAGAACACCTTCCTGCAAGCCCTCACCGTACGAACAAGACAAACAGACGGTCCGCACACGGAGGCACTCTTGGACAATCGCAGCGGGGCATGGAAGGACAGGCAGTCTCTCAGATAGGAGGGGCCCTGACCATTTAGGGCTTTAAAGGTCAAAACCAGCACCTTAAATTCTGCCCGGAAAGCTAGAAGGAGCCGGTGCAAGCTTATTTCCAGGAAACGACTGCTGTTAGGTTTTGCTTCTCTCTGGCCTGACGTGAGTTTAGGCCGGAGCCAGAGTCTGGTTCACTGAGATTATAGAGCCGGTTATAGACATGCACTAGGCCAGCACACATTCATAAAGTGCTCAGTTTGCTATCCCTCCCCCCGCAAGGCTTCAGCCCAAGGAAGCGGAGCCACGCTGGAAGCAGGCAGGACAAATGGACTCTTTGGCTCCCTGTGGATTCGAGGGCAAGTGTGAAAGTGGCCAGAATTATATATATATCACAAGACACAGGGTGTTTTCCCACAAGACACTCTCCACCCACCCATCATACATGTTACAGGGCAGCCATAGGGCAACACGGCAGCCCCGCAACATGTAGAGTGTCTGGAGAGCATCCCGCGTGAAAATGGGCGCAGTTCTCATAGTCTCTCAGTTTAAATGAAGATACCACACCGTCTTAGAAAAATGCCATTTTTAAAGAAGTCGTTTCTTTACTTCTATTTTTTCATAGGGGCGACTTTTCAGAGCTGTAGGAAGAAATCCCATTACTGATTTTTCATGGCAGGATAGCAGAACACTAGCCTTCATCGTCTTTACTACTGGGGGAAAGGTTGGCATCCAGCTAAGAGGAAGACCTTCATAGCGGTTATGTTGTTACTGCAACATGCAGTGTATAATATTTACTGTGAAGTTTCTTAGACTTGCAATGTTCGTATAGCTTTGCATAAAAGCAGTGTTCATTTGAAACCTATTTGCAAAGTCTTTAGCCAACAGATTTGTAAGAAGCACAGCTGTTTCCCCCACTAGATAGGAATACTGGAACTAATAATGCAGATCAATCCTATTTATTTTTGCCCATTTCGCTACACTGTCCTCATACAAATGGCCTTAAACAGTTCTCTATCTGGCCTTGTCTGTTGGAGGTTAATTTTGACTGCATTCATCTCAGAAATAAAAATAGAACGCACGTTCCCAGTTTACAGATGAGGAACTGAGGCCAAGAGGCTATGACGTGCTCAAGACCACCCAGTGAATTCATAGCAAGAGCAGGAGTCAAACCCTGCCTTCCCAGGACCAAGTCCAGCACCGTATCTACACCCCATTGGCTCTCTAGGTTAAGATGTTGCAACTTGCCCAAGGCCACCTTGTGAGTACATGGCTAGGGTGGGATTTGAACCTCCCAAGTCCAAGCCCAGCACCTTATCTGCTACAGCCCACTGACACAATTAACTTGCGGAACTTGTTGCTGGAGGATTATGGCATGAGGGCTAGTGGCATAGTTCGATTTAAACAAGGGCTGGATCAATTCTCGGAGGGTAAGTCCATAAAGGGCTATTAGTCAAATAGGTGTGGGTGGGACTGGAGGTTGCACCCTCTGATTGTCAGGAGCTGTAGTACTCTGCGCTAACTGGCAGGAGAAACTGATCTATTAATAACCCCAGAGAAGCTGCCAACTGGGCCCTCCTAGTCCAACCAGATGCACGTGCTCTCTGCCTTCTGTTTTTTTCTGCTAATGTTTCCAACCAAGAGAGCGTCTCATGTTTAAGTGGAAACCCCAAGACATCGCAACACCGCTGTGGGCAATGGTGGCTAAGGATTGCGCCAGCACCACCCTTCTGGGGCCAGCCCAGGGGAAATCAGATGGATAATGGGCTCTGATAGTAACACAAACAGGTGATTAGAAGAGCCAGTGTGATGTAGTGGATAAGGCGCTGGACTTGGACCTGGAAAGCCAAAGTTCAAATCCTGCCCTACCCATGAACTTGCTGGGTGGCCTTGGGCATGTCATAAGCTCTTAGCCTCAGTTTCCCATCTGTAAAATGGGAATATGAAGAAAAAAAATATTTTTATTTGCATAGTCGAAGGCCATTGCAATTTAACAAATACAAAAAATACACAAATAAAATGTATATTTACAAACAGTCAATACTGCTTCAAAATAAATATGGGAATGTGTGTGAGTCTGTCTTTCACTCTGGAGAAGGGGACCAGATCTGAGAGGGAGACAGAGATGAGGATGGGAGCTGATATAGCATGGATCTATCCACTCCCCCCTCAGCACCTTTGGGATTAAACCAGGAGTGGGGAACCTTTCCTCTCCCTTGAGCAATTCTGACAATTAGTACAAGCTCTGAGGAGGGCAGGTGTGCTCAGAGTGAGGGAAAGAAATGGGAAGGTCTATACCATGGATCTGTTCCCTGTCCTCGCGTGCATGCCCTCATCCCTGCTGCCTTCCCGTGGGCTCACTCAGAGCTCGAAAGAAAAGGGACTTGATTAGAGAATATAAATAGTGCCATACTGGGTCAGACCTGACCAGTCCAACAGTGGCCAATCTTGGTCACTTGGGAGCAGTCCCCAACAGGTCGCTATGGGGCGATTCGTTCCCTGCGGTTCACGCCCAGCTCCCCAGACCTACCTGGCTAATAGCTGCTAATGGACCTTTCCTTCAAAAGCTTATCCAATCCTTTCTTAAACCCAGCTCTACTATGGGCCTCGACCACACTGTCCGGCAACAAATTCCACAATTGTGCGTTGAGTGAAAAAATACTTCCTTTGATTTGTTTTACATCTGCTTCCCGTTAGTTTCATGGAGTGTGCCCTAGTTCTAGGAACGGGTAAAACAGCTACCTGCAAAAACAGGCATACCCATCAAATTTTCCGTCCTCGCGTCAACCCGCCACCTCCGGGGACTAATCAGCACCTGATTGGTACTCGATGGGTTATCCGATGTCCCAATCTGCCAACTTCCCATCCCAAATTACCAATTTCAATTTTTTCCACGTTTCCATCCCGGATCTTTGCTATTTTCCTGTAACGATTTACCGATCAGTAGTCGGTAAATCAGTAACGATCATTCCTGATTTTCCGAGTAACCGGGTATCCGATCGGCATTCAGGGACCGCAATAGATACCCGACACTTTATCTATTTATCGCAGGTAAATGAATTACCCGTTTCAGCTCAGGACTGGATCCCTTGCTCAGCTCCAGGAAGAAGAAGGGGGTATAATAATGATTTAAAAAACACCATGGGCCGCCGGTTCCCCAACCACGACCAGCTGAATGGGAGGCTAAGGCTGAACCAAGAGAAGCAGCAGTGACAGTTGCTGAAATCCAATCCATGAGGCCCCATCTTTTGGGCGGAGATTATCGGTGGCTTTTGGGTTGCAGTTGGGAGGGTCCAACGTGCAGCCCTGGCTCCTTTAAGTCGTAGCAAAACTGCCGCTGTCTTCGTCACGCGCTGCTGCCTCTTCTTTACCTCGTGATTATTTATAGTTGGCTACAAATCAGCCCCGAGGCCCAGATGCATCTAGTGACAGCACTCCTTGAGCGGACCTACCTGGGAACTCTCAAAGCCCTCAGGAGGGTCCAAATCCTGCCGAGGCCTGAGGAACCCATTCAGACGGCTCGGGCGTATCTGGTAGCTCTGGCACACGGCCAGTCAGCCCGCCTCCCCTGCGAGCAGGCTCCCTGGCTATTTTTACTCCGGTCACTGGACACCGGTTGCTAATTTGAGGTGGGCCTTTGGCTCCCATGGGAGGCTAAAGGGAAAATGTTCCCAAGAGGGTCGTTCCTCCTCAAACAAGCCTCTGCAAATGCCGTCCCCAGGAATGCTTGAGAAATCCCCCCCAAATCCAAACAAATCCCCAAAGTCCAACTCCAAAATTCAAAAATTCAATTAAAAGACAGGGGTTTTTTTCTCACACGTTGCCTGGGTGTCGTTGCTCCCCTCCCAGCCCAATTCTGTCTGTCTGAGGTAATTCGACAGCCCCCTTTTGTCATAAGATCTGAGCCCCTCACAATCCCCCGGCGAGGCAGGCCTCTTATCTCCATTCTACAGGTAAGGAAACTGAGGCATGGCATAATTTTGTGGGGATTGTTGGATCCCCTCAACCCACATAAGCCCCGTTCCTAGAACTACAGGGGGAGGAAACTGTGAGGGGAGGCATCTCCCAGTACAATTTCACCTAGAGAAACTAGGTGACTGACCCAAGAGCGCACAGGGGGTCTGTGGCAGAACTGGGGCCGACTCTTGTACCCTGAATGCTCAATTACTTGAGGCAGTTTTCGCTGCTTGACTGCAACCACCAGCACAAACCACTTCATCGAGTCCATAAAACCACCTCTTTCCTACCAACCTACACAGCAAAGGCACGCAGAGAGACATCCTCGGAGCTTGCCCCCCTGTCATGGAATTCCCTTCCCATGGAGTGGGGTGAAGTACAACGTTCTCTATTTGGCCAAGTGTTTGGCAGGTGGGGATACGGTTGCGGGGGGGCTGGGATTTGGGATAATGGATTTTAGCAGGTTGAAAGAAAGAAAAAAAAAAAAAAAGAAAATGATTACTTTAGATTAGGTTAGATTCAATTAATGATTTGTAAGCCTCCCTAGTCCCTTGGGATACGGCAGGGAAAAAAAGATGAATGAATGAATGAATCTGGCAGGACCTTTCACCCCCCGCCTCCACCTGCAAAGATATGCTGGAACAGCTGATCCTTCCAAGCCCCTTCACAGCTGCTGGAACCCAGGGCCGGACTTAGAATTTCCAGAGCCCAGAGCCAAGACAAAGTACAGAGCCCTGGCGGCCCCTACCCCATAGCCCTACCTCCAGAGGGCCCGAGACACGGTCATGTCAAGGCCCCCGTTGGGAGGGAGTGGGGGGGGGGGCTCACATCCTGCCCTGGTGTGAAAACAGGGACCACTGCTGGACCCCAGATGTAGAGAGACTATCAAGGCCCTGGGGCAGTCGCTGCATTCGAAGGCCGGCCCTGCTGAAACTTTCCATCCTTGCCGCCACCGGTGAGAGGTGCCCCCAGCCGCCAACTGACCCCCCGCTGCTAACAGACAGACTACAGGGATAATGGGGAGCCTCACCCACCGTGTCCCCAGGACCCTGCTGCTGGAAGTGCTGACCTGGGTGTGCACGATGACGCGGATGAGCTTGCAGTACTTCTTCATGGCGGCCAAATCCTTCTCCAGCTGTTTCTTCCCGGCCGCATCCTGCCATTTTTTGCAGTACTTGGTGAAAGCCTTCTTCTTGCTCTTGTGCCTAAGGGCGAGGGGAGCATTTGAATCAGGCTCGATCAGAACCCGCGAGACTGTGTGGATACAACGGCAGAGGCACTCCCGCCAGTCCCCATTAAGGAAGGAACGTCCCCACGTTGAGGGTTAAATCCCCACGGTGCCTCTTTCGGGAGAGAGAGACAAAAGGCCGGGATTCAATCCTGGTTGTCTCCCAGGAAAAGCCTGTGAGAGGCCAGCGGGGGGAGAGGACGGAATGAAAACAAACGTAACCGCGACACAGCAGCATCCGAGCCGGGGTCGGGACCACAGTCCAAGCTGGGTCACACTGCCGAACAACCAGATCTTCCCCTGCGCTGCACCCAGCCCCCCTGTCCCCTGCCATTGACGGGCATCCCTGGCGGCCAATGGCACCCAGAAATGGCAGAGCCAACCCGGGGCCATGTCCGCTGGTCCAACCAGACACGACAGCCCACGTTGGCCCGGTCGGGAAGGCCTTCGCCCAGGCTGTGACTTCAGAGGGTTCCCGAGGTGAGAGGCCCAGCCCAGCCGCCGACACAGCAGCCCGGGGCAACATCTGGAGGCGACAGCACAGATGTGCAGGTGAGGTCTGAGCAAAAGCATGACAAAGCAGGCCGCTCTCACGTCTGTTTGTACCCTAAGTAGCATGATATGCAGGAGAGCAACTAATATGGCTATCCGTCGAGTAGGCCGGGGGATGGGAACTAGCCTGGGAGTGAACAGAAGGGAATGGATCATTCCCATTAGGACCCGCTGGGTATTTCTCTCCCAAGCGACTGAGACTGGCCACTCTCAGAGACAGGATACTGGGCTTAATGGGCCATTGGTCTGACCCAGTCTGGCACTACTTATGTTGCAGAGATAGCCATTGTCATGCACTTGGAACACTGGGATGTGTGCATGCTCATAAGTGTGTGTGTCGGGGGGGGGGTTGGAGCGGATTCACAGGGGGGTAGGGCTTATTGGCCAAGGGGTGGGGCTTGTTCCCTCTGGCTGATCGAAACGTTGGGAGGTATGACACTGCTTTGTGAGTGCGCAGGAGTCCCCTGGAACCTGAATACACAGCCCCAGTATTTTGTGTTTCGGATACAGATGCCAAAGGATGCTTTGTCAAAACCTGAATGCGCCGCCTCTAAGTCAATATTTAAGCATAGATCCCGGGACGCTGTCGTTCCTGGCTTCGGCAGAGTGAATCGAAATGAAACCCATTCAATAGTGAAATCAGAACCCCTGGGAAGGATATTCCCCGTTCAGGCTGTGATCTTGCAACCCCAGGCACGACAAACAGATGAAGGTGGGTCGGGTTCCCAGCGTTCACCTGGAAGGGACGGAGCAGGCAGAGGGGCTGTCACGTTGGGCTCAGGCTGCAGAGGGCTGAGGGCTGGGCTCCCCGGGGTCAGGGTGCTGTAGAGCTGCCAGGCCTCCTTTATTTTTAAGAGAGCATCCCTTATTTCAGAGCACAGACCTTCGGGTCATCGAGCGGCAGGAAACCAACGTGCCTGCCACCGGGAAAGCTGTC
>QEPC01001667.1:5206719-5219762 GCA_003113815.1 Sphenodon punctatus | reverse complement strand
ACAGTCCAAGCTGGGTCACACTGCCGAACAACCAGATCTTCCCCTGCGCTGCACCCAGCCCCCCTGTCCCCTGCCATTGACGGGCATCCCTGGCGGCCAATGGCACCCAGAAATGGCAGAGCCAACCCGGGGCCATGTCCGCTGGTCCAACCAGACACGAGAGCCCACGTTGGCCCGGTCGGGAAGGCCTTCGCCCAGGCTGTGACTTCAGAGGGTTCCCGAGGTGAGAGGCCCAGCCCAGCCGCCGACACAGCAGCCCGGGGCAACATCTGGAGGCGACAGCACAGATGTGCAGGTGAGGTCTGAGCAAAAGCATGACAAAGCAGGCCGCTCTCACGTCTGTTTGTACCCTAAGTAGCATGATATGCAGGAGAGCAACTAATATGGCTATCCGTCGAGTAGGCCGGGGGATGGGAACTAGCCTGGGAGTGAACAGAAGGGAATGGATCATTCCCATTAGGACCTGCTGGGTATTTCTCTCCCAAGCGACTGAGACTGGCCACTCTCAGAGACAGGATACTGGGCTCAATGGGCCATTGGTCTGACCCAGTCTGGCACTACTTATGTTGCAGAGATAGCCATTGTCATGCACTTGGAACACTGGGATGTGTGCATGCTCATAAGTGTGTGTGTCGGGGGGGGGGTTGGAGCGGATTCACAGGGGGGTAGGGCTTATTGGCCAAGGGGTGGGGCTTGTTCCCTCTGGCTGATCGAAACGTTGGGAGGTATGACACTGCTTTGTGAGTGCGCAGGAGTCCCCTGGAACCTGAATACACAGCCCCAGTATTTTGTGTTTCGGATACAGATGCCAAAGGATGCTTTGTCAAAACCTGAATGCGCCGCCTCTAAGTAAATATTTAAGCATAGATCCCGGGACGCTGTCGTTCCTGGCTTCGGCAGAGTGAATCGAAATGAAACCCATTCAATAGTGAAATCAGAACCCCTGGGAAGGATATTCCCCGTTCAGGCTGTGATCTTGCAACCCCAGGCACGACAAACAGATGAAGGTGGGTCGGGTTCCCAGCGTTCACCTGGAAGGGACGGAGCGGGCAGAGGGGCTGTCACATTGGGCTCAGGCTGCAGAGGGCTGAGGGCTGGGCTCCCCGGGGTCAGGGTGCTGTAGAGCTGCCAGGCCTCCTTTATTTTTAAGAGAGCATCCCTTATTTCAGAGCACAGACCTTCGGGTCATCGAGCGGCAGGAAACCAACGTGCCTGCCACCGGGAAAGCTGTCCCCCCCCCCCCCCGCTTGCACGATCAAGGGAGGGGGGACCACAACAAACGCGGGGAGGCTGGCCCCAGGGCCAAACAAACATGCTGACCGGCATTGGCCCACATCCAGGCTGCGCCTCGGAGATTTTCCCGAAGATGCATCCTGGGCCAGTCATCTACCTGCCTCGGGGCAGTAGCAGGCCCATATTTGGCGGCGCGGGGCCACTCGTGCAGGTGAGACCCAGGCCACAGCGAGCCAGCGTCACATTTGTTTTTTACCCATAGTCAGTGCCGTACCGGTCCACCGAACCCAGTATCCTGTCTCCAACAGCGGCCACTCTCAGTTGCTTGGGAGAAGTCCCCAACAGGGTCATAATGGGGCTGATCCATTCTCTGCTGTTCTTTCCCACCTCCTGACCCTCGGAGGTTGCCTCCCACAATTGACTTGGCTAATAGCCATTAATGCACCTATCCTCCAGTCAATTCGTGTTTAAACCCAGCTAAACCACTGACCGTGACCACCTCCTCTGAAGCGAATTACGCGTTGAGTTAAAAATTACTGGCTTTGATTTGTTTAAAATCTGCTGCCAGTTCGTTTCATGGAGTGTCCCCTAGTTCCTGTGCTCTTGGAGAGGGTGAATAACAACTCCTTATTGACTCATTCCACACCAAGCATGATTTTATAAAGTTCTGTCCTAACCCCTCTCAGTCGTCTCTTCTCCAAGCTGAAGAGCTCCAACCTATCAAGTCTCTCGTTCCGTACCCTGGCCTATATCATCTTTGTCATCCTTCTCTGCACCTTTTCCAGTTCTACTATGTCTTTTTTGAGATGGGGCGACCAGAACCGCACACGATATTCAAGATGCGTTCGCACCGTAGACTTATATAGGGGCATTATGTTATTTTCTGTTTTATTCTCCCTTTCTAAATCATTCCTAACATTCTTGGACCACTGAGCAGAGGATTTCAGCGTATCTCACGCTAGACGTTCTTACCAGTTCCTGTAGAAACGTCTTCGGCACTCGTCGCTAATGTGCTCCGCAAAGATGGTCTTGAAATTTCTCATGCCTCTGGGCGTTTCGATGTAGCCCACCACCCCGACCACAACCAGCGGCGGGGTCTCGATGATGGTAACCGCCTCCACCTCCTCCCTCTTGGAAACCTCTGAAAGAAAAGGTGCAGAAGGAACAGCATGAATGAAAGCCTGGTCCTCCTGCCGGACTTGGTTTGGTTCAGGAGATGTCCCGGCCTGAGCTCCTAGGATTTGGGCTCGGCGGGGCTCCTCGGGGGCAGGAAGCCCAGCCCACGGGAAGTGCAATCATGTTGTCGTGTCCCACGGGGGTGGGGCTACCTCAGAAAAGCTGCTCCTCCTTTCTCAGTGTGGCCCTAAAGGACGCCACTCTCATGGCGTTCTGTGATGAGGGTGGGTGGGCAAGGCCACCCCTCGTTCCACCAGGCTTGGAAGAACCCAACTGGGTCATGACCAGGTTTGGGTCGGTCTCACTGTAGCCGGGCTCGGACCAGGCTTGAGCCAAATCTGGCCCATAGTTGTCTTTGATTTGGCCCCTTTCCAGTTCCTGGATCTGGCCCCTGGATCCAGTTCCTACCTCAAGCCACGAAAGAATGAGCTCAGAGTAAAGGAGCAGAGATGAGGGTGTGCACACAAGGAGAGGGGACAGATCCATGATACAGACCTTCTCCTTCCCCCCCCCCCCCCCCCCCCCCCCCAACAACCCCCCCCACACCCCCCCCCCCCCCCCCCCCCCCCCCATCCTGAACACATCCCTTAAGCATCCCCACCCACCTACCCCCAACTCCTATCCAACCCACAAAGCTTCTACTAATTTTGAGAGGGGTCTGGCAGAAGCAAAAAAAAACCTCCCCACTTCTGGCTTTAAGCCAGGTAAATCCAAACTAGGAAAAAGTCAAGAGGTTGTGGGGTTTTTTTTAACATTGAGAGTGGTTAACCACTGGAACAGACTGCCCAAGGAAGCTAGCAGATTCTCAAACACTTGCAGCCTTCCCGTTCACACTAGCTTCCTTCCCAGAAGATCCACTTTAGCCCAACACAAGTAGATGGCCTTGACAGCATCATAACTGAAGGGGATTTGATAGCCTGGACCCTCAAGTAATCCAACTAGACGATCTCGAGATTCCATTCTGACCTTAAAATCTAGGACTATTCGATAGGGGGGTGTTTTTTATGCAAGAATTATCTCAGTGTACCTCATAGTGGCAAATTGGTTATTTCTTCCTCCTTTCAGAAAAATGAATCGGCTTAATGTCAATGGAGATGTAAGTCTCCTGGAGACGGAATGTAAGTCTCCTGGAGTCTTCTGGAGACGGAAGTGCTCTCCATGTCCAAGCAGAGAGCAAACTTCACCAGCGATGCACGTCAACCCCAGGATCAACTACAGCGGGAGAATGAACATAAGCAGCATCATACTGGGTCAGACCAATGGTCCATCGAGCCCAGTATCTTGTCTCCAACACTGGCCAATCTTGGGAGAAGCACTCAACAGGTCATCATGGGGCAATATATTCTCTGTTGTTCACCCCCAGCGCCCAACAACAGTAAGTGGTTCCATCCCCCCCATACCCACTTTGCTAATCGACCAACCCTCCAAGAACTTATCCGATCCTTTTTAAAACCCAGTTACACAACTGGCCTTGACCGTATCTTCTGGTAGCAAATTCCACAAGTTCATTGTGTGTTGAGTGAAAAAAATACTTTCTTTTGTTTGTTTTAAGTCTGCTACCAGTTAGTTTCATGGAGTGTCCCCTAGTTCTAGTACTGTTAGAGAGGGTAAATAATGACTCCCTATTAACTCATTACATGCTGCTCATGATTGTATAAACTTCTATTATATCCCCTTTCAATCGTCTCTTCTCCAAGCTGAAGAGCGCTAACCTACCGAGCCTCTCTTCGTACGGGAGCCGTTCCAGACCCTTTATCATTTTGTTGCCCTTCTCTGCACCTTTTCTAGTTCTACTATATCATTTTTGAGATGGGGGCGACCAGAAATGCACACAGTATTCAAGGTGAGGTTGCGCCATTGATTTATATAGAGACGTTATGATATGATCTGTTTTATTCTCTATCCCTTTCCGAATAATTCCTAACATTCTGTTTGCTTTCGTGACGGCCGTCACACACTGAGCTGAAGATTTCAATGTATTGTCCACAATGATTCCAAGATCCTACTCCTGAGTGGTTACTCCTAATTTAGAACCCAGCTTTGTGTAACATAAAGTTTGGGTTATTTTTCCCTACGTGCATCACTTTGCACTTGTCCACATGAAATTTCATCTGCCATTTCAATGCCCAGTCTCACAAGATCCCCTTGTAATTCTTCAGATTCCGCTTGTGTCTTAACTACCTTGAATAACTTGCTGTCATCTGCAAATTTGATCCCCTCGCTCCCTTTTCCAGATCATTAATGAATATATTAAATACCACCACTCCCAGTACAGATCCCGGAGGCACTCCACTATTTACTTCTCTCCATTGTGAAAACTGACCAGTTAGTCCTACTCTTTGTTTCCTACCCTTGCTGATCCATGACAGCACACTGCCTCCGATGGAGTTCTCTCTCCATGGAATGCTGGATTTTTGGCTTCTCAGCCTGCAACACAGGCGAGGAACGTTTTCCGTCCCAAGGGCCGCTTTGGAAACTAGTACAAGCTCCAAGGGCTGCAGAGAAGTTGGGGATGGGGTTATGTTCAGGAAGAGGAGAATCTACATCCTGGATCTGTGCCATGGATCTGTCCTCTCTCTTTGTGTGCTTGCTCCTCATCTCTGCTCCCTTCCCCTGAGCTCAGTTTTTCAGTGCTTGAGGGGGTCAGAACTGGAAAGGGGTCACATAAAAACTAGTCACGGGCCTACACAGGGAACCAGCTGTGTTGACACCTCAAGGGTTCAAACAGCGGCACCTAGGAATGACACCCAATACCCCACAACTCTTTCCTTATTGGCCACTGAACAGCAGTCAGGTGACTCTTGGCTTGACCATCAGTGATCCAGCCTGGCCTTGAACCCGCAGAGGGAAACCCACGAACAGTTCCAAAGCTGTCCATCACCGCCACCCACGCCCGAGTCTTCCCTTGAGCCTCTCTCGTACTCAGTCGAGTAGCCCACGCGGCCAATGCCTCTTACTTAGTCCCGATCTGTGAACTTCACGCAAGATGTGTGTCATGCCCGCTTTGTAGCCCAAGAAGGCCGTCAGGTGGACCGGTTTGCTGGGGTCATCTTTGGGCCAGGTTTTTACCTTCCCGCGGTGACGACAGCTTCTCTTGTGAGGGAGGAAGCCCAGGTGGCCGTGTCTGGGAGCTGAAAACTTGCGATGGGACTGGGGGGGGGGAAGGAAGTAACAAAATGAGTTTTACCGTGAAATTCCAAAGACAAGGTGCCCGTCACAGGCTTTGAGACAGTTACATCAGAGCAAAATATACTTATCTATACTTACAGAAATTAAAAAGGAATTGTATGAATTAAAAAGGTGACCTAGATTTTCAGTTAGTATTTGACGAGGATGGCTGGATGGTTGGTTGGTTGGTTGGATCATACAAGCGACTCTATAATTTGTAACCCCAGACCTGCCTGACCGAGGACCCTGTGTGGCCCAAAAGTTTGCCTACCTCCCCCAACAGGAGTTGGTTCAATGGAAGAGATCACTGTACTACTTTTGTCTCGATTGCCGTAACTGGAGAGTCAGATAGATCATGCAAACAAGGAAGTCCATAATTGGGAGAGTCCCTTAGGGTGTTTTTAGACAAGCACCTCCGAGTCCACACCCATCATGAATGTGGCAGGGCTGCACAGAGCACCAATGGGGTGGGGAACAGGTGGGGAAGTGCTTGTCTAAGGCCCTTTTCACACGGGCCCTCGGGGGGTTGGGGGTGCCCATGCAAATACTGCGGTGGGTGCAGGGGCCGGGCTCTCAGAGAGAGCAGGGCCCGGGGAGGACGCCCCAGGTCACCATGGGATAAGGCCGGCCCTGTTCACCAGCCCCCCCCCACTCCCTCCCAACCGGGGCCCTGACACAACCACATCTCGGGCCCTCCGGAGGTAGGGCGATGGGGGAGGGGCCGCCAGGGCTATGCACTTTGTCTTTGCTCTGGAAATTCTAAGTCCGGCCCTGGGTTCCAGCAGCTGTGAAGGGGCTTGGAAGGATCAGCTGTTCCAGTATATCTTTGCAGGTCGAGGGGGAGGAAAGGTCCTGACAGATTAATTCATCTTTTTATCCTGCCCCATCCCAAGGGACTAGAGAGGTTTACAAACCATTAATCTAATTGAATCTAATCTAATCCTTTTCTTTCCGTGATACACCATCCAGGGCTTAATTTGTGGGGTGGGGTTGTCAGGGCTATTCCCTGGCAATAAAATTCAAAAGGGGGGCTGAGCCCCAGGAAATGTCCCCAGTAGGAGTGGCTTCTGCGAAGGGCTTGGGCCCCGACAATTCGGGAGGGGGGGTGTTGGGGGGGGTGTTACAAATTAAGCCCTGACACCATCCATCCATGGCTCCAAAGAACTAAAATCGATAGATGGAGGATCTTTTCTCTCCTGCGGGATTCTCTGATAATGAATGCAAGCTCCACTTCCACAGGGTGGGGGGGCGTGGATGCTGAAGGGCTGTACTCAAGATGGGAAAAGAAAGAGGAGGATCCAGACCACAGATCTCTTCTATGGATCCATCCCCTCTCTGTGAGTGCATGTCCTCATCTCTGCTCTCTCTGCCTTGCAGCTGACTCTTTCCGCGCTTGAGGGAAGGGGCTGGATCCAGGGGTCGGATCCAGGAATTGAAAAAAGACCAGATTTTTTAAAAATAGGCTGGATTTGGCCTATTATGGGCTCTAAGTCCCACCCCCTGCCATATCTTCTTTGGGGTCCTACCCCGGACTGTAGAATAAGACCATTCTGAAAGATCATTCCTTATTCATGCACTGGTGTGTGCAGACTGGACCATCGGCTAAGCGTTACAGTCACACACTTAAATTCCTGTGGGTTAGATGCTGGCGGTCGTATTTTCACATCAGAGACAGACAGACAGAGACCGAACTCTTAGACAAACTCTTCCCTCAGTGAGGAAGAAAACTCACAAATACAACACTCTTTTTTGGGGGGTTCTTTTTCAGTATCTGAAGGAAAGAATCCCATCGAGGGAAAGATTGTATTACATAAGCTTTCAACCTCCCCATCATACGCCCCCAGGACTTCAAGTCTGGGGAAACCGCTGAGTAGGATTTGCTAAATAAAATGACTTGACTGCAATCTCCCTTCTTTCTCCTAACAGGCTTTAGACAACCCATGATGCATTTCCTCCCACTTGGTTATTAATTATTACTATTCATTTGTTTTATGACAAAGCCACTATGGATTTGTCGGGAACTGCATCCCACACTGCCCAAACAGAGAGAAATAAGACATTCCCTGCTCAGAAGAACCTTACAATTGAATTTTTAACAAATGGCAACAAATTGGCATAAGGAGAAGAAAGAAGGTAAGGAGAACAAGGGGAACCGCAACAGGATCATGCATACACCTAGGCCTAAAATAAATACGTACTTTGCAAACCAAACTACCAGCACTAAATATAAAAGTCACGATCTGGGCAGAGAAAGTCAGCCATCTCCTGGGGGGGAGGAGGAGGGAATTTGTGCAAATTCTTACAAGAGCAGAATAAAAATTGTTGGTGGAGTCAATTTGGAAGGCCAAGGGCGAAAGTCATTTGTGTTACCCTTTTTTCTGGGGATGTTTTTCCCCCCTCAGTAATTCCAGGAGCCCAGTTTGGAAAGCGTTGGCTTAATTCACCCCGTGGTAATCATAAATAGGTCTAAATCTTCCACTCCATGGGCTACAAAAGACAAGAGCATTACAGACCATTACAGGACGTCTCCAGTGCAGTTCAGCGGCAGAAAGAGGCAGTCGCCGAGTGCCTGGGCTGTCTAATACCTAAGATGTTTATCGCCCTGAAGACACAAATTTAGCCTCTGGCTTCATACAAATGCTATATACATTTCATCCTCCCGCTGGCGGCGTCTGACACCAGCAGCCGTTGGAAAGGTCAGTTTCTCAGTGTCTGTAAATGGTCTCAACATGAATGGAGTCAGTTACAATCACTGACTATGGGGCAGCATCAGGGGATAAAACCCAGACCCTTACGGATGGCCAGGGTAGCTCCACTGCCTCTAATACGGGGTGGGGAATCTTTTCCCTCCCAGGGGTCACTTTGATCATTAGTACAAGCTCCAAGGGTCGCACAGAAGTTGAGAGCAGGGGTATTCCAGGGGCGAGCTCAGGAAGAGGAGGGGTCCAGATCATGGATCCGTCCCTGCTCCTTGTGTGCATAACTTCGGCTCAGCTCCCTTCCCCTGATTCAGAGACCCGTGTTCGCCGCACCAAAACATCTTAAATTCTGCAACCAGCGAAGCCAAATTCTGCAAATTCACTGCGAGCATTTAATATTTGCATAATTAACTTGATTTACATAATCATGCAACAATTTATACATGCAATTTTACTCACCAGCCTGCTTTTTTGACAGGTTTGTCAATCAAACACCACTCCAATCCTTTGGAATTTCAGCACCCCAGAACTCCCACCTCACGTTAAAGCCCTAGACCTCGCTCACGAAAAGAGAGGGCCCTAAAACCTTCACAATTCATCTCCCAGGGGCCTATTCACCCTCAGGGGTTGTGATCAAACCTCCCAGATAGATGGCAGCTGCAGTTTTAGTTTGGGGGCCAGGCGACACGTTTACGCCGGAGCCAGGATTGAAAGATCTCGTGCAGATAGCTACAACTGCAGTTTCAGCCTGGCATTGCGAGGAAGGATTGGCTGAATCACTGCAAATTGCAGCACCACAGTCAACATGGGTCCCTGCCCTGATCTCAGTTTTTCACTGCTTGGGGACAGGAACCTGTGGTTCCCCAGCCCTGACATAAACAGAGAAAATCCAGCCCCTTCCTCCAAACACCAGTTCTGCTGCCTCTTCATGAATGACTGCACTTCTAGCCCCTGGGGCTTTTCCTCCTCTGTTGGGGGGGGGGGGGCGGGGGGAGATTCCAGGACAAAGCCGCAGGCCAAATATTCTCCAAGGGGACGTTCCAGTTGCTGTGCCGCAATCAATGCCAAGGAAGGGAAAGGCTACCCAAGCGTAGATTAATCTCTTCCCCTGGGTAGTTCATGGCCTGCACTAACAAATACTATCATCTAGAACAACCATGCAAAATGTTCAAAACTGCACGTGCATATAGATTAGCAGCATAAGCGGGCCAAATCTTGAGATCCCTTTTCGGACCCTCATCCTGCCAGGGGGCACGGAACCCATATGGCATGGGAGTAAGGTCACTCACCGCCCCCCCTGGAAGGAAATCCAGAGGAGGCGGAGTCACATCAGAGGGGGCGGGGCCAAGGGGGCTTTCAGTCACACCCTTTTCTGATATAACGCTGCCCTTTATGTCGCTGGGTTCTTTGTGGGAGGAGCCATCCCAGCTGACCTGGAGAAATCAAGGCTTCCCGCTAGAGCCTCGGGGCCAAATTCCGGGTGAAACTCAGAGAAGGGCAACACTTATAGTGACCTTTTGGTTTAGTTAAACATTTGTCAGGCAGGAATAGGGTTTGGGGGGGGGGTATTTAGGAGGATTTTTTGGGGGGGGGGTCCTGAAAGGCATTTGTATATGTTTTTACATTTTTTTAATAGGTTGTGAGCCCCCCTGAGCCTTAGAGGAAGGGCAGGGTATAAATGTGAATAAATAAATAAATACATTTTAATAAGATTATTATCATCTGCAGCAACAAACGTCTTTCTGATCTAGAAGCTAATCACAATCCTGGCTTCGCCAGGCTACGAGGGAATAAAATGCTACCACTCATCCCTATGCAAATATTAAGAGGAATCTTGACTCCCCCCCCCCCCCGATCCCACAGATGACAGCTGTGCGATTCCTCTCCAAAATATCTGTCTCCGCTCTTAAAAGCAGGAGAAGAAAAACAACTGTCTCCTCTCTGTTCTAGGTTCCACGTCCTGCTGTTTGGTGTAAAATATTTGGCCTTAAAGACTTTCCAATCTGGGGGAAGCTGATCGGGATTTGGCCGGGATTTGTTTTTGCACAAAAGCCATTTAAAGCTCAACAAACGCCAGATCTTTTTTGTTACTTCTATATTTAATCATAAAAATGCAAATAAATATAACCTTCATCTATGGATAAAATAGGGATTGGCATCACATTGCTGGACTTCTCTCTCTCTCTCTAATCCATTCAAAAATACTCACAACTCTCCATCCAAACAGGAATAGTGTTGCATTATCCATAATAGAAAGCCGCAGTAAAGGTGCTAGGAAACTGAACAAGCAAGGGCCCAATGCTGTTCCCATTCAAATAAATGAGAACAGCACCTTGTAAACCTAGATACTTGTTATAATACTCTTTCAAAATGAGAAGAGAATGCACTACTGTCCTCTACTGGGGATGGACATCCCTTATTTCCATCATTTTAATGAATTTGTTCATTCATCTTACACCTCATCCTTCCCTAAGGCTGGTGGCGGCTTACAAAACAGGAACAGTGTGAAAAGTACATTCAAAATATATTTTAAAACCCCTAAAATGATTTTAGGGGTTTTAAAATATATTTTTAATGTAATTTTCATACTGTTCCTGTTTTGAAATCCCACTCCAATCCCTCAAAACACTCCCACCCACTCCCTACCCCCCAAATGGACGTCCTTTATTTTAGGGCCACACCGTCCCATATAGAAAACAGGGTGCCTATTATTTCAGAGCACCAGACCCCCATAGAACATAATGGGCACCCCTTATTTCAGGACCCCATAGAAAGCCCCTTATTTCAGAGCCCCACAGCCCCATAAAGCAGACGATGGAATGCCCCCCTGCCCTCCCTCCCAGCTGCACCAGTGCATGTGCCCCCCCCCAATCGCTATGATAGCTACCCCTTTGCTCCTGGGTTCTAGGACCCCAGGGCAAAGATAAAATACGGGACACCTTGGCAGCACCCTCCACTGTGGGACCTTAAAGTGGATCATGTTTTGGGACCTTCTGGTAGGGAATGGGGGCCCCACTCTCCCTACCCTGGTGAATATGGGGGGCAGAAACAGCAAAGATATTGGGGGTCCCAGGGCAATTGCTCAGGACTGGCCCTGACTTTCTGGCACTGCGGAGTCAGTAAAGGCTGTTTCCCAGAGGCTGAGGGTAGTTCACAAGTCATAAAAACATTAAATCCAATACCAAAAAAACCCCAAACTACCCACCAAACCACCCCCAATGCCACCTCCCCATTCCCCATATACAACTCCCCCATAACCCAATCCCTATCCCCACCCGCCAAATGTTGTTGTTTTTTAAACAGAAAAGTCTTACACCGCCTCCGGAAGACGCCTCGGCCAAATGAACCTCCGGGAGAAGGGTGTTGCATAGCAACGGGGCAGCAACCGAGAACACCTGCCTCCCCGCCAGCTCTTCTTGTATGAACCAGGGCTAATGGACGCACCATACCCAGTTGGGTCAGTACGTAGTGGGGACCGGCCGGACACCTGGGTTCCTATTTCCAGGTTTGGAGTGGGAGGACCATAAGAGCTGGCTCTAGAGTAGGGTGGCCAGACCTCCCCTTTAAAAGAGAACGCTTATGAGAAATACATGGTGCAGGGCTGCACTGAAACCAATGCGGGCCTGCAACATGTATTTTTCATAAGAGCCCTCTTTTAAAGGGGAGGTATGGCCACCCTACTCTGGAGAAGGAGCTGGCAGGATACCTGGCTTCCATTCCCACGTCTGGGGCTGGGAAAAAGGAGGATCCCATGGGGGGTCTTGGTCTGAGTGCCAGTGCTGATCCCATCCCTGCTGAGTAACCTTGTGGCGGTTGGGGAAGGGGCAGCTGTTTCTTTCCTTCCTATCTCCCCGAGGGGCTGAGACGTGACTATAGTATTTACCTATTTATTTAATCAATAAGATTTTAAATAAGGTTGTAAATAAGATTTTCTTAGATTGTAAGCGCCCTGGGGCAGAGACCTGTCAATAAGTGTTGATTGTAAAGAACCAGGTACATTGCTGGGGCTATTGTAATACCTCATAATAAACAAGTGAATAATATTAGATAATATCAATAGTAAATAATAATACTAGGGCTTACCTATTTAGCTGATTTACTTTGGTACACACCGCTGGCGCTATATAAATAAATAATAATAATAAAATAAATTATTAATAATAATAAAATAATAATACGAAATAAACTTTCCTACAGGGGCTGCGGTAAGAAACTACATCCCCCAGGATGCAACGCGGCTCGAGGCTTCTGCGCATGCGTCCGGGGCTCAAGCGCAGGAACTACATCTCCCGAGAGGCAGCCGCCCCGCCTGCCACGCATGCGCCTTCGGCCTCTTTTCCTCTCCTCAGTCAGGGTCAGCGCCGTGGCGCCATTTTGTTCCGGGGGAGCGTGAAGGGGAGACGATGGCGGAAGAACCGGACCGGGATGTGTACCCGGAGCCACCGCGCCGCACGCCGGCCCCGAACCCGCAATCGGCGATACCCAACCCGCTGAACCTGGTCTACGCCATCTTCCACTACGGGGTGGATGTGCCCGTCACCGCCTTCCGAGGTACCGGCCGCCGGGGAGGAGTGACCCCCAACCCCCCCCCACGGGGGACGGGATAGAGCCCCCCATAGACACCCCTCTCCCCCCAGGGCTGAGACCCCCCCCATAGATTCCCCCCCTCCCCCCAGACTGAGACCCCCCCCATAGATTCCCCCCCTCCCCCCAGACTGAGACCCCCCTCCCCCCAGACAGAACCCCCCCCAGACAGAGACCTCCCCC
>QEPC01001667.1:5190221-5205284 GCA_003113815.1 Sphenodon punctatus | reverse complement strand
CCCAAGGCTCCCCCCCCCCCCCCCCCCCCCCCATTGGATGGGACTAGGAATGAATGAATCTCTTTATTGTTGAAGCCCCTCTGGGCCGTAACCAAATAACAATTACACGGAGACTGGATCGTAACAGGCAGAAACGTCACTTACAAGGAGGCGACGTCTAGTTATCAAACATTCATCACTTCCCCAGCAGGGGAGTATCCAGTCACAATCATTTCTACAACCCACGGAGTAATTGTTAACAATACTCTCTTAGGATGGGGCCATGACCCTCTGACAGGACTGAACACCCACCCCCCCCCAGGACTGGACCCCCTATTGGATGGGGCCAGGACACACACACACCCACCCTTAATTCCCATTGGACGGACCAGTCCTGTGGGGGCGTGTGAATGGAGACGCGTGCGTGCACGACCCCCCCCATGGGACTGGGACGTTCTCTGCGCACACGATCCCTGCCCCCCTCACTCCTACCCACACATTCTGAGTGGACTGGGGTCCTTTCTGAGCTAGGGCCCTGTAGCTACGGGGGGGCGGCCATGACGCTGCCAAGCTTCCTCCCCCACCCAGATGGGAGATCCAAGAATGGCAGCCCCTTCTCTCCGCCTCGGTTCCCCATCTGCAAAATGAAAATAATAATAATAATGCCCTACCTGGCAGGGCTGTTGCGAGGCTGGTCTAGCTCAAGATTGCAAAGCAGTTTGAACGCTGAAAGAGGAGACGTAGATAATCTCCTGTCTTCTCGCCAAAGGGGCAGGGTGACTTGCAACAATATTTAAAAAAATACACATCCTATGTATCAGCTGTTAAAACCCCCAACCCTCCCTGCCCCATCTCTCCCCCGAGGGTCCCCTCCGGATCCAGACCCCTCACAGAGGGACTGTGCTTGTCCCCAAATCCCTCGTCCCGCTTCTGCTCTCGCAACACAAATCCTGAGTACAAACATCCTCATATCAAACTCTCCCACCACTGAAACAAACCCCATTCCCCCAAGCCGCTCCTCACCCAGCTAGATTTTATCCAGTTCTGGGGGTTGGTGGGACACCTACAGTTTCTCCCTCGGTCTGTATTACCCGTTCTTAGTTTCTAGTCAAATCGTAGACTTGTGGAGGTGGAAGAGGGGACCCGCTAGAATCATCTAGTCCAACCCTCTGCTCCAAGGCAGGATGCCCTAGAACCAGGGATGAAGATTATTTTCCCACCTGGGAGCCACTTTGAAAATGAGTACCAGCTCCGCGGCCGGGTAGGAGTCGTGGGCAGGGGCTCTGCAAGGGAGACTCCTGATCGTAGGTCTGTACCCTGGATCCATTCCTTGAGTGCATGTCGTCCTCTCTGGTTCCTTCCACCAAGCTCCATGGTGGGGAGGGCGAAGGGGGTGGTGGCCCCCCTGATTGGGGGGGTTTGCCCCCCTGTAGCTCAGCAGGTCCGGAGTCTGGGGGTCATATTGGACGCAGACCTGCGGCTGGAGCGGCAGGTGGAGGCAGTCGCTAAGGCTGCCTTCCGCCAGCTTTATCTGGTACGTAGGCTGCGTCCGTATGTCTCTGGCCCGGACCTGGCCTCCCTCATCCATGCCTTCGTCACCTCGCGGCTCGACTACTGTAACGCGCTCTACGTGGGGCTTCCCTTGTTCTTGGCCCGGAGGCTGCAGCTGGTGCAGAATGCGGCGGCCCGTCTTCTTACGGGGACGGGTCGCCGGGAGCACATTACACCGGTGCTCCGAGCGCTGCACTGGCTGCCGATAGTGTGCCGGGCCAAGTTCAAGGTCCTAGTAATGATCTATAAAGCCCTATACGGCCTTGGCCCCTCTTACCTTAGGGACCGCCTCGCCCTTCGCGCCCCGGAACGACTCCTGCGGTCTGCCGGGGGTGCCCTCCTGGAGGTCCCCCGTGTTAAGCGGGGGGCCACGATGGAGCGGGCATTCTCGGTGGTAGGGCCGCGGCTGTGGAACTCCCTTCCGGAGGAAGCTCGCCTGGCCCCAAGCCTTTTGACATTTCGGCGGAACTGTAAGACCTGGCTGTTTGCCCAGGCCTTTGGGAGGGAGGGAGGGGGGGGGCGAAATTTTTAATCCCCCACCTATATATTTATTTATGACTATATTCTGCCCTGTTTTATTGATATATTTTATATTTGTATTTTAAATGTTTTAAACTGTTT
Source organism: Sphenodon punctatus (assembly GCA_003113815.1). NCBI lineage: Eukaryota > Metazoa > Chordata > Lepidosauria > Sphenodontia > Sphenodontidae > Sphenodon > Sphenodon punctatus. The sequence continues at coordinate 5,203,133 of QEPC01001667.1, read as the reverse complement.
TTATTGTTGTTAACCGCCCCGAGCTGCATTGCAGGATGGGGCGGTATAAAAATCTATAAAATAATAAATATAAATAATAATAAGCTCGCTCTTCCAGTACGAGGGGAGGATTGGGAGCCAGGAATAGAGAAAACAACCAAGGGCTGGATTTGGCCCACGGGTTTCGGGTTCCTCGCCTCCTGCCCTCACAAACGGATGCTTGTGCAGCTGATCGTTTGAAAGGGAATCTCAGTCTCCCCAAGGCAGTCGATTCCATCGCCACCTTACGTTTAAGATCTCCCTCCTGTTAACTTGAGATCTCCCTTGCAGCAACCTGGGCCTATTCCCCCTTGTTCCATTTTTTGTGGCAGTAGAAAACAAGTGTTCTCCATCTTTGAAAACTGCTACCATGTCTTCTCTTAATCTTTTTCTCTTTTTTCTTTTCCTTTATACAGCAGGCTGCCGCCTCTTGTCCTCTCTCTTCTCCTAGCATTAGGTGTAACTTTGTGTTGCCTTTTGGGGGTGAGGGCCCTTCTCACTGTCGTATCCATGGGAACGGCTGTCTCCCATCTTGCATGGTGGAATGGGAAATGCAAGAACAAAGCCGGTAACCTTAATTTCTAGAAGATTAGGTTCTGGGGTCTAAATCCTACAAAGCTTCACCACCTTATATTTACAAGACTGGAACTAGATCCATGGAAGTAGATCCTACTGCTGCTATTTACCAGATCTGGGGCGCTATAGTACGCAGCACTTTACAGTCCCAGATATGGGATTATGTCTTGAGTTCTGTAAACACATGTGCTCAGGACATCAGAACTACACTTACTAGACTGCCCAAATATCCCCAGCATAGCAAATCCACTACTAGGAGGTAAGACTGAGCACGTGCAGTCTCAATCACTCCGTCCTGTGCTGCTCAGAGGTTTGCATATTCTCACCAATGTTGATCAAAAAACAGCATCTGAACTATGAGACAATAGTTCAGATGCTGTTTTTTGATCAACATTGGTGAGAATATGCAAACCTCTGAGCAGCACAGGACGGAGTGATTGAGACTGCACGTGCTCAGTCTTACCTCCTAGTAGTGGAGGCACATCTCCAATCTTTGTACGCTTTGACTGAAGTCATGAATGACTTTATTGCAGGTAAAAATACATATTAAAGTCATCTGATGCTGCTTTATACACATCAGGCACCCTGCATTCATTGTCGTCTGAAAAACTGTGCAGGGTCTTAAAAGAAGTCTTGCTAAGCCATCTGGAATATAAACCTCTATGGGACGGTGTCTGATTTTCTCCTATCCAGCAAGGCGTGTTGTTGCTGATTGAATCTCAACGCAAAAACACACGTTTCTCCTATCCTGGCAATTGCTGAGGATGTAGTGTCTGAATTGCTTGAGGGCTGGTTTCTTTACTGTGGCATTTGGTGTGCAGGTGGCTAACGTAGCAAGGCCAGATGCATTCATTTAAATGGTCCAATTTTGGTGGCTGTTACTGCATTTGTATCCTGGACAAATGCAAGCTTAGCCTATCTATTAAAAGTATAATTGCATCTCTCTTGCAAAATCTAACAGAGCAAATTAAGGGTTGCATGTTCTCTGAAAAAGAGTAAATTCTAGCTGGGAAGCCAGCTGATAGCCTCCGATTTGTACTTTGAAGGTGCATGATCGTTGTTTCTCTTTTGCAGAATGGATGGAACAACATCATGCAAAGAACCGGTATTACTACTACCAACAAACGTACCGCCGCGTGCCAGACCTGACTCAGTGCTTGGAGGCAGACTTTCCATGCATCTATGAAGCGGAGCTTCAGTGGAAGAGGGACTAGTATGTATAAACTCCAGTTCAGCTTGTCTCAAGGCTTTCATGATAGTTTTGAGGGTTTCGTCGTACTGAAAAAAACTGTTGAAGTTTGTTACAGAGCTGGAGAGCTAGGACACGTTCAGAGACAAAAAAACAGCCATAAACTGCTTCCCCTTAGGTTTCTTAATCATGTTAAAATAATTATGATGCCTCTGCAGATGGCCCACAAGTGTGAGTAGAGAAACCTTAAGTTTAACAATTGAGCTGCCTTCCTCTATCTTCCTGGTAATGTGGGAAGAGACACTTCCCTCTGACTGCCAGCCTCAGAGAGAGATTTTGGACAACAGCAAGGCCGCCTGGGATCGCTAGCAGCGGCAACACCCAAAGCAAAATGCAAAGCAAGGAAGCAACATTAACAGATAAAGCAAGCTAAGGCACTGTGGTTCTGTCCAGTAGGAAGTTTTAAAACAAAAGACACAACACTTAAAACACCCCTTTTAGTTTCTTGTAATAGTTGAGTTTTTCCCACCCTTCTTCTGGGTCTCAGAGCAGGTTACAACATTAAAACTATATAAAAATAGAACTACGTATGAAAATCACCCCTCAACCCCTATCCCCACTGACCAAATGCTTGGTCAGAAAGGGAAGTCTTACATTGCCTCTGGAAAATGCTCCGGCCTGGTCACTGATGAGCCTCCAGGGGAAAGGGAGCTCCACAGTAGCAGGACAGCAACTCGAAAGGCCCCTTTGTCCACCCTTGCGATACCCTCTGCCTGGCAGGTCTGTATCTGCAAAGAGGAAGCACTATGCTTTCGTTTGATTTGCTGCAGCAGCTTAGAAGCCTAGGTCTCTTGCAGTCATGGCTTTTCAAACTCAAGATTTCCATCCAAGCAGAGCTGATAAACCTATCATGAGGCTGGGTGAATTTGGCTGCCAGGCCAGTTTTATTGGGTGGGCTTGAAGAGCAGATGCTCTAAGGATGTTACCAGTTTTTTCTCAACTGGGCCACACCTCTTCTGCAAACGGCCCTTGATGTTGAGTGGCTCTGGAGGTTCAGTGTATCCCAAAGGAAAGAGACTCAAAAGAGTTGGTTTTCTATCTGCTGTATTCACTCACTATCTCTCTCTATCTCTCCTCCTAACAGCAAAGTTGACCAGGAAATCATTAAGATAATGAGGGACAGGCTAACAGCTTGCATGCAGAGAGAAAAGTATGATGCTGATCAGATGTGTGCGAAGGAGAAAGAGCAGTTTACCCAGACTTCCAAAGCCTACCAGACCAAATGTGAGTGTGGCTGCCTGACGCAGAAGTGGTGATACAGGGCAAGAGCGGCTTCAACTTGGTCTTGGGGCGGGGGTGTCCTTTAAAGCAACCTCCTTGAGCAGCTGACTAGCTCTGCCTGAAGTGACATCGAGTGCAGAGCAGAGGGAGGATATTATTGAAAACTGATCCATCTGGGACTGGGAGACCTGTATTTGAAAGGCTTGTGATTACAATGGTCTTTAACTGCATCTCTTTTTAGATGGGGACCTTGGTGGCTTTGGAAATTCTAAAAGTTGCTTAATGAAGCAGAAACACAGGATGATCGACGAAAGGAAGGCGGGGCAGCAGAAAGTACAGCACTAGGTTCGAATCCTCCGGGGAATCGACGTTCCTTGCAGCTGAATGTACTGTGTGTTTGTTTGTTTTTTATTGTAGTACTTGCTGAAGTCAGAGGTGTTGCACTAGACTACAATAAAACAATGGCAGATTAGTGGCTCTGCCAGAGAATGCTCATGATTCTGCCAGCCTTGGTGAGAGAGGTGACTTAGTTCTGCAGATAAATAAAAATCCTTGCAGCTTCAGCATTCCTTACATCGTAGCAGCGAGTAACCACAGTAACAATAGGATTGCAGAAGTATTTTCCCACTTTATATGCCTAGTACTGAAGGTGTTCAGGCTTATCCAACCCCTTAAGAAATCCAGTGTATTTTCCTCCAAATTTGTTTGGGACTAATTCCCAAATGATCATTCAGTAACAGAGCCTAATAGAAAAAGAGTTCTTATACAGCTATGCACAATATACAGTGTTGACGTGGCTATACCAGTAAGTGGCTTTTCGATGAATAGCATTTTCATGTCTATAGAGTAGACTTTATAGAAACAGATTAAGGGAAAACTGCTTTAGAGGGACAAGGGAGCACCTGCTCTGTTAGTCTGATGCCTTTGGTATAACAAGCCCAATTTCTAGCTGTGCTAGACTGGATTGATTCCCTCATTGGTGCTTTGAACCCAGCTGTTTTTTCCCTCCACACAGGGAACTCAGTGCTGTAGGATGCTGTGGAGACCCATTGTACAAAAAGCTTCAGAAAAGTAGATTTGTTTAGAAGATATGTCTACTAGCTTAGTCATGTTAGATGAAACCTGACTGCTAAGAATAAATGGCTTGGAATAGATCACTTTGTTTAAAACATCCATCACTGGCCTCTTAAGGTGCAAGGCTGAATGAAGCTGGTTATTTATGTACCTGCCCCCTCCCCTCCCTGCCCTTACCCACCTCTTCTGCTCTGCCCTCACTGAACTCTTGCTGATACCCTCCATCCAGTACAAGCGGTTACCTAAGGTCTGTGTACTCCTATCCCCAGCACATGGACCAACCACTCATTGTTCTTGATGTAACTAAGCCAAGGGTATGCACCTAGAACCTCACATCCCTGTGAATGTTACACTTATCTCTAAGCCCTAGGACAGGGACTGGGTCTATTCAGGTACATTGCTGGTGCTATATAAATGCTTGCTAATAATGTACCTGGTACTGTACCATCAGTAGTTAGACAGGACCCTACCCCCAGGGACTTACACTCAAAGAGAGAAGGAAAAGTAGGTTCCTTCAGCAGCTTTTACCCAAGCTGTATTAATGCAGATGTTTTAACTTCCAATGAGCCATTATTTCTGCAGTTAAAATGTTCATTTTGTCCTACCCTGAGTGTGTGGTGGAAGGCAGAGCACTGGTTGCCCTTGAGTGTTTTGTCAAGTTCTATAGTGGCATTGCTATGATCTGTAGCATTTGGGGAACTTTAACCTCAGTGGGCACTCTTTTCCCTTACAGGGGCCACTTTGAAAATTAATACAAGCTCCAATAGCCAGAGAGAAATTGGGTGCCTTTTAAGAGGTACATTCAGAAAAAGGAGGATTTAGATCAGGGCTGTGCTCATCTCAGCTCCTTTACAAAGAACTTAGTCTTTCAGTGCTTGGGAGTAGAACCAGGAAGGGGCTAAATAAAAACTGGCCCTAGGCCACCTTTGCTTTAGCCTCAGCTCTGAGTATTGCTACTTTGGATGGGGAACTAAACCCTGAGCTAAAGCAGGATAATGTACCCTAAAATATAACACAAGGTCTGATTCATACAGGGTGTGCAAATGGCTACTTCAAGCTGAATGCCTGCTGTGACAATCTAGTTTGTATGAATTTTAGAGCACAAGCTGTGGAAATGCAAGGCTGTTCCTTCTAAATGCCTGTATAAGATTCCAGTATTCTCTACCTCCAAGGTTGGGATGTTCCCTTTCCTATAACTGCTCCTCCCTAAGAAAGCTGAAGTTACCCTCTCAGTACATGTAGTCTTAGTGAGACCCTTTTTGGCACCATCTATTATAAGCATTTATATAGCACCAGTAATGTACCTGGTGCTTTACAAAAACAAGATACAGAGTCCCTGCCTGAGAGTTTACAATCTAGCATCCAACTTGAACAATGCAGGTGCCAGCCGTGTGCTTCAGAGCCAGGAATTTTTCTTGCTACTGATCTTGCTGAAGGCAGAAAGAAAATGAGGAACTTGTTCATTAACCTATTTACAGGCAGAAGAGGAGGAATGTGACCGGAAGTGGCTTGCTATTCTGAGTTGGCCACTAGATGGCCCCAAAATACCTAGTGGGTCTATAGAGCAACTTCCATTTCCACTCACCAATTCTTGTTCTATCGCTAAAGCTGCTCTGAATGTTAAGATGGCTTGCACACCGAGCAGCACTACATACTAGGAATTAAGCTAGCTACAACCCAGTGGGCCCACTAAGCCGTGTCCAGGCCAGTGACATTTTCATTCAACTTGGTTGGGCCGTGCAGTTCTGTAAAGCACCGCACTCCCCAGTACGTTACAGATCTACTGGCAGCATTTTTAGACCCGAGTACCCAGTCCATGTCACCAAGCACACTGGAACCTCCCAGTTCCCCAGGTTCTACCTGACCATGTTACTTATTTCTATTAGTGCTTTCAGTATTCAAAGCCCTTTACAATCCTTAGCTACTTGAGCCTTGTAATTAGTCATCCCATTTTACAGATGTGGAGCCAAGGCTGAAGAATATGACAGGAATTGAGCCTTGGTCTCCCAGGTCCAAGACCTTAGCCCCTAGGTGCTATACAGGCTCCCTGTATTTTATTACATTCCCACCCCTTATACCTCACTTCCACTAACTCCCCCATATACATCGCAAGTTTGTCTTTACCCATCGTTTTATTTGCCCTTAAACTTCACTCGGTTCTTGGAAATGTTGGCTCCAGCTAGAAGTGTAGCATAAACCCGTACTAGCATTTGCAAAGCCACCCATGAAAGGTTTAATTGCATTCATTTTTAGGGACTCAGTATTCCAAATTCGAGACATTTAGCCTAATCATGCAGAAAAAAGTTTGATTCCTTTGAGTCACCGTCAATCTCACTGGTGTTCAGCAACTGACATTTTCAAATGCAGTGATACTTGACTGAAAAGTCACTCTTAACTGAGCTGCCTCCAGTAGCACAGTTCCCCCTGACCTCCATCATGTAAAGGACACCATGGAACACCAAACTTGTCATCACTTGTCCCTTTATTTTGCATACAAAAACATTTTAAGTTGTTGCCACAGCCGCCGCCTGTGTTCTCTGCACGGAGACTCTGGTGTGGGTCTTGGCCAGATGGTCAGTGAATTCCTGCACAAAGTGGAGAAAAGACATTTCAGCATCTTCTCTCTGACCTCACCCCCCCCGAGTGTTTGCAACAAGGGACATTTTAAAATCCAATCTTTAAATCTGGTCAAAGGTATGAATGCTCCACACAATACTAGACATTTACTTCAGGATTTATTTTGCAGTATAAACTCCTAGTGCAGATGGTTCCTAGAATGCCGATGCCAGCCCAGAGGGAACGGGGAGGATAGAAATAAATGCAACTCTTTCACACTAGGGGTGTACAGAAGGCACCCCTACCTTTTTCTTTTACAAAACCCCTTCGTTTCCAATGGGGGGAGGGGGGTGTTAAACTAAACCACCATTTGTTTATTTTAAATTTATTTTAGAAATCGCTGCACAGGCACAAAATTCTACACATTCCCAGCCCTTCCCCAAGATGGCACCAGCATCTTAGAAAAGCAATGCGGACGTGGGAAATTGCCACTGCTTTTCCACCCTTTTCCAAACGGGGGCCAGCAGTGCCATAATCATTTTTTATTTTTAACACAAAAACAGATGAAAGTGAACAGTGGTTGCTTATTCAAGTTTTCTCATATTTTAGTTAGTAAAACAAACCGCTTTGTTTGTTGTAGTAATTCAAAAGCAAGAACAAACTGCCCCCCCCTATTTCCCACTTACCTGATAAGGAGACTTGGTGAAGACCGTCTCCTTCCAGAGGTCAGGGGTCAAGTAACTGTAGGTCTTGGAGATTGCATCGAAGGTGGCTTTAGCTAGTGGCCAGAGAAAAGGCAAATATTGTGAGTCAGATGCTCTTGTGCGCTGGCATCATGCCTCAATCATTCTCCATAAATGTCGAGCTCGCAAAGGAACAGGGAGACCATGTTGTGAGGTCCCGCTGCCGTGCATACTGAGCTCACTTGCTTTCTCTCTCCAATAACGACAATCGCACCACTCAGGCCAGGTGCAATTGGGCAGAGCTGAGAGAGTTTGAAACTCCGCACACTAAGAACTGAGGCAAAGCTTCCTAAACCATCGAGGCACGTTCAGGGTCCTACAACACGAGGGGGGGGCGTGACCCCAACCCATACTCTAGCTACTCTGCAGGTCTTTGCTCCCTGGGGCCACAAGATTGTATTTTAACTCTTAAAATATTGCCTGAAGGCCTCCAGTACCAGATAGATCTAGCTTCAGGATAAATACTATTAGTGGGTCCATTCTGCAACATTTTCAATTTATACCCCGGCAACTCAATCCCATAAATGGCTCAGGGTGGCTCACTATATATATATATATATATATATATATATATATATATATATATATATATATATATATATATATATCCCCTAATCCTTATCCCCAAGCACACACCCATCCCTCACTCAGGAGAGGACTCACCCCACAAGCCTTTCAGAGGAGACATGGCTGTATCCCCAACCCGTCCTGTCCTAAATCCCCAGTTTATTAAACAAAATTCAACAGCAGATGTCCAACCATCCCATCAAATCCTGCCGCTGTTGCCACCAAAGGGCGCCCTTTGGCATCATCACCCAAGGTAGTGCCATAGCATGGGCACTCACTCCCAGGCCAGCGCACTGGGCTGGCAAGGTCCTTCCGCTCAGAAATCTACAGAGCTTTATTTTAGCAAGCAGTGTTTAAAGGAAACTGCTAATCAAATTACCCCCAGAGAAACAGCCCCCCCCCCCCCCAACCAGCTCCAATTCTACAAGCTCCAATCTTACCAAAGTTGCCCAGTGTGGCAGTACAGCCCCTTGCTGACGTGTAGCAATCATCAATACCGGCCATCATCAGCAGTTTCTTGGGAACGGGGGCAGATACAATTCCTGTACCACGTGGAGCGGGGATCAGACGCACCAGGACAGACCCACAACGACCCGTAACCTGAACAGAGAGGACAACAGCCGATGTCTAACCCTACAAAACCATTTAAAAATCATGGGACAACTAATTCCAGGTTCATCATTTTACAAACCTAGCACTGAGATAGTGTCGGGCGGCTCTTACCTTGCAAGGTACAGTGTGAGGTTTGCCGATCTTGTTACCCCAATAGCCTCGTCTTACTGGTACGATGGACAGTTTAGCCAGGATGATCGCCCCACGAATAGCAGTGGCCACTTCCTTGGAGCATTTGACACCAAGGCCAACGTGGCCGTTGTAGTCACCAATGGCAACGAAAGCCTAGAATTACAAAGGAAAGCTTTTCAGTATCAGCTTAGTGGGCAAAAGAATGTTTCTTTCCAAGACAATGCTGCTTGCCACATCAAATCCCCAGAATGCCACCTGCCAAGGTGCATCGTGTTCCTCCTTCCTATCCTGGAAACCTTTGAGAAAATCCAGCCTTGCCCTGCACCTCTCAAGCTGGAGTGCACATCGCAGTACTGCAAAGAATTATAGAGAACTCCTTGTAGTCCACAGTCACCAGCATGGCTGAAGGGATGCTGGCCATTCATCGGGGTGCTCATTTGTTTTGTTTGAAAGGGGCCGGCGATAAGGTGGGTGGCTTTGGGGTAGGAGTGCTCAAGGGCGTTGGGTGGGGAGGTGGTGTTATATGGGTTGGGGGGGAATGCGGAGAGGGTTGGGGTTGGTTTTTTTAGGGTTCTTTGTATTACTTTGTAAGAGCCATCCTGGGGGCCAAACATGTCTGTAGTGGTCTCAGCACCGACAAACCCGATAAAATCCAGGGAGAAGCATTAACTGGGGTGCCAACGTGGCCAAAACAATTTACTTAGCCACTTTGAAAGTGTATCTTAGGATGGAACGTAATTTGAATTTCCGTTAGTACCAGTTGCAAGGATGTGTTTTAATAGTGCGCGGCTTCTCACACACAATTCTCAAAATTATCTGAACTGCCGCTCTCCTGCACATCTGGTGGGTAGCTTTATGAATGTCTTACAATCCATATTGCAATACCACCACCACTGCCACGTGACAGCACCAGCCAAGCAACCGGATTCCCTACTCCCTAATGATAACATACATCAGAATTATCACTGCAGCATTGGCCAAGCTCATTTCTGTTGCAGGAAGATTCTTAGATTACCTTGAACCTGGTACGCTGACCAGCACGGGTTTGCTTCTGAACAGGCATGATCTTCAGCACCTCGTCCTTCAGAGAAGAGCCCAGGAAAAAATCGATGATTTCCGATTCCTGCAGGACCAAAGCGCGTCAGTCACAATGCAAAACGCTACAGTCACAATGCAAAATGCAAAATTAAGGTTGCAATGGAAATAGATGAATCATTTACTAGCCAGGCACAACACTACTCAAGCTGGGGCTTGTAGTGCGGGAGGGGACTTTGAGCTGCAAAAACCAACTCGCTAGTTCAAAAAGAATAACTGGCAGAGAGAGCAGGCAGGTGGATTTCGATAGCCCTGTGGAAGGGAAAATGCAAAATACTGTCTTGAGGAAAAAAAAACCAGGGCTAGATAGGGCTGTTGGACTGACAATAAGTTATTTAAGTCACGAGTAAATGTGACTTGTATTTTCCACTTGGGGACATTGCTGCATTAAAACAGGCTATTGGCCTACTAGACGCAGTAATCATATACCGGAAATAGCCCCAGAGGAAGACCCCTTTCATGCTATGTTCGCTAACACAGCAGGTGAAATGATCCCTATCTGACAAAGCCCTGATGTGAGGCAGAGATCCTGTTCAATTTATGTGCTTTATGCTGCTCTGAATCTTAACTCCCCAGAGCCTAAAAATTAGAGATTTACCTTGATTGGAAGGGAGAAGAGATAGATCTCCTCCAGAGACTTAATCTTCATATCCTTAACGAGGCGGCCAAGCTTGGTAACAGGAATCCACTGTAAAAAAAGAAATCATCCAATGATGGTCCCTCATATAAACCAGGTTGCCATTAAGAGCACAGGTAAGAACTCTGCCATGTAAGTTAATTTTTCCTTACAGCTAGCTAAAGTCCTTCAAGGAAAAATATTTGTGAAAACTCTACATTTAATTAACCTCAAAAGTAAATGGAGCGTAAGATCGCTTCTAAATGATCAATGCACAATGATCAATTGCATAGCTCTCCAAAAGGACTAAGCAACAACAGCGTGCATCCGTAATGTTTTCTATTAGTTACAAAAACAGAGACAAAGAGTGGTTCAAATGATCTCTTTGATTGGACCAACGGTGGGTGGAAATAAGTCAACGTTTGGGCCACCCAGAGCCCTTCCTCAGACATGTTAGCGTAGCCAGTAGAAATATCTAAACTGAACAAATGTAGACCAGGGATAAAGTTATGAAATTTTAGTTCCCAGGCTCATCTTCTGCGGGTGCTGTGAAGGTTTCCACTTTGAGGAGGAGTCTGTTACGGAGCGGTTGTGCTGGGAGAAGCAATTGCCCACAGCAGTCAGTGACTGTTTATAATTGTATGTCTCTGTGGAGACTTTCAGACCCCCCGCCCCGGTGTGCATATTCTGGCTGTGGGATCAGCTGGTCTGAAAGTGACCTGCGAGTTCATCCGTTGGTGTAGGGGTAGCTGGGTTTCGCCAAAGTGGTTTCCATGGTGGCATTAGGTGCACTGAATGAAGTACACTACCCTTTGGGATTTGCAGGGGGAGTTTCCTTGTATTTGGGATGGTTTCCCGGTGATGGCGGTAGAAAAATAATTATTGGGACACCAAAAACAATGGATTTAAAGAGCTAAATTTCTCCAGCCACTACAAAAATCTAATAGTTCCCAATGTGAGAATTCACATACTGCGAACCCAGTTTTAGTTCCCTTGATCTGTGTACTCCCTTCTCCTGAGAAGCAGTTTCCTCACTATGTCCCCAAACTAATGGTTTGCTGTGTCTATCTATTCTTCGTCTTCTACACCAATATATTTTACAGCTGTTTTGTAAATGTCTGCCCCTCTCCATTACCCTCCACCCCCCCTGCTCTGTCCACTCCCACCCATTCCGTGCCCCCTCGCATAGACCTGCTCTACATTTGCTGGGTTTATATATTTCTAATGGCTATGCTACATGCCTGAGGAAGGGCTCTGTGCGACCCAAAAGCTTTGCGGTTTGCTTTCATGTTTTTGTTTAAAAGTTAAAAGAAACCCGTGCATGCCCAACTGGCCACTGGGGCCGATTCTGTGCACGCGAGACCTTTCCAAAACGGCGCTGGCACCTTCAGCCCCATTTTGGAAACGAGCAGCCTGTCTGCGCACGTGCAGAACGGCTAAGGGGGGATTTTGCGAGTGCGCAGATTTTTAAAATTTTCATTCATTTTTAATCATGGGAGATCCCCATAAGGAATCGGACACCAATTCAAGTCTACGGGGGTTTGCCCACGTTACGAGGGGGCGGGGAGAAAAGACAAGAGAAAAACCCTACGTCAGGGAAACTTACGTCTTCCTCAGAACGTGGGGGTGGGTAACAGCGTCGCTGGGCGAGTCTCGCGTTGGGTTTCAATCACAGATGACGGGGCTAGGGGTGGGACTAAGGGTATCGGATTAATCCGATAATGCCGATAATTGTTGATATCGGATTAATCCGATAATACCGATAATTACCGGTATCGGTGTATCGTGTTTTCAACATTGCCAATTTTTTTGATCTTTAACATCGTGGCCATTTTAACAACGGCTGCAACGTTAAAGATCCGAAAAATCGGCAATGTTAAAAAACCGATAAATCCGATATCGGATTATCCGATACCAATAAAACTGGTAACCGATAATTCACCGGGAGTCCCACCCCTATCAACCATCACGTTCAGGGCAGAATGTTACGTTTCCCAGCACCCTAATAGACTAAAGGCCAGTCTCTGACGGCCGCTCAAAGGTTACCACGTGGTTGAGTTCCTTACTTCTTTATCCTCCGCCTTGCCTCGTGCCCCACGCCCTCTTCCACGACCCCTGCCGCGTCCCCGACCACGGCCTCTGCCCCCGCTGCCGAAACCGCCTCGGAAACCACCCCTGGCAGGGGCGGCTCCTCCTCCTCCTCCTCCTCCACCACCTCCACCTCCAGCTCCTCCTCCTCCTCCTGCCCCTCCCGCTGCACCGGCGTCGTCCGCCATTTGCTGCACAGAAAAGAAAAAAACAGGAAAGCGTTTATTGACCAAACCCTCCTAAAAGTTTCCCCAGGACCAATGTTCAGCCCCAGTTTAACAAGATCTCCCCCACTTCAATTCTGTTGCTGGTTTCAATATCCCCACCCAACCTCTCCCCCATCAGGAGCTGGTTCCAATATCCCC
>QEPC01001667.1:5146087-5161278 GCA_003113815.1 Sphenodon punctatus | reverse complement strand
GCCGCCTTTCCCGACGCCTGTTAGAACTTTCCTCTCAATACTCACTGTCTGCCCTCCCCGCAGACTCCTGCCTAACCGCAACCAAGCCAAGCACGTGCACCTGGGACCTCGCATCCGCTTGACTGTTATTGATCCCTTGTCTCTCCCTATGTCCCCTCTCCTTGTCTCCCCCCTCCGTGTCTATTAGATTGTAAGCCGTGAGCAAGGACCGCGTCTATCTTACTGTTCTGTAAAGCGCCAGGTGCACAGCTGGCGCTACACAAATGCTTATAATAATATTTATACCGCGCCCTTCCTCCGGATGGTGCTCGGAGCACTTTACAACTTTAAAAACACAATAAAACAGCCTCACTTAAAATCCGTATAAAATCCATTTAAAAGGGGAAGAAAACAAAAAATATGCGAAGGGGAACGAGCCATGGATTCTCTAAAAGCGCCTGGGGAACAAAAGTGATTTCCGGTGCCTTTTGAAGGTGAGGAGTGAGGAACAGAGATGAACATCAGGAGGGAAACAAATTCCATACTGACCACAGCAAAGGCCTGATCATTCGCCAACGTACGGTGTGATGGCAGAATCCTACTACCGCTGCTGCTTCTCATTTCTATAGCGCTCCTAGGCGGACACCGTGCTCTACAGTCAGATTTGTGGAGACGGGTCCCTGCCCCGTGGGCTTACAATCTAAGATGGACATGAGTGAGGGGAACACACGGGGAAAGACAGAAACACGCCTGGTCCCATTTTACAGATGGGGAACTCAAGCTGAGAGGTTGTGACTTGCCCAAAGCCACCCAGTGAGCTCCCTGGCTAGGGTGAGATTTGAACCCTGGTCTCCCAGGTCCAAGTCTAGCACCTTCTCCACTACCCAGAGGGATCCCCAAACAGCGGGCGGTTTCTGTGCGCAGATAGTTAGTAAGGGTGATGCTCCTGGAGCAGGTCTAGCCAGGGCCTGCGCTGTTCATGGTCTAAAAAAACCAGCAAGGCAATCTTCAGTTCAATTCGTCGCTCCGCAGGGCAGCCAGTGCAGAGAACGCAGGGCGGGCGTCACGTGATCACGGCTGCCGAAACCAATAAGCAGCTGCATTCTGAACAAGCTGCAAGCAACGGCGAAGCACCATGGGAAGCCCGTAAAAGAGGGAATTACAAATGTAGATGTCATTACTTCACAGTCCCCCAGCAGTCGTGGCAAATGGTGTTCGCCAAACACTGAAAGGATTCCTGTTGCAGTTACTGGGATTGAAAAAAGCAAAGGGCGTAGGCGGAATTCATTTTTCAGGAGTCCATACTTCTCTCCCTGCTCCTGAATAACTTCAGCCTTAGCGCAACTGACGTGTGAACAATCCAGGAGTCAAAGCGATTGCAAAGCACAACCGCATCGAGGGAGCTGTTATCAGAACATGCCCATAAATAAGGGTTGCTAATTCCTGCAGGCGCTGTCGGTTTCCAGAAGCCTAAAGGTTGGTTTTACTCTCTTAGCCGAGTGGGCAGTTTTTTCACGCTCACGGCTGCCTGCGCAGTTGCCCTGTTTTGTGTTTTGCCTCCCTGCCCCTCCAGTTGAGGTCCATTATGAAACTGCTCAGCAACTGAATGAAACAAACGCTCGAAACCCATAAACCTAAGGAGTAACCCTCCACTGTTAGTTAGCAGGAGTTTGGTTATCGACTCAAATGAGTGGAGGATTACGCTCACGGAGGGTGCAGCTAAAGCCTACGTCTCTGATCCACAAATCACTTCAAGGGCTTCAGTGATGCAACTCCGGAGTTAACTTAGGCTTTGGATGATCCACATCCTAAGTTAATACTAGAGAGGCCGCTTTTAATCTTAATTAGACTTGACGGTTAAGAGCAACCGTGTTTTTGTGCCATAAGGGTCTCTGTGCAATGCCATATAACCTCTCTTTATGCATGAGAGCTGGAAGGGATGTCAAAGGTCATCTAGTCCACCTCCCCCACATTGAGGCGGAATACATTGCATACTCTTAACATCTGTGGAGCAACCACACCCAGGATCCTGTGTCCTGTTCTGTTCGCCCCATCTCAAAAAAGACTTAGCGGACCTGGACAAGGTGCAGAGAAGGGCGACTAAATGATCCAAGGCACAGAATGGCTTCCGTAGGAGGAAAGGCTCAATACGTTAGGACTCTTCAGCTTGGAGAAGAGATGACTGAAAGGGGATACGATAGAAGCGTACAAGATCACGAAAGGTGCGGACCAGGTAAATAGGGAGCTTGCCAGTGTGGTGTAGTGGAGCAGGTGCTGGACTTGGACCTGGGAGACCAGGGTTCAAATCCTGCCCTAGCCGTGAACTCACTGAGTGGCCTTGTGGCAAGTCACAACCTCTCAGCCTCAGTTCCCTCATCTGTAAAATGGGAATATTTGTGTCTGTGTTCCCTCCATCCTTGTCCATCTTAGATTGTAAGCCCCACTGGGCAGGGACCTGTCTTCGATAATCTGTGATTGTAAAGCGCTGTGTCCGCCGGGTAGCGCTATAGAAAGTAGTAGCAGCTGCTATTTACCCTTTCTAAAAACAATAGAACCAGGAGTTCACCATGAAGTTAACAGAGAGCAGATTTAAAACAACTAAAAGAAGCACTTTTTCACCCAACATCAAATCAAATCATATTTTACTTGCCCTGACCTTTCGGCCTGAGCAGTTATGTAAAAAAAATGATACAACATAAAATACTTAAAATACGTGACCTGTGATTAAAAGGATAAAAGGTATAAACGTTTTAATTCTAACAACAGAATCTTTAATTACTTGGCTGCGTAGGGAGTTTTGTGCCAGAGCGAGTCCATAAAATCACGGCATATGCCATGCTCGCGACCCTTCTTATAATGAGCTCTTGAGGATTTGCTAATAAAAACTCCCAACTTTTTCTGACTTTTATTTTACGTTTAAAAAGAAAATAAATGTGTGGAACTCCTTGTCAGCGGATGTTGTCCAGGCCAGTAGCTTAGCAAACTTCAAAAAGAGACTGGATACATTTTCAAAAGCCAGGACCATTAAGGGCCACTATCTGGGTTGGTCAGGGCTACAAGTCTCTTGACTGTCAAAAGTTGGGGGTGGCAGGAAAATGGATTACTCCATTGTTACCTGCTGCGTCTTCCTCTGAGGCAACCGAGGCTGGCCGCTGTCGGGGACAGGCTACTGGGCTGGATGGACCATCGGTCTGACCCAGCAAATGGCGCTGACTCTGTTCTTAACCCATCCCTGACAGATGTTCATCCAGCCTCTTCTGACAGACCTCTGATGATGGTGATCAGACGGCTTCCCCGGGCAGTTTGTTCCGCTGCCTGGTTGGTCTTACAGCGAAGAAACTTTTCCTCATGTTTAACCCAATATGCTTTCCTCCAACTTAACCTCGTTGATTCTTACGGCCATGGAGAACGATCCCCACCTTCTTCACGGCAGCCTTTTGAATATTTGATCTGTGTTCTAAAGACTGAAAACACGCTCTCTCTTAAAGCTCAGTATAACAAGACTGGTAGCTATTGGGATCCTAATTCGCTTGTTAGAAATGTACATAAAATCGGCAGAGGCGCTTGCGGGTGTTCTAGATCGATGTGGGGATTTTCTAGACCGTCAGAATCCCGATGGGGGAATTCTCGGGGCCGTGTTACACTGAGTTTGGAAGAGAGGAGCTTAGCGGTCTCTAAAGTTTAGGAACCCTTTCCCATTTCAGGACAAGAGTCTGCGAGTTTGGCAGATGAACAAGGCGGGTGAGGTTCTCTGCGTCGCCCAAGGATCAGGCCACACCCATGGAGTGGGCACGCTCTCTTGTTCCAGGTAACGGTGGAGGCGTTCGCCAGTTTTCAACGACAGCGTTTCCAGGAGAACATGTTGATTTGCAAGGGCAATCGGTGGACTGACGTTGGTGGCCGGTCTCCGATCAGTGTAGTTCCTTGGTGCGACCACCACGTGGTGCATTCAGTATTAATGGGGAGTCTTAGATCAGCAGCTCCCAAAGCGTTTGGACCTCTAGGCCATCGTCAACCCTCCGAATTTACCACCACCCATTCGCCTTCCAGAGGTGACTGCAATCTGGTGCATGTTTGCGTTGCAGCATGTTCACAACTGCATGGTATTGACCCCCCACCCTCTCCTAGTACTCGCAGCAAGATTTCAAACAAATACAAATATTTTTTCACTCAACGTACAATTAGCTCGTGGAGCTTGTTGCCGTAGCCGGCTTTCGAAAAGGATCGGGTAAGTTCTTGGAGGATGTGATCTAATAAATGGCTATTAACCAAGTAGGTTGAGGGATGTAAACTCTGATTGTTGCGCGCTGGGGGTTCCTGCTGCGGCTGCCTCCTTCAATGCTTCCGCCCACCATCCTCCCCAGCCCCCCTCGGACCCACGGCAAACCCGCTGAGTTTGAGCAGCAAGCAGCACAGCAGCATGTGGTGGTTTCTGGGTGACGTTACAGCATGCAAGCCTCCGATTGGCTCGTGTGCAGTGATGTCGCCAGTCAGTCACCGCGCGCAGCCAATCGGAGGCTTGCGTGTGCTGACTGATGGGTGACATCACCGNGCTTAGCTCTGGTCGTTGAACCCTTTGCCGCCGAGAGTCTGTCCCGGTTAAGCACGGATCGATTGAATGGGGCAGGTTGCTGTAGCCCGTCTCCTGCCGAGCGTAGCAAACCAGCCGGGAATTGGGATTAGCCAGGCCTCTGACCCTGCTGCCGCTTTCTGGTGTGTTTAACAGGATGTCACCGAAATTGAACTGGAAGAGGAACAAGCCAAGCAAGAGCAGCAGATTGTGAAGTGAGTGAATCGTGAGGCAGAAGCTCAAGGGGTCCCCCATGGTGCCTGGAGAACTGAGTGTGTCTCCCCTCCCTTCCCCGCCGCAGCTGTAATTTAACTCGAGCTCCCACTAGGCCGGCCAACTGCCTGGGGATAAGTGTAACCAGGCCATTGCAGTTTGAGCACTGTTCTGTTTCTCGGTTTCGGGGAGCCCTGGCTAGCCCGGCCTTTCCCACCGTGCCAAGATAATTCGCCCAACCCCAGGCAGCTCTCAGGCTGCTGCTGGCGCCTAGGTAGGGACGAAACTCCATCTTTAACCTTGATTCCGATGGAATCCGGCTCACTTCCATCCGGCGGAACGCCACACCGTTTCCCCAATCAAACATTCAGCTGCTGGTTTTGCCGCGGTTCCAAACATGGCAGCTGTGGGGATTGGGCACCAAAATGGAACGGCGGTTTCCAAAAAGCTCGACGCCCCGTCTCCCGCCAACTTGCTGGTGCTCACTCTATACACACCGCTGTCCCTGGCTGCTACGCATCCCCTGTCTCTTATACACATCTAGATGTGTATAAGAGACCTTCTCCCTGGCATCTTCGGTTCTTTGGTCAACGGGCAGTAACGGGGCTGATGGAAGGGGAATCAATGCCCCCTTCCTCCCACCCCCCCATAAGTTGGAAGCTGAGCCGATTTCCCCTTTAAGCTATTGGCTTTTCTGTCAAATCAATTCACTTTCTAGTCCAGCCTGAAATTCTCCTCCCTTTCTCTTTCTTTGGCTTCCACGCCTGTATAGAGTCGACACAGCTATCTAATTTAGTACCCGCCGGTAATACCTACGTTTTTGAGCACCAAGTTGGCACGCAATGGGCTACCCAATCGCCAGCTGGGTACCTAGCTGCCTAGAAAAACAAAATGGGTCATTTCCGATACCAATTTATTTTTTCTGTTGCCGATCGGTAAATCAAGATGGAAAAACAAAATGGGGTCAGAGACTCAGTGTTCCAGGATCAAAAATCAACCTTCCCACCTGAATTGAGCATTGATTAGTATCCAGACGTTATGGGTCGATTTGGGTACTGGGAATTGGATGGAGGCACTGGGAATACTGGGTTTTGTGGTTACTTGTTTCAGCTTCAGAATTCACATTCAAAATTCAATATTTTGATTTCCAAGTTCATCTCTGAATTTTGCAGTTGGACCAGTTCAAACAACAGCTGCTCTTTGTTTTGTTTTGGTCTTTTTTATTTTTAAATTAAAATGGCAGAGCTAGATGCCCCGAACAAGTGGCATTGTGGGTAGACATTGAGCTCAGGACAGCTGCTTCTCTGCATAATATTGGAAAAATCTGATTGTTCCCCATCAACCTGGAAGGAGGTATCGAGTGGGGTGCCTCAGGGCTTGGCCCTAGGCCCTGTGTTTTTCAATATCTTAATACACATCTAGATGTGTATAAGAGACAGGGGCTGGATGGACCATCGGTCTGACCCAGTAAATGGCGCTGACTCTGTTCTTAACCCATCCCTGACAGATGTTCATCCAGCCTCTTCTGACAGACCTCTGATGATGGTGATCAGACGGCTTCCCCAGGCAGTTTGTTCCGCTGCCTGGTTGGTCTTACAGCGAAGAAACTTTTCCTCATGTTTAACCCAATATACTTTCCTCCAACTTAACCTCGTTGATTCTTACGGCCATGGAGAACGATCCCCACCTTCTTCACGGCAGCCTTTTGAATATTTGATCTGTGTTCTAAAGACTGAAAACACGCTCTCTCTTAAAGCTCAGTATAACAAGACTGGTAGCTATTGGGATCCTAATTCGCTTGTTAGAAATGTACATAAAATCGGCAGAGGCGCTTGCGGGTGTTCTAGATCGATGTGGGGATTTTCTAGACCGTCAGAATCCCGATGGGGGAATTCTCGGGGCCGTGTTACACTGAGTTTGGAAGAGAGGAGCTTAGCGGTCTCTAAAGTTTAGGAACCCTTTCCCGTTTCAGGACAAGAGTCTGCGAGTTTGGCAGATGAACAAGGCGGGTGAGGTTCTCTGCGTCGCCCAAGGATCAGGCCACACCCATGGAGTGGGCACGCTCTCTTGTTCCAGGTAACGGTGGAGGCGTTCGCCAGTTTTCAACGACAGCGTTTCCAGGAGAACATGTTGATTTGCAAGGGCAATCGGTGGACTGACGTTGGTGGCCGGTCTCCGATCAGTGTAGTTCCTTGGTGCGACCACCGCGTGGTGCAGTCAGTATTAATGGGGAGTCTTAGATCAGCAGCTCCCAAAGCGTTTGGACCTCTAGGCCATCATCAACCCTCAGAATTTACCACCACCCATTCGCCTTCCAGAGGTGACTGCAATCTGGTGCATGTTTGCGTTGCAGCATGTTCACAACTGCATGGTATTGACCCCCCACCCTCTCCTAGTACTCGCAGCAAGATTTCAAACAAATACAAATATTTTTTCACTCAACGTACAATTAGCTCGTGGAGCTTGTTGCCGTAGCCGGCTTTCGAAAAGGATCGGGTAAGTTCTTGGAGGATGTGATCTAATAAATGGCTATTAACCAAGTAGGTTGAGGGATGTAACCTCTGATTGTTGCGCGCTGGGGGTTCCTGCTGCGGCTGCCTCCTTCAATGCTTCCGCCCACCATCCTCCCCAGCCCGCCTCGGACCCACGGCAAACCCGCTGAGTTTGAGCAGCAAGCAGCACAGCAGCATGTGGTGGTTTCTGGGTGACGTTACAGCATGCAAGCCTCCGATTGGCTCGTGTGCAGTGATGTCGCCAGTCAGTCACCGCGCGCAGCCAATCGGAGGCTTGCGTGTGCTGACTGATGGGTGACATCACCGCGCGGAAGCCAATCGGCACTTGCACGCGGTGAAGTCACCCAGCGAGGGAAATTCCGCGCACAGTCCGCAGTAACGCGTTTGACTCTGGGGCCCGAGTATGACGTTTCTTACGTCCTTAGGTTGTGTTGTAGCTGCAGCTGGTTCTGTAGCCCAGGTTATCCTGGGCCGCTGTGAGTGTAATTTGGGTGCCCTTCCCACCTCTGCTTTTGGGTTCTCATGTTTCTCTTCTTTGTCTCAAATTGGCTTTGAAGAACAAACCGCTTGGAACCATTTCACTGCCTGAATTCCATCTGGAGCGAACGGGCCAAGGAAGGGCCTGAGGGCAGTGGAGACGCACAGATAATCGCTCCACGCTGGGAAATCTTTCCTGCTTTATGAATTCTTCACTTTGTTCCCTTCCCTTTTGAAGTCCAGCATCAAAATGACTCATTAAAGAGGAGGCGCGGGGGCCTGCGGCACATTCCTGACCTGCCAGAGGGCTGGGTGCTTTTATAAAATCACGTTGCTATTTCAAATCCCAAACGAGCGATGGCAGAGAAATGCATCTCTTCTTCATGGAGCTGAAGTTTTCATTGCTTGAGTGCAAAACAGTTATTATTGCCTTGCTTTTGATGTGTGTGTTCTTTCTCTCTTTGTGCATTATTTTTTTTTTTTTTAACCTTTCCAGAATGAAAGAGAACTTTGTGGTCAGTGGCAGCCAGGATTGTACGATCAAAGTCTGGAGTCTCCCTGAGACCCTCTCTTCCAGAGCAAAAGCAGGCCTCCTCGCCAGCCCCCAAAGCCTTCACGCCCAAGTGACAGAGAGAGCTCACGACAAGGTACACCGCTAGGCAGCTTGACAAAAGCCCTTTTAGGAGCTTGGTTTAGGTCCCTCTTCTCCCTGGCATCCTCGGTTCTTTGGTCAATGGGCAGTAACGGGGCTGATGGAAGGGGAATCAATGCCCCCTTCCTCCCACCCCCCATAAGTTGGAAGCTGAGCCGATTTCCCCTTTAAGCTATTGGCTTTTCTGTCAAATCAATTCACTTTCTAGTCCAGCCTGAAATTCTCCTCCCTTTCTCTTTCTTTGGCTTCCACGCCTGTATAGAGTCGACACAGCTATCTAATTTAGTACCCGCCGGTAATACCTACGTTTTTGAGCACCAAGTTGGCACGCAATGGGCTACCCAATCGCCAGCTGGGTACCTAGCTGCCTAGAAAAACAAAATGGGTCATTTCCGATACCAATTTATTTTTTCTGTTGCCGATCGGTAAATCAAGATGGAAAAACAAAATGGGGTCAGAGACTCAGTGTTCCAGGATCAAAAATCAACCTTCCCACCTGAATTGAGCATTGATTAGTATCCAGACGTTATGGGTCGATTTGGGTACTGGGAATTGGATGGAGGCACTGGGAATACTGGGTTTTGTGGTTACTTGTTTCAGCTTCAGAATTCACATTCAAAATTCAATATTTTGATTTCCAAGTTCATCTCTGAATTTTGCAGTTGGACCAGTTCAAACAACAGCTGCTCTTTGTTTTGTTTTGGTCTTTTTTATTTTTAAATTNTGTTCCCCTTCCTATGTCTCTCCCCCAGCTCCTGTCGCTCAGATTGTAAGCCCTAGGGGCAGGGACCGTGTCTATTTTATTACTTTGTAAAGTGCCATGTACACTGCTGGCGCTATATAAATGTTTGTTAATAATAATTACTATTTTCCATAATTCCTTTCCTATTTACTTCCTCTCCCCCTGCTTCCAGACCTGGTTTTCGAGTAGTAACGGTAACATTCCGTTCAGCAGTTAACGTCTGTGATAACCAGTTACCGAATAATATCCAGTATTTCTGGCTAGTTCGGGGGTTAGCCGCGAATTATTGTTTCGTTATCCATCTCAAGTCTAATGTCCGTCTCGGTGGCTAGAGTCTCCAGACTGTCTTCCAATCTGTAGCTGTAAGTGCCTTGGTTTCTGCCATAATGTCGGTTCCCTAGGTCTGGCTGCGAGGCACAGTTGTCTTCAAAATGAGACCAGGTGGTATGGAGCGGGGAAGGAATGAGGGGTCATTTAAGGATCTTTCCTTGTGGGCCTCCATGAAAATGTTGTTCTTGGATCCTTCTCTCTCCTATAGAACGAGTTGGAGGTTGCCACAGGAATTTTCTGTAGCCAAGGTCAGATGTCAAGTGGCCCTTTGTCAAACAGCACAGAAATGGCTTCTGTTGCCTCTGGTCGCCTGCAACTACAGAGCAGCTTTGTTAACGAACACAATCCTCTCCGCTATTAAATACACTCCCCGTTTTACCTTCTATCTTGGCTCTTGCTAGAAAGTTAAAGAAAGCTTCTCTGTAAGAGTGAAAACACTGGTGCTGATGGGGTTAATTAGAAGGTGCGTGGTTGTAATCGCTAGCTAGATGTAAAGCAGGTAAAGGCCCAGGGGCATGGAGGAGGCCATGGCACTGACAGAACAAGTAAAGCGAGCTCCTCCGTTCTCTGCCCCAGGCTGGGTGGATGTTTGACCAGCGTTAGCAAGGGTGTCAACTGGTTGCCTCCCCTCTCCTTTGCTCTTCCTTTCCTTAGGATATTAACAGCGTGGCGGTTTCCCCAAACGACAAGCTGATTGCCACCGGCTCCCAAGACAGACTGGCCAAGCTGTGGTCCTGTCCCGATTGCTCTCTGCTGGGCATCTTCTCCGGGCACAAACGCGGGATCTGGTGCGTGCAGTTTTCCCCCGTGGATCAAGTGCTGGCCACCTCCTCGGCAGATGGCACCGTGAAACTCTGGGGTCTCCAGGACTTCGGCTGCCTGAAGGTAACCAAGGGGAGTGCGGACCCCTGGGGAGCTGGGAGAGCCAGCTGGGGACGGGCAGGGCTTTTCCAAGAAGGCACAACTTGGCAGGGTGGCTTTGTGGGGGCGTGGGGCGTGCTCCCAGAGTGCCTCGTATTCTGGCTTTGACTTACTTGCCTAGCTGTTGGGCAGGGAGAGTTCAGGAGCGGTTGGCACTTCTCCCAAGTAGTGTCCAGCCTTCCATCGGGCCCCCTCCCTCCCCCCCCAGTAGCAGCGTTACCTGGGTTCACAGAGGGGACATCCTCCATGCTGGGTTCGGAACCTCAAGCAGCCTCCTACCGATGACCTTGAAGGGAGCCATCTTGGAAAAGATTTAGTGGACTGGTGGTTTTCAATGGAGAATCCCCCTAAGCCCAGACCCCAGGGGCGCAATCTTGTCTGCGGGGACCTTGTGTGCGTGTTCTCGGGCAAGAGATCTGCCTTTCCAAAAGGCAGGACCGAGCTTGCTCAGATTCGGTCTTCAGCCAGAAGGCCAGGATCCTGGCGAGGGATCCTGCCGACAGCCCTCGTGTTCTCACACTTCCCCTTTCCCCCCCCCTCCTCCCGCCAGACGTTTGAAGGTCACGACGCTTCTGTGCTGAAGATTGTTTTTGTGAGCCGAGGGACACAGCTGCTTACCAGGTATCGATTTATTTTATTTTATTTTATTTATTTTGATTTATATCCCGCCCTATCCCCGAAGGCTCAGGGCAGCTCACAACAAGCACATAAAATAAATAATTAAAACCCCACAAAAATTAAAAACACCCCCATCGCGCCCCTCCCAATCTATCCCTGCCTGGCCAAATAAAAAGGTCTTACGCTGCCTCTGGAAGACATTCAAACTAGGGCTCAGGCGAGCCGCCAGTGGCAGGGAGTTCCAAAGCTGCGGGGCAGCCACTGCGAACGTCGCTCTGGGGGTCCGAGTCGGATGGAACCCGCCAGAGGGCCCCCCTGCTTCATGGACTTCCCCCTCTGTGCCTTTCCCCTTATCTCCTCCCACCTTGTCCATTCTAAATTGTAAGTGCCTTGGGGCAGGGTACCTCTCTCTCTCTAATCCCACAGTCCATTGCTGCCGCTAAAGCCAAGGCTTTTCCATCTTGCTCCCCAACCCCCTTCCCCACAGCGGCT
The DNA here is from genome assembly GCA_003113815.1 of Sphenodon punctatus. NCBI lineage: Eukaryota > Metazoa > Chordata > Lepidosauria > Sphenodontia > Sphenodontidae > Sphenodon > Sphenodon punctatus. The sequence goes on along the minus strand of QEPC01001667.1, from coordinate 5,149,771 downwards.
CCGACAGCCTCCTGAAGCTCTGGACAATCAAAACCAACGAGTGCGTGAAAACGCTAGATGGTCACGAGGACAAAGTGTGGGGCCTGCACTGCAACAAGCCGGACGACCTGGTGGTGACGGGCTCCAGCGACTCCTGCGTCATCCTGTGGAAGGTACCGACCCTCCTCGGCCTGTTGCTCCCTGCCTGGCGGGGAGGAGTGGAGTCCAGTCACGGGGAGCTGGTCTGCCGGGGTTCTGCTCCTAAATCTGCTGCTGACACGCCGCGTAACGTCTCCCTCGGGCTAATGAGCCGATACTAGCTCCACCTAAGCCAGGGCCGCGCGTTTACAGCTGCCATCTCCCGCTCCACTCCCTCTGCGGCTCCCGAGTCTCCCCGGCTGCCGGTTGCCACCTCCCTTGGCTCCCTCTTTCCCCCAGCACCGCATGGCTCTGCTCCTAGCTCTCCCTTGGCCACCTCTATCCTCCCAGTCACATGCAGCTGCTGGGTGAAGGAAGGTGGGGCTTCTAGCGTAAGCCACTCCCTCATTCCACCCAGCAGGGGCTGTGTAGGGCTAGCAGTTTACACGGCACCCGCTGGGTGGAGCCAGGGCTGGACAGAGCCACATATCCCCCCCTGGAACAAATCCCGTGTGTCCCCCCCCCAGCTTGAGAACCTGTTGCTTCTCTGTAAAGACAGAGGAGGAACCGGCTCTTATTGCAGCACAGACTCATTCGACAGGCCTGTTAAGAACTATCCTGCGCCCGGTGCACTGACTGCTGACTCGGGAGCTCCAGGAGCTGCCAGTATTAACCAAAAAGAGGCCCGTCTGCCCCAGCTCAGAACCAAGTGCAGCTCCAATGCTCATCACCTGGTTAGCGGCGACAGCAGATCAGCTTTCAGAGCGACAGTCTGTCCGCGAGCAGGCAGAGGCGGTGCAAAGAGCTTCAGGTCATAGCTGGACTGGTTTTAGAATAGGGGGTGGGGGTTGGCAGGACCCCCCTCTCCGCCCCCAGGACATAGAGACCTCGGCTGCTTCTGAGGAGTCCTGTTTATTGCACGGCATGGAGTGGCAGTGCCCCAGGAGCAGTGTGGATGGGGTTCCTCCCTCTCTTCCCCCATCTGTTCTTCCCTCCGCTTAGCTCTGGTCGTTGAACCCTTTGCCGCCGAGAGTCTGTCCCGGTTAAGCACGGATCGATTGAATGGGGCAGGTTGCTGTAGCCCGTCTCCTGCCGAGCGTAGCAAACCAGCCGGGAATTGGGATTAGCCAGGCCTCTGACCCTGCTGCCGCTTTCTGGTGTGTTTAACAGGATGTCACCGAAATTGAACTGGAAGAGGAACAAGCCAAGCAAGAGGAGCAGATTGTGAAGTGAGTGAATCGTGAGGCAGAAGCTCAAGGGGTCCCCCATGGTGCCTGGAGAACTGAGTGTGTCTCCCCTCCCTTCCCCGCCGCAGCTGTAATTTAACTCGAGCGCCCACTACGCCGGCCGGCTGCCTGGGGATAAGTGTAACCGGGCCGTTGCAGTTTGAGCACTGTTCTGTTTCTCGGTTTCGGGGAGCCCTGGCTAGCCCGGCCTTTCCCACCGTGCCAAGAGAATTCGCCCAACCCCAGGCAGCTCTCAGGCTGCTGCTGGCGCCTAGGTAGGGACGAAACTCCATCTTTAACCTTGATTCCGATGGAATCCGGCTCACTTCCATCCGGCGGAACGCCACACCGTTTCCCCAATCAAACATTCAGCTGCTGGTTTTGCCGCGGTTCCAAACATGGCAGCTGTGGGGATTGGGCACCAAAATGGAACGGCGGTTTCCAAAAAGCTCGACGCCCCGTCTCCCGCCAACTTGCTGGTGCTCACTCTATACACACCGCTGTCCCTGGCTGCTACGTAACCCCCTTACCCTCCCACCCCCCTTCCTCGCAGAGACCAAGAGCTGTCCAACCTGCTGCATGAGAAAAAATACCTGAAAGCACTTGGCCTGGCGATCTCCCTGGACCGGCCCCACACGGTGCTGACCGTAATCAAGGGTAAGTGAATCTCAGCGGCTTGGAATGGAGTGGTGGGGGGATCCTAGGCACAGCCCTAGAGAATCTGGGATTGAATCATTCTTTCCAAATTCTGTGAGCTGCAAATCCAAATTCTTCAATCAGAATTATTCACATTTCTGCTGTAACACAGGATCCCACGGCCCCGGAATATATACTGGCTGCTAATGACGCTCGCATCCCATTGGCTAGCTGGTAATCATGACCCCTCATTGGCTAGCTGGTAATGCACCCCACTCAGGCTGTCACACTGCGATGCCAGAGACTTTCTGCCGCAATTTTGGCCAAATGAAAAATTCCAGGAACACAGCAGCGACCGCAGCAGTGCTGAATTCCCGGGGCGCTGGTCTCAGGCTCTGCCCACAATGAGGCACTGCGTTTAGGAGCCCCAACCCAACAGGGTGTGTCTGGGCCTGGCTCTTTTGTGCTGCGCTGCGTGAGGGAGTAAAGCGTTGGCCTCTCCCAGACGTCGCCCACCAGTGGCACCAAAAGGGCCCTTCCCTTGAAGTCACGTCAGCAGTTCTGCAGCCTTCCCTCTCCTTTCTGACAATGGAGAGCAAAGTCTCCCTGGTTTCCGGCATCTGGGTTTTAACCCCTCACTGAGATGAACGGGGCAGTCTTGGCTATTGTCCCAGGCTCTCAACAGACTTGCGTTGCTACCCCTGTATCAGTTACGCTCCACACGCGTGCTTGAATGGTTCTCTCTGCAGCCCTGATAGCGACTGACTGTAACAGGGTGCACGTCCCCAGGTGTAAGTTTCTGCAGGATCCAGGCCCAGAAAGTCACACAACCATAGGGAATTAAGTAGCTGAATCTGCCTTTATTCTCATTCTCCAGGGCTCCCTGGCCAGGCAACCAGGCTCCAGCCCAACACAGTATCAGTAAATACAGTTCCCACTCAATAGTACAATCTTCATATATATGTAACAACCCCAGCGTCCTTCCAAGCCAGACAAAAGGCCCCCTGGCTCACACTCCAAAGGCTTCCCCAGGCAACAGGCTCCTTCCCGGGCTTAGCCTCTCCCACTACCTGGGTCAACAGCTTCTCCTTGGCAAGCTGAGTCTTCAGTACCTTGGACAGCCACACTCAGGCGAGAGCCTTTCAGCTTGGCACCCAGGAACAGACAACCCTGACCCCAGCTGCTTCCCTTTATAGCAGGAGTGGGCAGGGCCAGCTCTCCAAACTACCTGCCCTTAAAGGGCCAGTGTCCTGCCCCACTCCCCTTTATTCAGGGCCCCCTGAGCCAAATGCAGGCCCATGATTTGTGGATTTCCCGCAGAATCCTCCTCCCCTGTGGAATCCCCTGCCCCGCTTCTTCTAGCACAGAATTTCCAGAGCAGGAGATTCCACGGGGTGGGGGGGATGAAGAAAGCCTTCGGGCTTCGCTTCCCCTCTCCTCTTCTCTCTTCCCCTCCCGCAGGCTTTGTTGGGTGGGAGGGGCTGCCAGGGCTCCCCTCCTCTTTCCACCCCCCCACCCCCCTGCTTTCACAGCCTGGTAAATGAACTGACCCGGCAGCAGTAGCTTCATTCAGGTCCCATGCGGTTTCTCCTAGCCACTTCCTGCCCTCTCCCAATGGGGGCCTCCCAGAGCAACGCGGCTAGATGACACCATCCAGATCCATCGCTCTAGGAGGCCTCATTGGGAGGGGCCAGGAACCGCGTGG
>QEPC01001667.1:5128186-5144719 GCA_003113815.1 Sphenodon punctatus | reverse complement strand
GCCCCCCCCCCCCCCCTGCCATGGCTCTTAAAGTGCTTTACGTAGAACTAACACAACTTTTTTTAATCCTCACAACAACCCTGTGAGGTAGGTTACGCTGAGAGACTATTGTGACTGGTCCATGGTCACCCATTGAGTTTCTGGCTAAGGCGAGACTAGAACCAGGGTCCCCCTCCCCGGTCCAAGTACCGTGCACTTAACCATTGTAAGGATATTTCATTTGCACAAAAAGGCAATGGTGTGCAGACCATTTGTAGCGTCCATCCTTTGGGGAGGTGAGAGAGACGGTGCATCACAGTGTCCCTACTATAATTCCTCTCTCCTGTCTTTCCTTCAGGATTCCCCTTCTCTGTCACTAATTAAGCACGTGCCCCTGTGACTTCTCCAGCATCCCGGTCTCTCCTAGAATGTAAACCCCACCAGGCATGGATCTGTCTCTCATCGATGATTGTTCAGCGCCAGGCACATTGGTGGTGCTATATAAATGATAACAATTGGGCCCGCAACTCGGCTCCCTGCAGGCACAACTGGCGCACACGTGTGACTGTTTGGTGTGTGGACGCGTACGCGCTTGCCCGAGCGTGCCTTTGCCCTAATATCGCCCAAATTCTCAACGGCCGTCTGCCTCCGGAACTTGGCTTTTGAGTTTTCTAGCAGATGGGCTTACCGTCTTTGTTTCCCCCTCTCACCCCTGCAGCCATCCTCAAGGAGAACGACGGGAAAGAGAAGTTGGAAAAGAACCTCCTCAGGCTACGCAAGGATCAGAAAGGTCGGGTGAGATTCTGCTTCACGCTTCCGACGCTCCTGTTTTCCAGACTAAGGTTGCAAGGGAGCGGATTTTCCGTGGGCTCGTTCTGACCTTGGCGCCCCTCCTAAGCTGCCATTGAGGGTGACAGGATCCCACAGACCCCCTGCCTGTCCGTGAGGCTCTCCCCTCCCCTCCCCTCCCCCCCAAGTGACAGTAGGGGACACAGGCCACTAGAATGAGCCAGAGACCATCGCCCCGTGTTGCACGATAGCATTTTCATCCCATCAGAGGAGCCCAGCCTCCTGGGACGTTGGTGACTCTTGTCCCCATTTTGCAGCTGGTCAAGCGTACAGAAGGTGACTCATTTGACCAGTGGCAGCACCAGGAGTTAGAACTCCTGACTGCCGCTATACATCGCTGATTAGCGATCCTAGCAGCACAGTCAGGCCAGCCATGGGCTTTGTCTGCCGCAACCGTTCCCCCTCTAAGCGTGTCCCCGTCATGCTGCACAACCCCCTTTGCTCTCACCCCGACCCGGAAACACAAGCCAGCTTCTTACGCAGCGGACATCTCTGTTGCCCGAGTTGTGTGTGAGACCGGCACGCGCCCCTCAACCACCGTTTGCTTCTCCTTAGAGTCGGTGTTGAAGTTTTCCGTGACGTGGAACACAAACTCTCGGAACTGCCAGGAGGCCCAGGCTCTCATTGAAATCCTCCTCAAGCACGAAACGCCAGAGTGTCTCCTGCAATACGAGGGGATCAAGCCGGCCGTGGAGTCCCTCCTGCCTTACACTGGCAAGTTAACGCAGGAAGCAACAATTCTACGGGTCAAAATGTTTNAGTCCCTCCTGCCTTACACCGGCAAGTTAACGCAGGAAGCAACCATTCTACGGGTCAAAATGTTTGGCCTGTTGTAGCCCCTGGCGGGCGGACCTGCCGGGGCAACTCGCCCTCGTTCATATGAACAGGCTACCTGCTGGGGTGGTTCTCTCCCACTTTGCAAGTGTTAATAACCCAGGGGTGGTAACCCACTTTGCAAGTGTTCACACAAAGAAGAGAGCCATGACCGTGGTTTCTCCAGGGGGGAAAGATCATGTGAACCATCGAGTATTAAGTGACTTAGCACCTTGAGGCAAATGTTTAAAGAACACGCTTGAAAAATACATGTTGCAGGGCCTGCATTTGGGGCCTAAGGCTGCAATGCAGGACCCTGAAATATGTATTTTTCATGCATGTTCCTTAAACATCTGCCTAGGTGGCAGCCCTACCAGGGGCAGTACCCCTGCTTTACTTTTAAAGGCTGTTTGTGTGAATAGAAGCAAAGCAAGCTTGCGTGTTGACAAGCCCCTAGTTGCCTGATCTCAGCCGTGCCCTGGATTCAGAGCTTCGAGCTGCGTTTCAGTCCCACCCTTGGTAGACAGCAGCTCACCGCTGTGCGGCTTTTCCCATATGATATCACCCAGTCTCCTTTGACCGCAAAATGGAAGAGATGGCGAGACAACACAGGAGCCACCCTGCTCTCTATAATCTTTATTTTGATATAGCACCTCCCGCCGTGGTGCCTGGAGCGTTTTACATATAATGCCACTTTTAATCCTCACAACAACCCTGTGAGGTAGGTTAGGCTGAGAGAATATTGTGACTGGCCCAAGGTCGCCCAGTGAGTTTCTGGCTAAGGCGAGACTTGAACTGGGGGCCTCCCCCTCCCTCCTGGTCCAAGTACTGCGCCCTTAGCGACTACGCCACAGTACACTGGCTCTAGAGCCGTCCCCTAACATCAGGCCATTTCCACGCAGTCGTAAGAGAAATTGCTCCCTGCCGTCCTCTGGTTAGCGCCGAAGCAGCATTTGTAACGGTCTCTAAAGGCCGAGTCCCCCTCTGCCAAGGCAAAGAAAGGAATTCCTTTCTCCAATTATGAGCCTAGACCTTAACTTTGCGGTTTTTTTCCCCTCCTACTTTCAGAGCGCCATTTCCAGAGGCTGGGCCGGTTACTACAAGCCGCCATGTTCGTTGATTTCATGTGGCAAAATATGAGGCTGGCAGACTCCTCCAAGGGAGAAGAGGACAAGAATGCATGACTGTTACCCCACCCCCCCACGCCAACCTTGGTCTGCGGCACAACCAGAGCGCCAAGAACTTGGTCAGAGATTGAACCGCTGGGTGTCAGCTTCTCAGCCGCCACCACCGTTTCTAGATAGTTTTTTTTTAATAATAAATGTTTTTAAAAGTTTTGATTTATACGGGCGAACCCTGTATTTCCTGGCCACCTTCAGTGCCCCGTAGAAGGGGGAGAAGAACTGCATGTTCAAGCATCAGTTTCTCCTGAGTTCGGAGGACGCGGTGACCCCGCTTAACCTGCAGAGTCTTGCCCTTGTGTCGCGCGTCTCCTGCTGCGGCGACGAGGAGTTTCCGGCTCCCGCACCCAGCGTACGGCCAAGCCGACATAAGGGTTGACCTGAAGATGATCCAGCGTGGACTTTCACCTGGGGAACGGGTGGATCCAGCCAAAGAGGCTCGTCCTGTCCTTCTCTACCCGCCAACCCTCCTCTCGTCTCCCCTCCCTGCAGCTTGCTGTCGTTTCGGATGCGGCAGTGCAGTCACAACCCTGCAGGCGTGGCCTCGCTGCTCCACCAGCTGTCCCCAAATTATTTATTTATTCAATTCTTTTATCCCACCCTTCCCTCGAAGGCTCAGGACAGCTTACAAAAAACAAAACAAACCCCACCCGGCAACCCTCTCCCCTTATGCCCCTACCCCAAGACCATCCCTATCCTCTGCCACCAAATGCCTTTTCGAACAGAAAAGTCTTGCACCGCCTCCGGGAGACAGTCAGGCCTGGGCTCAAGCAGACCTCCAGAGGCAGGGAGTTCCACAGCCCCTGAGCAGCCGCCGAGAACGCCTCCCCGCAAGCCCTTGTCGTGTGAACAAGGCTAACAGACGGTCCCCACAGGGAGGCGCTCCCAGCTGATCGGGGGTGGTCTTTCTTTAGGTCTCTGTGTGTGCATGGTAGGACCCAAAAGGAGGGGAAGACGGGCTCGTTTATTTGTCGCAGGTATTGCTAAAGCACTTGGCTCTGCGTGGCCCAAGAGCTGTGTTGTGTCGTGCAGTTTAAGAGCACAAGAATTGCCGTGCTGGGTCATAACAGTGGTCTGTCCAGACACAGGGTGTCTGCGATAATGGCGGCTTTGGACGTTTGAGAGAAGACCCAATAGGTCACGCTCCCTTCCCTGCTGTTCACTCCCTGACAAATATCCATTTACGACCTATCCTCAAAGATCTCCAATCCACTTTGCAGCAAGGGACTTTTGTAAACAACCGTGCCTTGCCTTGTAGAGTCTCCCTTCTGGTGCCCAATCATCTGATTGTTTAATTAACCAGCTCCTTGGCCGGTCAAGGAAGAGCAGAAGTGACAAGACCAGGTAGAGGAAGCTAGTAATGCTACCTGGTCTCCTCTGCTCATGGGTGACTACTAGACTTCTCTGCCCAGAAGCTGGTCCGGTGTAACCCAACCAGACCTGCTTTCTGCTCCTCCTCTGCCAGCTGCTGCCTTTGTGTAGCCAAGTGCCCATGAATCCGCTGCCCCCAAGCAGTTTGGTTACATCGACTTCCACTGTATTGAGATTTTTCCCCAAGTCAGACTCTCATGCTACTACCCCAGTTGCCTCCATAACCAATCAATTTGGATTCTCTTTTAATTCCTAAAACACTTGAAATGCAAGATAAAAAGCAAGAGGGTATTTGTATCCTGTGTTTAATCCAGATATAAATACAAGTAATTTACAGTAATATAACTTTCAATTTATTTATTTTTTTAAAACCAGCACGTTTGATTTGCATCGGCCCTAGAAACACGTCAGGAAATCAAACTTTTAACACTTACTGAAAAGGAATAAAATCAACCTGGCCCAAGTATCCCAAAATTAAAAAAAATTGTAAACATTTCCTTGAAAAAAGAGTGTAATGTCTCTGTGAATGGAGCTACAGAGTTTTGGGGAGAGAGTTTGAGGAGATAGCCGGGTATCTTCGGAAGCTAATATTTAGATGGAAAGTGAAAAATTTGCAACCTAAAACATGACCCAAAGTTACACTCTTCCAACCATGGAACAGGAACGGTGTCATGTGCCTTAGTCGCATGCACTACCGGCATTGGCAGTTCCCTACTGAAGCTTGTGACTAAAGTGTCCAATCCAGCTAACTCGCGGAGCTCAGACTTTCAGTGTTCCTGGCTGAGGTAAAAACCCAGAGCAATTTGACAAACGGATTTGAAGCCCCCGTAAATTCAGTCCCATTGACTCAGCTCAGTCCATGGAAAAAGATACCAGCAGTTGGAGTAAGTTATTCAGGAAAGCGTCCAATTGGCTCTGCGTGGGTGTTTTCAAACGCAACGGGGAGTGAGCGCCACCACACTTTAATCCTGCCTGGAGCGAGGGCCCTCCCTCCGGGCAGGATTTAGCCCAGCTGCTAAACAAGCGTGAAGGGCTGGGGAAGAGGACACGCCGACGCGCGGATATGCGCCTGCACGGCCCTGCCCCACACTGCTTCAAGCGACCCGCCCCCCATCCCTTACAGGCAGCCTCTAAGTCCGCCATGGCTGCCCAGAAGCACCGTGAATCCAGACTGGGGTAAGTGTAAGCGGGCCATCAAACAAGTCAGCTCGCTTTACCCTGGTCCGGCATCCATTCCAGGGGCTGTAGCAGCGCTTAGCCCGGGCTGTAGCAGCGCTTAGCCCGGGCTGTAGCAGCGCTTAGCCCGGGCTGTAACATGGCCATGGACCAGATTTACAGCCCAGGCTAAGCACTACTGCAGCCTAGGCCAACATCTGGCAGCTGTTTTAGACATGACGACAGCAGAGTTTTCCACGTGTGGCAGAGTAAAAATCCGTGCTATCGTCACGTCTGAAAACACCCCAAGAAAGGAGGCAAATGCAGATCAGAGAAATCTCCCCATCAGCTGTGAATGCTTTCTGTTTCTCTGAGTGACTGGGAACTAGCTCCAGCCTGAACTAGAATTGAACAAGACAGACTTTTTTCCTATGAAGGGCGAATGATATGGAAGAATTGTGAGAGAGACATTGCCCCCTGGTCAGAGGCTGCACAGAACCCATCGGAGTCCTTAGGGGCACGTACAGGTTCCCAAACTGGGTTGGGGACCCCTAATGGGGTTGGACCATCTGCAGCTGGGTCACAATCCCACGGAGACATTTTTCCATGTCTTTGTCATCTGGGGCCACGGAATTACGTTAAAGACTTAAAACGGGATCTCAGGCCAAACTGGAAGCTGCTGGTTTGAGTACTTCTTATGTGGGGGGTGGGGACCCTAGAGGCCATTTTGGGAATTAGTACAAGCTCTTGAGGGCCGCGTCGACGTTTGGGAACAGGGATGCGCTCAAGAAAGAGGGTCCAGATCATGGATCGGTCTCCTATCCTTTGTGTGCCTGCCCTCCTCTCTGCTCACTTAACCCAAGCTCAGTCTTTCAGGAATTTTGGGGGGAGAAATTGGATTCAGGAACTGGAAAGAGACCACATTTGGCCCCCTGGGCTGAGGTTCCCCGCCCCTGGCTTAGCATTCATGCTGATTCGTGCCCAGGGTCAGAAACCCACAAGCATTGCATTTCCCCCATTGGCAGCAAAGGGGAAAACGCAGTGAACAGAAGTTCCTGTCTGGGTTGAATGTTCCCTTTGGTTAAACTGTTGCCACCTGTCAAGTGTATGATTCCTTAGACGTCTGCATGAGCCACGCACTGAAGTATTTGGCCTCTTTCGCCGAGTGGGGCCAAACCCAGCTGGGATAAGTCAATGCAGAATCATTGAAGCCAATGGAATTGATGTTCTTGCACCTGCTCCCTCCGTCGCCAGTCAAGCTGCCATACAAACGCGTCTTCCACACAGGAAGTGAAAGTCACAGCCTTTCTCTTCCAGTCTGTGCAGTTCGCAATTCCACATTTTCTTGCACCAATCCTGCAGAGGGAGGAAATACCGAGGCTTTCCGCTGCTGGAGGCTTCCCCCACCACTTTGATAAACGGACGCCCAGGATGCTAAGGGAGTCCCGGTTGAGCTCTAGAATAACGGTCGGTTTGCCCTAGGCGGTGGCTGTGAGGATGGCAGCTCTAGGTGGGGCAGGTAGCCTCGCACTGCTCTCTTGGTCACGGTGGAGCATTTCTGGAGGATTTCGTGAGGGGTGGGCCGCGTCGGCACCTTGGGGGCACTGGTGGCAGAGTCCGAGGTGTGGAGAGAGCAATCGGAGCCGCTTGAAGACTCCCCGTCGAATGCAGAATTGTTCCTCCCCCGTCTGCCATGGGGAGGCGTGGCGGTGGTACCCCCTCCCGAGGGCACGGGCGAAGCTGTGGAGAAGCCAGGCTTCTGGTCCAGGTCGAAACCACACTTGCTGCTGCTGCTGCTCCCCGAGCTAGCGGATGAACTCTCCTGCTCGTCGGACGTTGAGCTAGACCCTCTGGCGCGTCCCGCTCTGCTCAGGGACATGGTTTGGTTCACAGGACTCCAGGCCCTTTCCATCCTCTCCCTCGCTGAGCCATGCTGGGGTGGGGCCCCTTCCCACACTTCCGGCAGGCTCTGCCAGGCGGGGCTGGGGGCCTCACACAGGTTGGGGGTGGAGGCGGACAGCCCGTCATTGGCCACTCTCAGGAGCTTCTGGTGCGGGTTTCTGTAGGGCTGGAGGAACATGGAGGGGATGTAGCCGGCCTTCCCATTGTACCTGAGAGAGAGGTGGAGAAAGCAGTATTGAAAGATTTATACTAATTTATTTATTTATATTAAAATTTATAATCTGCCCTCTCCTGCTAAAAGCATCTCGGGGCGGCTAACAACATTTTAAAACATATTAAAATACACAACAGATAAAACTACACTTAAAAGAACCTAAAATCCCAAGTTAAACAACCCATGTCCAAACCCACCCACCCCATTTCCCTCGGGAAAGGCCCGGCGGAACAGTCAGGTCTTAGAGTGTCTGCGGGAAAAGGGGGAGGTCGGTGGTCAAGCGGATTTCCAACGGGAGGGAGTTCCACAGCCGCGCCGCGGCATCAGAGAACACCCTCTTCGTGGTTGAAACCTGGGGGACCCCGAGGAGGGCGACCGTAGGGGCCGATCCAGGTCCTGCAGGTAGGTTAAGGGGCATCTTCTCCCCAATCCAGAAGGGAAAACTCGAGGGCCACCTCCATCTGCTGGAAACAAAGGCAGATGGAGGCCCAGCGGCGGAAGCGACTGTTGACACGTCGGGCCAAGCAGCGGAGTGAGCAGGCCGAAGCAGCAGGGTGTCCCTGCGCTAAACTCTGGGAGGTGCAGAGTGTCTCCTCCGACCAGACCCAAGGGGCTGGATCCATCCACCCACGGAGCCAGTGGAAGCGACCGGTCTAATGGATCTGTGTCGTTCCGCCGCCCGGTCCCTCTGGGCACAAGCTGTGGGGGTGCTCTGCTAGGCCACCGGCAGAGATTCTGATCCCTCTGCTCCCACAGCCTCTTGGCATTCCCTCCTCCATGCCAGCGCCCTGCCAAGCACTAAGGGGCACAACGCAGGGCAGGATTTGGACACTGGCCCGTGGCTGCATGGAAGCGAGAGTACCCTCGCCAGGAGAGGTCGCTGTAACACAATCTCAGTCTCTGCAGAGAGCTGCTCTCCCTCCCCGAAGCCCCTTAGCTGGCCCTTTCCTAGAGCACGGTCTCAGAAAGAGGACCCGGAGCGGAGGAAGCTCTTTACCAGATAAGCCACCAGCCGTTGTTGGATTTCTTCAGGGCCTCCACGACGACCCCAACGTTCACCGAGAGCTCGTCTGCCTTTCGTGCCGCGTAGGCTCGCGTGGTGTAATACAGCCCCCCTGGGGGAGGAAAGGAAGATACATATTGGTCCCGCTTGGTAGTTAAGAGGACCCAGCTCAGCAGGTTTCTGCAACATCTGCCATGTAGGGAGCCTGGCACATTCTGTAATTGTCGGGGTGAAATTTGCCCATGAACAAGGGATGTTGTGAACCTCGTCCACCTGAGATTTAGGGGATGCCTTGGTTAAGCACTGGCCCTCAGCACCGAGGAGGGCTGCTACCTCCCTCATTCCTCCTCCCTTCCCACAACCCTAAGCAGTAGCTACGTTGTGCTACCCCTTTCTCAGATGGAGAAACTGAGGTTTGATTAAAGGGGCCACAGCAAGGCACTCTTCCCAGTGGTCAGTTTCAAAGCCTGCATCTGCTTCCCTCCCTCCCCCCAGCATTGCTGAAAATTACCAGCTAATTGATCACCCGGGAAGAAGGGATGTTTGACAATGTACTAGGTGCTGTCAGATGCAGCAGCTAACACAAGAGACTGTCCTCTCCAGGATGCCTGGAATAACACCCAATTCACTGCTCCCGCTAGAACCTGGATTTTTAGATGGCTAGTGTCACTTTAAGTGACCGTCCCCAGGTCCCACAGGCAATTGGTGGCAGAGCTGCCGTCTCCCAACTCCCCAGGCTTGTACTTTTGGCCACTAGCCTGCACTGCCTCTCTGAGAGCCACGTAGTTGCAGAACCTGCCTTCAGGGGAGAAATCTCATTTGATCCAAAGTGACGTGGAGCAGAGTGATTTAAAAGATCAGAGCAGAATCTACCCCACCCCACCCCTTCTCACCTTCTTGCTTGGTTCCTCTGGGGCTGGGAATCCTCTCCTGGGCCGTGTACTCCTCCAGGTACGGTGCTGGGAACCAGGCAATTTGCTTATCCTTGTTCTCCACCAGCCACCAACCTGCAGTGGAAGGAGCAGGTCGCTCAGGTTATCGCCCACAGGTGGCTTTTTGGATATTTTTAGCACCTTGTAGGCAAGGGGGCAGCTGGCAGCCCCCCTTTGAAAAAGGCTGTCTGTCTGTCTCAACATCTGTGCGTGTTCTCCAGGCCCGCAGTGACCTTGAGGCAGATCTGGGCTACGAGCCCAGGAATTCCCTCCTAAAAGCCTCTCCTCTGGCAGGTTTTCCCTTGCCCCCGCAGAAACCTCTCGTTGATGCTCCACCTACTGTCCATAGCATCCAGGGTCTCCCGTATTCCCTGTCACTAAGCTAGGCACGGGCACCTGCAACTTCTCAACTTGAATGAATGTTTCCCGGTCCCTCCCTGTGTTCCTCTCTCCTTGGTCTCCCCTCTCTTGTCCATCCTAGACAGTAAGCCCTTTGAGATGGGGATCTGTCTCAAATTCATGCTCTGTACTAGGCACGTTGTTGGTGCTACATAGATAAAATAATACATTGACTCCCCGTCTCCTGACCCCCAAGTTACAGGCTCGGAATAGAAACAAGAAGTCCGAACTCTCCGATTCATTCCTCACCAACTAGAAAACACTGCTCCCTTGGCTAAACTATTGACCATTCCTGATCAGAAGTTAAACTATCCCATCCCTGTAGCCCTGTGCAAACAACATGCATTTCGGCCAAGCAAGGAGTCAGCCCCAAAGCCTTCGGGGAAAGAGTTCCCAGCCGAAACGAGAAGCCAGACAACCGGTACGACACCCACCTGTCATGTCCTTGATTAACACTTCCACAACTTCCCCTTGAGCAACCTTGTAGGGTCTGTTCTTGGTGTCGTTGGTTTCAAAGGCCTCGATGCAGCTGTAGCTCTGGGAGACCACAGGCTGCGTGATGGAAGGAAAGGGCAGCTGGCGCCGGGCTTGCTTCCCATCACTGCTTTCCGACGGCATGATTATCGCACTGGGAAAGAAATCAAAATCTGTTGTCCGATGCCGCGAGGGATTCCCCGAGTTCATGCTATTAATTTCAGAAACCTGCTTTGGCTGAGATTTGCCACTTGGCAGAAGCCCAAGAACCATTTAAATCCTATGGGCCTCAAAGCACGTGACAAACGGTCCCCCCATTCGCAGCGTCCCTCTCAAGCCATTTCACAGATGGGGAAAACTGAGGCATGCTCTGTTTAAGGAGCAGGCATAAGGGCATAACCAGGGGGGAGCAACTATTAGCCTATGGGCCTGCCGCTGTTTTTTATTTGGCCCTTGTCCAGTTCCTGGATCTGGCCCCTGGATCCAGCCTCAACCCCCAAGCACTGAATGACTGAGCTCAGGGGAAAGGAGCAGAGATGAGGGCCTGCTCACAAGGAGAAGGGGTAAATCCATGGTATAGATCCATGGTCAGTAGTGTAACCAAGGTCTCTCAAATGTGGGGCAGGGAAAGCACAACTAGGAGGGGACACTAGCCAACAGAAGGAGAAAAACGAATGGGGAGGGGGGGCCTGTTCAGGATCCCAATCCTCCCCTTTTCCCACCTCTCTTATGCACCCCAGTTCCTAACCCTTATCCAGCCTGCCGAGCGTGTACTCCTTTGGAAAGTGGCCCATGGGAGGGAATCCGTTCCCATCTCTAGAGGGAAAGACACAGTGGCAGAATAAAGACTAGAAATCTATAGGTCCGGTCATGTTCCTCTGTGGCCCATGCTGCCTGCAGTCTCACTAAAGCTGTCAACTTGCATTTCTTCTTTCCAAAAAGCTGGAGGGTAAAGGTAGGGACAATGTTTAAAAAAATAAAAATCAGTGTTTCGGAGGGGTGGGACTATCGGTATTGGATTAATCCGATAATACCGATAACTGGTCTATCGGATTAATCCATACCGATAATTGTCTTTTATCGGTATATTGGTTTTTTAACATTGCCGGTTTCTGTCGGATTTTTAACATCAATGCCATTTAATAATGGTCGCAATGTTAAAGATCTGAGAAAATCAGCAATGTTAAAAAAACGATAAATCCGATATTGGATTAATCGATACCGATAAAACCGGTAACCGATAATTCGCCTCGAGTCCCACTGTTTCCCATTAGCAGGCAGCTGCGGTTGCTGTGATTTTCGCACTGGCGGCAACGTGAGGGGGGGAACGCAATGAATGAGGGTTCCTGATCATTAGGCCAATGCTGCAGTCTCTGCATATCTAGCTTATTGGAAAACTAAAAATCCTTTTCTAGGCAAGATAATAAGATGCTAATTCTCTTGCGTGCCTACTTCCCCACAGAAGTTTCAGCCTTCACAAACATCCCCCACACACCGGCGGTGTGAAACGGAAAGATCTCGAAGTAGGGAAAGGGTGATTTCATCAGTACCTGTTCTCTGGAAAAGAAGGCTCCAGATCGCGGGTTTGTGCTTTGAAAAACTGGATCACGGTTTCACCTTGGGAGATTTTATCCTCTGCTTTCAGCAGCTCTTGGGAATAAGACTCCAACAGCGTCAGTCTCTCCATAAACCTGCACAGATTCCGGTGCCGTTTCAGCAGCAAGTTTGCATCTTTGAATGGTCAAGAAAGAAAAAGAAATAAATACATTTTAAAATGTCCATACCGTGGTGCAATACCTCCTGCTAACAGATGGCGGCGCCCTCCCTCCTCATTCCCACCCTACCTATTTACACCAATAGATCTCTAGGATTGGGGGGGGGAGCTTGTAGATCCTGCTGTTTCATCCTTTTGTTTTTAGTGGTTTGTGCCTCCTTTTTGAGGGTTAGAGCTACTTGGGATCAAGCTTTTCCCCCTGGACAGTGTTAGAAAGGGGCAGGAGACCGTATTGCAAAAGGCCTTGGAACAATAACGAAATGTCTTGAGTTTTCACCAGCAATGGACCCTCTCCCCCTCATCGGGGCTTGACCCAAACTCCACTGAAGCCAATGGAAAGACTCCCGTTGACTCCGAGGAGTTTTGGATCGACTCCGTGGCGTAAAGTGGTGTCACCAACCGCACTGCAGCCACGAAAGCAACGTCGCTTTACTCCAGCTGAGAATCTGGTTTTAATAACTGTGTCCTTTTTTATTCTGTTCCCCTTTCTCTGTTACTAACTCCCTCTAATCTTCCTAATAATTGGTGTTGCCCTTCTCTGCGTTCCCTGCAGAGGAATCGGGGGGGGGGGGGGGGGGGGGGGGGTGGATTATTACATCCTAGTACTTTTTGGAACTGTGCCCCTCTGTCCACTTATCTCTCGTAATTGAAATCCCTCCCCTTCCCCATCCACCCGCTCGCATCCTGCCCCTGCCCCCTCCCTCGTTCTTGGACTCTCCTTTCCCCCTTGCGACCCCATTATGTTGGATATTTTCCTTAGTTCACTGAGAGGAGAACAGGGGGGAACGGGGCCTCAGGCCTAGGTAGCGTCGCCACCTAAGCAAATAGTTAAGGGGAACTTATGAAAGATACATGGTACAGGGCCTGCATTGGCACCTTAGGCAACCTGTATTTTTCATAAGCCTTCCTTAACTATTTGCCGAGGTGGCAAGTCTAGGCCTCACGGCCGCGTGCGACTGTGCCGCCTTTTCCAGCTCCAGGATCTGGATCCATTTCCTGTCCCCTGCGTTCAGGGGAAGGGAGTCGAGATGAGGAAATGCGGACGAGGAGAGGGGACAGATCCGCCATCCCTGTTCATGGATGCACCCCTTAAAACACCTCCGCTCCAAGCTTCTAGGCGTCCCTCTGGGGTTTCAAAGTGGTCCCCAGAGGGGAAAGGTTCCCGGCTTCTGGTGTAAGTCTAGACATTTTCTAACTGGGGGTCCTGTGCTTCCCCCGTCCCTCTCCAAATACGTTTGTGCCACCCAGTTTGAGAGTCTATTAAATCCTCACTTACCTCTAAACTTTGGAATGGACCGGTCTGATTTCTTGAGAAAACCACTTTCAATGGGGAATTTCCTCTTCAGTTCTTTCTGAGGGACACAGAGGAAGAAAATGAATGTTCTTGCTTGCATATCCCAGGAGAAGAGAGGGTAAATAAAAACTACTATTAATATTATTGCAAATTGTCTCCAGTAATTCTTTTTAAAACTTACATGGAGTTTCTTAAACTCTTCAAAGGTCCTGTAGATGAGAAGGTTGTTTCGGTCGGACCAGAACACGGACATCATGTAAGTCTGAAAATGTTAACCAAACACCCCTAAATTAGCAGGTACAAAATCTGAAACGGATCTTAATCTAACCTGATCCATCAGAGATGTGAAACCAAGTGGCAAGTTTTTATTTCCCCCCCCCTCCCCAGTTCCTGGATGAAGCCCCCGGGTCCAGATCCTTCCCACAAGCAGTGACAGACTGAGCTTAGGGGGCAGGAGGGCAGGCGCACAAGGAGAGGGGACCTTCCTCTTCATGAGTCTATCCCTTATACCCCCACCCCCAATTTCTATGTGACCCTCAGAGTGGACTCCTTTTCAAAGCGGGCCCCTGGGAAGGAAAAGGTTCCTCTCCTCACTGAAGGAAGCTGCATGAAATGCCGTGTGTATGACATTTCCATATAGGGAAAGATTCCCCCCACTCCCTCCCAAAAAAGTGGCAGTTGAGCTCCTAACTCCCACGCCAAGGGTATAAGGGTTGGCAGCTACATGACAATTCTTGCCCTTAAGAATCTCCCTTCTATCCAACTATAATCCCTGCCCCCAAGGGCAGCTCCAGGATTGTCAGTGAAAGGGAAGCTGTATCCAAATGGGAACTATTCTATTCCATTAATTATGAGGTTGAAAGCCCCTTCCTCTCCTTGCTGAAGCCTCCTTGAGCTGACCACTGAAGAGCAAACATCCCCCCACCCCCTTCAGCCAGAAAAGCCTTTTAAGTTTCCCGATTTGCAAATCTGCAGTTTAAACAGAAACCAGCTAAGAGGCTCTGATCAACATACCTGCTGCTTCCCATCGTGCATGAAGCCAACGGCTTTCACATCCACAGGGAACCGACTGCAGTTCATCTCTTCTTCCTGCTGTCTCTGGCATCTGCTGTCAGCGCCCGTCTCCCGAGGCTAGTTATTCAGGACTGAGAAGGGCGAGGCCAGCTCGCTCTGGCCACTCACGTTGGAGTCGCACGACTGAGTTTTGCTTCCTGCCTCACCTACAAATTTACAAGGCCCAGAAATTCCAGGAGCTGGTGACCTTGATATGTTGGTTCATCCAAGCAAAAAGGCAGCCGTTTTCTGCTTCTTGAGAAGTGAGCGTAACTGCCTGTGCCGTCACACGCCCAACTTAAATCAAATGCCAGCATGCGCCCAAGATCAATCAAATGACATCACACGTACTCTACGGTCCCACTCTCCCCCAAACACTGTGAGCCCCATTCAGCCCTGTACTTGTTAATAAAGCGGAGAAACAATTATCACTCTTAACATGCCCTCAAAGCCCAACCCAAAACAGAATCAACAAGCAGAGGACAGTTGTCTTAAACATTACTTATATTGTAAAACTATGTGTACATAGTTATACAAATTACCTACAAAAGTATATAAGGTATAAATGCCAACAAAGGGCTATGGAATATATTTACCAAAAAATGGGTATAAATAAACCCCTAACATTCAAATTATGAAGATAGTTCAAGACAAATTAGCAGAGTTGACATGTTTCGACCAAACAGTGGTCTTCTTCAGAACTCCATTGATATATTCCTGAAAATAGAATGAAAGAAATGGGAGTGAACCCATACTTCAATTCATATAATATACATTTTATCACATAATTAAAATACACAAGATATCATGTAACAAATGTTACCAAATCAGGCTCCGGACCTGTGTAACCCGGGGAGGATGAACTCCATATATAATAGGAGTCCCCCCCGCCCCCCGATAACCGAACCTGCCCATCACCATCACCTCTGTCCTCTCAGGATTCAGCTTCAATCAACTCGCCTTCATCCAATCCCCCACAGCTCCCAAAGTCTGAGAAAGCACCGAGACTTCTGGGTCTAGGTCAGACGAAAACGAGGAGGTAGGGCTGGGTGTCATCAGCGTATTGATGACACCGCACCCCAAACCCTCTCAAGACCTTGCCCAGTGGCTGCATGTACACATTGAACGGGGGGGGGGGGCAAAATAGAACCCTGCGGGAGGCCCCGGAAACACAACAACCAGTCCGCCGGCATCACCAGCTGAGATCTCCCGGTCAGGACAGTACGGCGTCACTGAAACACCGTCCACCCCAGCTAAGCCCCACGGTCCCTGACACCTCATGATCAACTGTATCAAATGTCGCTGACGGAGCTAATGGAATCAATAAAGTTGAATTTCCTTTATCCAATTCTAGGCGCCGGTCGTCGACCAAGGCCACAAGTGCAGTCTCAGGGATGAGGGCATGCACGTACGGACAGGGGACAGATCCATGCTCTGAAACCACCTCTTCCTGAATGCTCCTCTTAAATACCCCCCCAACTTCTCTCAGGCCCTCGGAGCTTGTACCAGTTTTAAAAGTGGCCCCCGGGAGGGAAGAGGCTCCCCCAGCCCGGATGTAGGTGTCATCAGCCCTGTCTCCCTGCAGGAGGGGAGGGGGCAGACTAGATGGCCTTTTTGAGTCCCTTGCAGCCCTATGATCCTAGGATGGGAACATTCCTACTTGAGGAGGGGGGCTGTTTCCCTAGCCCGCTCAAGACAAAAATGTGCTCCCCCAGTTCTACCCCTTTGGTCACGGTCACAGCAGGCCAAGCTAAGTGGCTAGTAAGCTGGGTTCCCCTAACGCAACCCTGGAACCATCCAATCCCCCGTGGTCTTGAAAGGCTGACGAAAGAGAGTCCAAGCCACCAGTATAGAGCCTTCAAAATCCTAAGCCGTGTGTCAGCTGTTTTATTTAAGTTAATTTATTTATTTATATTACAAATGTATACCCTTCCCCTCCTGCCCAAGCAGCTCGCGGTGGCTAACAATTTTTAAAATAATATTAACATACAATAATATAAATATATAATAAAATACATATAAAGCT
The DNA here is from genome assembly GCA_003113815.1 of Sphenodon punctatus. NCBI lineage: Eukaryota > Metazoa > Chordata > Lepidosauria > Sphenodontia > Sphenodontidae > Sphenodon > Sphenodon punctatus. The sequence goes on along the minus strand of QEPC01001667.1, from coordinate 5,128,300 downwards.
TCACCTATAAAGCTCTTCACAACCTCGCTCCCCGCTACCTCTCTGCACTTATCGCCCTCCATACTCCAGCCCGTGCACTTCGCTCCTCCTCTGTCCCTTCTCTCACCCTTCCAC
>QEPC01001667.1:5089324-5100309 GCA_003113815.1 Sphenodon punctatus | reverse complement strand
GGAGTTTGCAGATAACAAGTAGGAGATAATTCTGGGTGGATTAGCAGGAGTTAGGAAGGGTGGAGCGGAAGAGGTGGGTTTTGAGGAGGGACTTGAAGGCGTGGAGGGTGGGGGCAAGGTGGACGAGGGCAGGGAGGGAGTTCCAGGCGTGCGGGGCAGCGAGGGAGAAGGGATGAAGGCGGTTGGGGGAGCAGGGGAGACGAGGGAGGGAATGGAAGAGGAGCGGAGGACTCGAACAGGGGTTCGGAGGGAGATCAGAGCAGAGAGATAGGGGGGAGCAAGGTTATGAAGGGCTTTATAGGTGAAGATGAGGAGCTTGTGCAGAAAATCCTTTTGTGCACCGACTGCACAGAACATTTGTGCACTAAATCCTTTAGTGACGTCACTGGTCTTCACAACATCCTCTGGCAACGAGTCCCACATTTTAATTTAAGGTCGAGTGAAAAAGTGCTTCCTTTTGTTTGAAATCTGCTCCCAGTTAGTTTCACGGCGTGTCCCCTAGTTTGAGTATTATTTGCGAGGGGGGAAACAGCTTCCTACTTGCTCATGCCACACCGCTCATGATTTTATTAACTTCAATCTTATCCCCTCGCAGCCGTCTCTTCTCCAAGCTGAAGAGCCTCTTCTCAGAACAGAAGTTGTTCCGGACCCATGATCATTTTTGTTGCCCTTCTCTGTACCTTTTTCAGTTCCACCCTATCTTTTTTGTGATCTAGATCTGTGCACAGTATTCAAGACGTGCGCAGTCACGCCTTGGGTTTATATCGCTTTTCTTTTATTCGCTATCCCTTTCCAAATAATGGCTAATAATTCCTAGTCCCTGCCACTGCACATTCAGCGGAGATTTTCAACAAATCAGTGTTACAGGTTTTGAGGATCAAACACTCCCTGCCCTTCGCTGCAGTTGGAGGTCGTCTGTGATAAGACACGATATCCTGCTCAGGGCACGTCAGCACCCTTAATGAAAACCCCACCTGTGTAAAAGCCGATTGCAAGAGGACAAAGGGGAGGTTTGAGACACTCAACTATGAAGACAAGCTTTGAGATCTTTAGCCAGCTAAAAAGATCCTCAGAAACACAAACAATCTAAGAAATGTATCACTTTCGGCAGGCCGAGGGCATTTAGATTTTGCAAGGTCTGGCAGGGAAGCTGGGGAATGCGTTTGTTTTTCATCCCCTATTGCATTAAATGCTTCACTTCCTTGTATGCGTGATCCCTGTCCATCTGCCCAGTCGGCCCAAGAGAGACATGCCCTCTGTTGCTTTCAGATGTCCAAAGTTTGCCACACCGAGTCAAATATAATTTATTCTGCAATTAGCCATTAAGTTTGCCACGCAGCGACGGGCTCTCCATTTCACAGATGGGGACACAAGTTACAGAAATGGGGAGTGAGTCAGCTGTAGGCAAACTGTCTGGTCCTGGTCTTCCACTTTGGGGTACAAAGTCTTACTGGAAACATTTCCTGGGGTTCAGCCCCCCAACTGGATTTTAACACCCAATGGGTGTTTTTAGACACACATTTCTCCTGGATGTTTGCTGTTACATCCAGAACTTTCTGTGTCTAAATCACTCACCCAGATCTTAAACACCCGGATCTTTGAACTTCTGCGTGAAACGTCTCCCAGAACTTTTGTGTGTAAAAGGTTCTCCTGCTAAACGGCTTTGCTCCAGGCAGCTGTGGTCACTTGGTTGCTATGGCAGCCTGTCACGTCTACAGCTGCGGCTACTTTAGGCTGCCTCAGGGCAGTGTGTGTGTGAAGAATGCATCCAGGAACTGTCTCAGGGCAGTGTGTGTGTGAAAAATGAATCCAGAAAGTACTTGTGGACTTGTAAACCCGGAAGATTGAAACACATTTCCTGACAAGCTTTGACCTCTCTGTGCCAGGATTCACTGTGTGCACCTTCTCGAAAATAGGCAGGGCTATTTCCCCTGAAGACATATAGTAACTGCAGTGAACACATGGAATGAAAATTACAGAGACTCTTTCTCCCTCTTTAGACTTTTTCAGCACCACTTCCTGGTACATCTCTGCCTCCAGAGACCCTACATTGAAGTCTTTCAGCTTCTCCCCAGAACACAAAGTGTTTCTCTCTGCACCTATGCATAAAAGCGGAGTTTCCAGAGAAATGCAGAGCTATGTCCCTCCCCTGCCAGCATCTTCCATCACACTGTGATGAAAGTGCACAGGTGATGGAAAGCTATTTCCTTGAGTGATTCTGCCTGGGATTCAGAACACAAGGCTAGGGGGCAGGGAGATGCCGTGCGGATTTCACAAGATGTCCCATGCGTTTGTAATCAAGGACAACTTCAGAATCCTTCTTTAGCACCGACCTGAGGTGTAGGTGTTTTTCTGAAGTTTATGGCAAGGGATCGGGGAATTGATCAAGAACAGAATTTCCACCTAGGAAGATGATCTCACGGGCTCCCTTATAGGTGGATGCTTCCTGATTCACAGTCAGAAAAGGAGCTTATATTATTAACCTCTGCAGTTATCCTGTGCCAGTGAGTTCCACAGCTTACTTGTGTGGAAACATACTTTCTCTTGCTCATTTTAAACCTGCTGCTCCCTGACGCAAGTACAAACGGGCACCCAATGAAATGACGAAACAGGGTAAATAAGGCTATCGTTCACTTTCTATGCACCAATGTCAACTACTAGTGTAGTGTAGCACAGTGGTTCCAGGGGTGTATCTATATGTGCAGTCGCACCAGGGCCCGCAACCCTGAGAAGGGTGGCCAGAGATGCAAATTTTAGAGAACACTTATGAGAAATACAGGTTGCAGGGTGCCCTGAATATCTGCCGTGGTGAAAGCGGCCGCCCGTCTCATCTAAAGCGGCACACACCCCCGGACAGGGCAGGGCCGCGGGGCGCAGCTTGCTGCCGCATGGCCCCGCCCCCTGCGTTCCCCAGAGGTCCTCCCCCCTCCCGACGGGCAGCAGCAGCGGCCAATCCAGCCGCTGCCGCAACCATGGGCGGGGGTGAATGCCATTGACCGCGGTGAACGGTAAGTAAACAGAAGTTACTTTCCGTTCACCACGGCTGTGGTGGCCTTTCACCACACTTCTCGACCTCCTCGCGTCCGGAGGTCCAGAAGTGTGGTGAATGCAAACGCGGGCCGCGTTTGACCGTGGTGAACATCTGGCGGCGAGCCAACAAGACGTTCACCACAGTCAAGCGTGGCCCGTGTTTGACTGTGGTTCAGCCGGGGTGAATGACAGACGCGTATCACCATCCTGTGTCGGGGGCAGTTGGGAAGTGGGTGGCTTTGGTGGTAAGTCTTGCAGGGTCATGACCCAGCTGGGTGAGTCGTTGAAGGACCGGGGCGAATGGGAGCAATACCTTGAAGTCCAGAGCAAGCAAGGGTCAGACCAGGAAATCAGTCCAAGAGGATAACGCCGTACAGGGGTGAAGCAAGTTGAGGTTCAAGACAAAGCAGGAGTCAAGCTGAGAGATCCAGGCAAAGGGAGAGAGGGAGCTGGTGCACGGGTAGGGACTAGGTAGCAAGGGGCAGGGCTAGGAGAACTGGGCTGGTGGACAGTAGAGAGCTGCATGAGCCAAACCAAGCAATGTGGCCAGCTAAAGACCGCTGAAAAACCCAGGGCAGGGTCTGGCTTTTCAAGCCAGCTAGGTGCCCCCAGGGCCAATGGGAGAACAGCTTAGTTCCTGGAACCTCAGCTAGGCCCAGATGCTAGTGATAACAGGGCCCAGCTGGCGTGATGAGGTGAGAGCTTGGGATCAGTGTGGGGAGGAGCCCTCCAAATACACGGAGAGGCCAGTCAACAGGTAGGCCAGGAGGTGGCACAGGGGGAACATTCCTGCCACTCACCCCAGCAACCAAGAGCTCGACGCCTGGCCCTGGTAAAAAAAGGGCAGGAACCATCTCAGAGGGGAGCTGTGAAATCTGACTCGGGCGCGGCTTGTGCTTTGGAATCCTTGGATGGAAGGTTTTGCTCATGTAGAGAAACGCCTTATCCAGAGCTGTAGTTCCCAAACCACTTTCATGTGTGACCAGGTTTGGCAACATAGGCCCTTTTTACATGGGGGGGGGTGAGGGGGGGGGACGTGCCGCAGCGTGTGGGTGCCATGTACACGAGTGCATCCCCACACATGGAGCAACCTCCGTTTTCCCCCGGTTGCTCCATGCATGCGGGCTGAGTGGGGATGCGTGTTTCGCGGGAGCGCGCACGCACCCCCCACTCACCGGCCGCGGGATTTACACGAGACGGTACTGCTCACGTCCACGCAGATCCGCTGCGTTGGCGCGAGTGGCGCTGTCTTGTGTAAAAAAGGCCATAAATAGAATCCCATGAAATAGCAACGACGACATGCAAAATGCATCCGATATCACGGGGGGGATTTGATATGGAGAGCCCTGATGCAGAGAGAGCCTGGCATCATTTAGCTAAGTAATATAATCGTCTGCTCTTTTATTGTTCAAATTAATAATGATCTTTAAACACTAGGGATGGGCGAACGCGGTTCGGATGTTCGGAGTTTGGACGGAACTCGGTCTGTTCGGATGTCCGAACCGAACTCTCGAATGACCGAACAGTTTGGTCGTGTTCGGACGAGTTCGGAGGCAGGAAAAAACGTCTTTCCAGGGCCGAAAATCAGGATTCGGTTTTCGATTTCATTTCGTTTTCGTTTCCGCTATTTTTGACTGTTCGGCCAAGTTCAACCAAACCGAACTCGGCTGAACCGAACCATCGAACCCGAACTCGGGTTTCGAACCGAAGGACTGAACATCCGAACCGTGTTCTGTTCACCCATCCCTATTAAACACACCCATCATCACCAAAGAAACCGCAGATACAACGCTGTCAAAAGAAAATAGTTGTCAAACTTCCAAACCTCAGAAGCTCAAGTTGTTTTTTTTTTAATGAAGGTGAAAGTCAGTTGCTTTTTTGGCCAAACCAGTTCCACCACTCATAATTTGAAGAGGCAGGACTGGGGGTAATTGGCTCTCAAACTATGCTATCTTCTACACACGCACACACACCCATACCTGAGCTGTCCTATAGGACTGACAACACTCGTTAAACTCAAACAGGGTTGCGTAAAGACGGAGAGTTACAGGAAACATTTCAACTCAAGAAATTTCAAAAAAAATCCCCGTTGGACCTTTCCAAATCTGACTTCATCGATCTATTTTTAAACCCCCAACTTTGTAAATTCAGAAAGCGAAAGGAGATTGTATTATTTATTTATTTCAGAAATGTTTACCCCTGCCCATCCTGCCATCGACAGCTCTGGGCAGCTTCCAATTAACAATAAAAACACTTAAAATTCTCAAAGTGAGAAGGAATTAAAACATCCTTAACCACCCACCACCCTAACCCATTCCCCCCATCCTCCGCACCAAAAGCCAGGCGGAACAGTCACGTTTTACAACAGCGTCGACAAGAGGGGAGATCCGGGGCCAAACAGGCCTCCACCGGCAGGGAATTCCACAGCTGTGGAGCAGCCACCAAGAAGGCCCTCCCCATACTGGCCCCCCAGTAGACTCGGGGGACCTCAAGGAGAGCACCCACCGATGACCGCAGGGGCTGATCCAGGTCCCAGGGGGATGAGGCGGTCCTGCAAATAGGTCGGGTCAAGGCCATTTAGGGCTTTATAGGCAAGCACCAACACCTTGAATTGGGCCCGGATGACTATAGGCAGCCAGTGAAGAACCGGTGTAATATGTTCCCGGCGGCCCAATCCCACCAAGAGACGGGCCGCCGCATTCTGCACCCGCTGCAGTCTCCGAACCGTCACCATGGGTAGCCCCATGTAGAGCGTATTACAGTAGTCCAGCCTAGAGGTGATGAAAGCATGGATGACAGTGGCCAGGTCAGACTCCGAGACATATGGCCAAAGCCGACGCACCGGATGTAATTGGTGAAAGGCGCTCCTTGCCACAGACTCCCCTGGAGATCCAGGCAGAGTTGTGAGTCAAGGAGCACCCCCGGACTCCGTACCTGAGGAACCAGTGGAGGGCAGACCCCATCAATGATGGGGGCCGTCACCCCTGCCGCCTTACCCACCAGCATCACCTCCGTCTTATCAGGATTCAGCTTGAGTCGATTCACCCTCATCCAATCCCCCACAGCTGCCAGGCACCCGGTAAGCACCGAGACTGCCGGGTCTGGGTCCGATGAAAGGGAGATGTAAAGCTGGGTGTCATCAGCGTATTGATGACCCCGCACGTCAAACCTCCTGACCACCTCGCCGAGCGGCTGCATGTACACGTTGAACAGGAGAGGGGACAGAACAGAACCCTGCGGGACTCCACACGAGACGTTTCGGTATGATGAAAAATAATCCCCGAGCCCCACTTGCTGAGTTCTTCCAGCCAGGAAGGAGTGGAACCAGTCAAGAACCGTACCGCCCACCCCTGCCCGGTCCCGCAGGCGCGTCACCAACATCTCATGATCAACGGTATCAAAAGCAGCCCGATAGATCTAATAAAATCAGCAGGGCCGAACAATCCTGATCTAATTCCCGGCACAGGTCATCGACCAACGCTACAAGCGCAGTCTTGGTGTCATAACCCGGGTGAAATCCCGACTGCGAGAGATCAAGAAAATCGACACGATCCAGATGCTCCTGCAACTGCTGGGCCACCACCCACTCAATAACCTTCCCTAAAAAGGGAAGGTTAGAGACCGGCCGATAGCTGGAAAGGGAGTCAATGTCAAGCGATAGTTTCTTGAGTAGGGGCCATACCAGCACCTCCTTAAGGCAGCCCGGCACCCTGCCCTCCCTAAGGGAGGCATTGACCACCCCCGCTAGCAATGGCCCCATCATCTCCCAGTAGGCCATAACCAGTCAGGACGGGCAGGGGTCCAGTTCACAACAGGTAGCCCTAACAGCCCCAAGAACATTCTCCGCATTGGTAGGGGTCACCAACCGAAACTGATCCCACAAATATGGACAAGACGGGGGCTTCCATAACCTCAAATTGCCCCACTGCAAGAAATGCGGCATCAAAACTGTGGTGAATCCGAGCGATTTTATCCGCAAAGTAATCCACAAACATGTCACAGCGGGCACTAGAAACTCCACTCCAAGGTGGAGGGAGGCCGGACTGACCAGCCCTCGCACCACCCAGAACAGCTCCGCTGGACAGGATTTAGCGGATGCTATGAGGGCAGCAAAACATTCCTTCTTTGCTGCCCGCGTAGCCACGGCATAGACGCGTAAACTTTTCTGGTGAGAAATATTTAAGTTGTCCTTTAAAATTAAAGTCGAAAGTAGGGTACCATGGAAACAGCGTGGTCCTAAATTCACTGGCTGAACAAACAGTGACTCCAGCAAATGATGTAATCACAAGTTTTTACACTTGACCTGGTGCTAATGATTTACCAAAACTTTGCCATACGCATAGCTTTCCGCAATGACTCATTCACATAGCAAAACAAAATAATTTTTTTCTGGAGTGGCAACATCTGTCCTAGTTCCTTGTACAAGCACCTATATGACTAATTCGTAAGGTTGGCGGCCTAGGAAGATTCTGCATGGTAATTTGCATACAATATAACGGAAAATACCATCTTTCCTAAGGTAGTTTTGGATCATCCTATAAAATTCACACAGAATTATCTCCCTCTAGAAGGAGATAAAGTCATTCAGAGGATTATTTTTTTTATTGAACCAACTTGTGTTGGTGAGAGAGCCTCTCTCAAATTTTTTTAGAGAAGTCTACAGGATGGTTAAAAAAATTATAGAGACTTTATTCTCGATCAGATTTTATAGGTGAAATTCTCTGCTGGTGTAAATGGATTAAATATTATTGAAGACAAGGACCAGCAAACAATTTGGGCACAATAAAGCTTTTAGGAATATGACATTTCTAAACAATACTAAATTCTGTAGGACAGTTCTGTGAACGTCCCTATAGGAATTAATTTGTGTGCAACGTTTTACAAGACCTGGGACCATATATGTTAACTAAATGTTATACATTCACTTTTTAAAAAGTCGGTTGCTGTTTTTACTACTATGACTACTAAAATACAATATAATAATAATAATAATAATAATAATAATAATTAATAAGTGATAATTATTAATAATTAATAATAATAGAAAGGAGAATAAATAGAGTCAAAGAGTTGGAAAGGACCTCGAGGGCCATCTAGTCCAACTCTCTGCTTGGGTGCAGGATGGCAACAGCTACGACATTCCCTACACATGATCTCTTTTTGAAAACCTCCAACAATGGAGAGCCTACGACATTCCTAGGCAACCGTGTTCCATTGTCGCACAGCTGTGATTGTTAGGAAGTTTTTCCTGATATTTAACAGAAATCGACCTTCCCATAACTTGAGCCCATTATTTTTGGTCCTACTTCCTGTCGCCGCGCAGAACCGTCCCTTGCTGTCGTCTTAGTGGCCGCCCTTTTAAGATTGCCATCATGTCTCCTCTTTGTCTTCTCTTCGCTAGGCTAAACACACTCGGTTCCATCAACCTTTCCTCACGAGACTTTCTTTCCAGATCCGTTATCACCTTTCTCGCCCTCCTCTGGACCTGCCCTAATTTGTCAAAGTCCCTCTTAAAATGAGGCACCCTAAACTGGACACAATCCTCCAGGTGAGGTCTGACAGGTGCCAAATATGGCAGAAGACCAGGTTAAGGTGGTTATAAAGAAGGTAGAGGGAAAGTGCGTCTCTATTCCATGCGATGAGAACATTCCTTCGAAAAGGCAAAAAAAGAGATGATTAGGAACACTTACGTCAGGAACTGAAATAATTTAGCTACCATTGTGTTGCTTAGAACAACCTCATGCAAATAGGAAACTGGCTCTCAGACCATAGTTCCCTAAGAAGGCAACACTGGTTTGGCAATTTTAGAATATCAAGGAAAGTGAGAACACTGCAAGTCTGTTAATGCTTTGGCGTAAAGACAGACCCACTTTTGTGAATGAGTCCCCCACGATTCCAGGTGGTGTAGGGAGAGAATACAAAATATAAAATAAAATACTTAAGAACCTGAATACTGGGCCACCAATACCCTACTGTGCAAGGGACTTGTAACAGATGGGATAGAATCATAGGTACATCAAGGGTCATCTAGTTCAACTCCCTGTTCCAAGGACAGCAAGTGCCTTCAGGATGCAAGCCAAATTGTAGCAGACATCTGTCCCTTTAAGGGAGGCTGCTGCCTTCAGTGGCCACGCCCCCCTTTGGGGCTATAAAGGGCTGTACACCCTGGGACCAAGTCAGTCTGTTGCTACCAGCAGGCTGAGAAGGAGTCCTGCTGCGGAAGAAGGGAGCTTACCACGGGGGCTAACCTAGGTGGGGAATAGAGGAGCAGCTTGGCAGAGGCTCTGCAAAGCACCAAAGAGAGGGCACAGAGCCTAGACTGTGACTGGCTGCAACAAACATCTCATGGGGGAGGTTCATGGACTAATAACCTGTAAATAAAGACCATCTGGTGGTGGAAATACTTTCCGCGGGGCAGGCCCACTGTTACAGGAGAGTACAAGCACATAACAAGATGGTCTCTGCCCCAAAGATCTTACAATTTAAAATTAAATATGAGACCGAGGGAGCACCAGGAGACAAAAGCCAGTGGTCTTGACATACCAGCTGCCTAACCCTTTGGTTTAATCCTCCCTCTCAACCTTATTCTTAAACCGTATGAGAACAAATATCCTCTATTGTTAGCACCCACTTACTTGTTTATCATCTTGCTCCCCACAAAAATATAATTTGCCTTTTCCTAGTGTCTTGTCTCCAAAGGTCCCGTGTTGCTGTGTCAGGTTGTGACAATACTGGGCTAAGATGGATCATTGGTCTGACTCAGTTAGGCAGTTTAGTTTAGTCCTCGACAGCCATTGTTTTAAATAATCTCTCTCTCTCTCTCTCTCTCTCTCTCTCTCTCACACACACACACACGTTTTATTCTGCCTGTTTGATCCATGGGGAAACAAGTTGTTCAGAAGAGAGGAACCTATTCAAGAAGAGTCAATGTGCCCCATCTTCCAGGTACAATTATATCCCAAATAGACGTATTGTCAGCAAGTCCACACGGGTACCATAAAAAGGAAGTTACAGGCTGCCATTAAATGCAGGCGCTCTAAATTACAGGGTTAGCTTGTTCTCAGATGGACAGATAACACGCGAGCCCTATAGTCACTGTTTAGAACAGGGGTGGACAAAGTTCCCGACACACATACTCCTGTCTGTATGTGTGTACGTAGAGAGCCAGCGTGCAGTGATTAAGAGTGCAGCACGAGGACCAGGAGGTAGGGGGAGATCCCAGTTCAAGACTCACCTTAGCTGTGAGCTCACTGGGTGACCTTGCGCCAGTCACGGATATCCCACCCTAACCTATCTCATAGGGTTGTTGTGAGGAGTAAGAGTGAATTAGTTAGTTGTTAACGTTACAGTTAATAAATTAAAGAATTGTAAGCCAGCCTGAGCTTGTGGGATAATAAATAAATATTCACACCAGCCCTGCTTTGCTACTGGAACTGGAGCCCTGGATGCTAAGATTTATGTGCAGCACAAGGGCCAGGGTTTTAGCCCTGGTTGAGAGCCATGTTTAAATTGCCCAGGAGCTGCCCGTAGATGTGTGAAGCCGGGGCAGATCGTGTGGAAGGAGAAAACACTAGGAAAGCAGGAGCATTGTAAAAATTGTAAAGATTTAAAAGGAGAATTCTGTTCCACGGTCCTGGTTTTTATTCACCTGCTTTTATTCCTTTAAAGAAAATCAATCGTATTGAAGCACTGCCACCCACAGGGACGTTGCTATCATAGGAACAAGAGGGACATTTGTCTGGGAGGGGAGGGGGCAGTCCATACCTCTCAAGTGTCCTGGGTTTTCCAGGATGCCCCTGCTTTAAAATCCCTGATTTGTCGCAGGGACGGCTTGCAAATGGCTGTCTTTCACCCCTCCCTTCGAAGCCGGTTTCCATAAGACTGCCAGACCGATAACAAAAGAGGGGTTAAGTCAGGGATGTCCTGGAAAATACAGGGCACTTGAGGGGGGGGGG
>QEPC01001667.1:5055536-5072758 GCA_003113815.1 Sphenodon punctatus | reverse complement strand
CCCCCCCCCCCTCGGGCGGACACGATCCCTCAGCCCCAGGGGCACGGGCCCCTCTGCCCTGCCAGCCAGAAAGGGCCCAAAGGGATGAGTTTGGCTCCTGCAATAAATCCAAAGATTGGCCTTAAAATGTTATGATTCTAAAAACTCATCATGTTACTTTTAAAAAAAAACAAACCACTAAAATAAAATTTTTAAAAAGCTGTTCTGTCTTCAAGCCCTTTTCCCCCCCTGCAGCCCCGAGGGCTAGAAATGCCTCCTTTTAAAAAAACAAACACACAAATCCCCAAACCCCCCCCCTGCAAACCGAAATTCCTAGCTGACATTGGCCTGAGTTCCTGGGAGGGAAGGCTTCATAGAGGGCCACGTGTCGGTGGGGAATTTTTCCCCTCCCTAGGGCCTGGGGCCACTTAGTACAAGCCCCCAGGGCTACATAGAAGTTGGGGGGGGGTAGAAGTGTGCACTCAGGAATTGGAGGGTCCAGATCTGCCCTCTCTCCTTGTTTGCACAGTCTCCTCTCTGTTTTCTTCCCCTCCACTCAGTCCAGTCCTTGGGGGTAAGGATCTAGGGGGCTAGAGCCAGGAACTGGAAATGGACCAGGTAAAAACTAGTCACTGGCTGTATTTGCCTCCCCACCTCCCTGTACACCCTTAAAGTTATGAGGCCTATAGTTAAATTGTGAGAGTGGGCATCCCCAAGGGACTAAGATAAACGAGTGTATAATAATATTTATATTTATTTCTAACTTTTACTACATCGCCCCTCCTGCCACAGGCAGCTCGGGCGGCTTACAATTAGTAAAACAACAATTAAAACAACTAAAAGGAGGAAAAGGAAATAACCCCATATCCAAAAAAAACCCTCCACCCCCTCACCCATCTCCCCCGCCAAATGCCTGGCGGAACAGCCAGGTCTTACAACAATAAGGTTGGGGAAACTTCAGTCTGTGGGCCAGATCCAACCAGTGGCTGTTCTTTATTTGACCCCTTTCCAGTTCTTGGATTTGGCCCCTGGATCCAGTCTGCGTCCTCAAGCACTGAACGGGGTGAACTCGAGGGAAGGGAGGAGAGAGGAGGGCATACACACAATGATAGGAGATGACACAGACCTATGATGGCGACCTTATCCCATCCTCAGTACACCCCATAAGTGCCCCCCGCCCCCAACTGCTGTGTGGCATACAGAGCAGGTGCTAATATTCAAAGTGACACACCGGAGGGGAAAGGGTGTCTAGCTATGACGCATATAATGTCAGTGCAGGGGGTGGGGGGATGATCTACAAATTTGATTTTGATGCTAATTCACACACGCCCATTTTGATTTTTTTCTGATCCAGGACGCGTACCCTGAGGATGAGAAGCAGCAGCTACCTGAGTGCCCTCTAGATAGAGAAGAATTAGGGAGAAACACATGGTCCTTTCTTCACACTTTGGCTGCATATTACCCAGAGAAGCCAAACAGCACACAACAGCAAGATATGACACAGTTTATTCATTTATTGTCTAAGTTTTTTCCATGCGATGAATGTGCAGAAGATCTGAGGGAAAGGTGAGTCCTATTGTTTACTTGATGTATCTGCGTTCATGGAGGCCAGTATGAAACACTGGAAGTTTAATTTCTCGAATAGTAAACTTCCCTATTGTTGGCATAATTCTTCCTGTTCTGGATAGCATATTTGTTGTTGCAAAAAGGCCAGATTTGTTTGTCAGTTAAATGAATAAAGAAGCACATGAAGTACGTACAAGCGCCTCATAAAATTTGACTGGAGGTTGGGAGCTGATCTTCATATTTGGGAAAGAAGTCAGGGTTTCTCTTCCTCTTCTCCCCCCTCAAGAGAAAATAGACTTTGGGCGTTAACAAACGAGATGGTAGCCTACACCATGCGGGTGTCCCTTGCCTGATTGTTAGGTGTTTGCTTCCTGCCAGTGCATCGCTCTGAGCTGTGGATGCAAGAAACCAGGTGACAGCACCGAAAGACTGATTGTGTTCAATTTCATTTTTTACTTTAGGGTTTTTTGGTTTTCGCTGTAGGTGCTCAATAACATATGCAATTCGCTACTTAAACTCAGCGTTATGTGCATAGAAACGGGTTAGTTATAGTCGGCAAGTGCTGGCAGGTATAAACCCAGAGTGGGCGAGGATAACAGGTACAGGACCACCTCCTAGAGTCATAATAACCTAGAAGAAAGAAACAGTTGGTGCAGCTTCTTGTTCCCATGGTTCGCCGTGGCTCTGAGTCATGATGGGGTGGGATGGATACTGGGAGGTAAGGGACTTGGTGGGTGGAACAGGACGGGGAAAAAACCCTGCCTGTGTATTAGGCTGGTCACGGTAAACAAGTGAGTGGGGACTGCATGGAACAAACCCAGACTCCAACGGTCTCTCCTCTCGTTTGTTAACGCCCTTTATCTCCTGCAAGATTTTCAGTGCTTTGGAGCAGATGCCAATTAATCAAGTTCTGTGGCTGCATCATGTACATCCTGTAGTTCCCAGAAAACATATTAGGAAAAAGTGACTTTGTGCTTCAAGAAATGGTCTATTTTCTGTGACCGAATCAATCTTAGGTTTTGGGATTTGTGCTGTAGATAGGATCATGAATCTAAGGCCCACCTTCTGAAAAATAGTTAGTTTGATGTAGTTGAGCCTTATTTGGGTTCTTCTCCTGTAGTGTTCACAAGAACAGAACGCTAAACTGACATTCTGGTGTAGGAAGAGAGGTGTGTACTCCTGAAAGGCTGGGGTTTGGGCAGTTTGGAAATCACGGCCTTAGGCAGTATAAAATAATGGTTAAAAAGCTGAGTAGGACTGATATATTCACTAGGGGGCAGAGTTACACTACTATACACCCAAGCAAATTCCTCACCCACACATTGAGCTACTGTACATAAAGCAGGCAAGAATGGCTTGGTATTTTATTATTATCATTATTATTATTATTTTATTAGCATTTATATAGCGCCAGCAATGTGCCTGGCGCTTTACAAAGAGTAAGATAGACATGGTCCCTGCCCGAGAGCTTACAATCTAAAGACGGGGAGGTGAGGTTTTGAAAGGTAGTTAATGATTTCATGAATCTGCAGGGAGCAACAATATAGAAAAACTTATGAGTATTCTTTAATTCACCAACATTTTTCTCTCTCTTAAATGTCTCCAAGCCTGATCAAATTAGTGTTTTGTAGTGGGTTTTGACATGAAAAAACTTTGCAGGCTTTCATTTTTCCAAGGCAAAGGTATCTCTGGCAACTGACTTACAGCGGGAGGACTTGACCAAACTAGCAAACAGCCAAGCTGTGTCATGCAACCATTTCATTCTTAAACGTATGGACGCTGTTTGTGGTGACTGGGAGTCCCAACGGACTCCGTATTGCTAGCCCCACATTCTCCAAGATCATGCAGCAGTGAGACTGGCTTAAAAATTACATTTAAAAAAAAAAAAAAAGGTTTCTTTTTATTTGGCCTCTGGATCTTGAACCTTTTAGGACGCATTTGTAGTTATATTGTCAAACTCTGTCTTGACAGCCATGGGAACTAGAAACACTCTTTTCTTAAAAAAGAAAGCTGAAATTCTCCTGATCACCATGGCTGGGGGTTTAAATGTACAGTTTAAATCTCAAGATATAAAATCACGAGAGTTGGCGGTCCTGTGTGCCAGGTTCCGCATTCACTTTGTTTTTTCCTGATTGGTGGCAATGGGGAAAATAAGGTGAACGTGGGTCACTGCCTATGTGTTAGTCTCTGTAAGATCTGTGTCTTGGAAAAAAGGATAAGGGAAAGAGGTTCTGACCAAACTGTAGAACCTTGTGAGCCACCTCCCTAATTTGGACTTTGAAAATCCGTGACTGTACAGATGTAAACAGCTTGGACTCCCCTGTCTTCCCTCTGCAGATTACGTACAAACCAACCTGATGCCAGCAGCAGAAATAACTTATCCCAGTGGCTCTGCCGGCTTCATAATGAAGTGAACAAGAAGTTGGGAAAACTAGAATTTGATTGCTCCCGGGTGGATGAGCGCTGGCGGGATGGCTGGAAGGATGGGTCCTGTGATTAGAGACCTCTTGAGAGATCAGCTCAAAGCCATTCTGATTTTTTTTTTTTAAAAAATAACCTTGGAATGAAATATTTACAGAGGCACAAGTAAATACTACTTTTGTTGTTGTTGTTTGTCTTGAGGGGATGGGGCGTAGTTGACACGACTTAAGGAAAATAAAGGTGCCGCCTTCAACTCCCGAGATCTCATCCCAATTGAATATCTTTTTAGTAGGCTGACACTAACTTTCTGTCATCCTGGAAGAGTGGAGGGATCCTTTGGCCATAGGAAACTTTACCAGTGCAAGGTGAAAGACACAATTTATAAGGACCTGAAGCCCCGTAGTTTTAAAGGTACCTCCTTCTCAGTACTGTTCACTTCACATAGTCTCAGGCTTTTCCTGTTTGCATTTTATGTTTACCTGCAGACATTGCCTTTAAATTTTAGGTAGTGCCTCCATTCTGTGCCTTTGATCCTGTCTTCAGTAGTCTCCTAGGAGCTGTGTTGTGTAAATACTAAGGCCTGATTCTGCAAAACAGAAGAAAACGTCATCTTAAGTACTGTGAATGGTCCCATTGGATAGTGGTTGCAATAGTAACCTAAAGCACATGCTTTAACGTTTGCTGGATCATGGCCTAGGTTGCCTGCTTTCTTGCCAACAGATCTCAAGGAAGTTTTCTTCTTTAAAAAAAAAAAAAAAAAATCCAAAGCAACAAACTTGGAAATGGAGGAAACCCCTGTCTCTCATTTCAGCTGTGGTAAATACTCTCTCTCTGTCTCCAAACTTGCCGGCCCACCGAAGAGGGTGTGTCCAGAAAAAAAAATAGAAATGAAGTAGAACAAGTGGGGTAAATTACTGCCCAAAACTCTTTGCGAATGGATCGCTGCTTTTAGGAGTTCCATTTGAAACACGGCACAAAAAGGTGGTAGCCTTGTAAAACGGGCATTTAAAAAAAAAATCTTTTCTTGGATCCATTTGTATGAGTGAGGAAAGATCTATGTGCTGGGTAAGAATTTTTGGTATTGAATTGGGGTGTGCTGTACATACAGAGTTGCTAATATATGTTTCCTGAGAAGCTTGAGGGTCAGCTTGCAGGTGGCACTGGGGGTTAGTGTTGTACTGCTACGGAGGGCCTGCACAAAACCGTATTTATTGCTTATATCCCAGATAAGATCCATTTGAGGGTATTCTGCAAGGTCTAGGCCTAGCATTAAGGATGTAAGCAATGTTTGGGATGAATCTGTCCGCCTACTGATGGGATAAATTCTTTCCTGCATAGTGTACTGCATCAGTATATCACTGTGGGGGCAGAGAGGGGGGGCTGTTCCTGTAGGCCACAAGGAAAATAATAATAAAAAGCCAATCGCTATGTAAAATATTTCCTCGGCTTTGTAGGAGGTTAATATGTAAATATATTTAAATTACGTTGGGAATGTTTTCCAGCATGCTGAGAAGAGCAGCTCCGTGCTGCCTTTTTGTTTTGCACGATTGTATTTCTGGAGACCAATACGACCTTGTGCAGAACATGACCAGAACTTGTGTTTCCCCCCCCCCCTTTCTGTTTTCTGCTAATACTTTTAGATGGTTTGTGGGTGGGTGTTGTTTCCCTGTACTCTTTATAGATGCATTTGTCCCATGAGTGACCGTAAAAGCAATTTCTAGAAATAGACCAGGGGTGGCATGGAAATTTGGGTCACCACAAACAGGCTGCAAGCATCTGATCCTAAGACCGCTACTGAGAACTCACAAACTAGGGTGGAAACTAAAAGCTTTCAAATGTTGTTCAGCTGCTTTCGGGTGTTTTCGTGCCCATTCAAGCCAGGATTATTAAAACAATGCTGTTGTGTTTTGTTTTTTCAGGTTAGTTGCATTTGATTAGGCAGTACATTATTTTTACGCTATTAGCAATTCCATTCCTGTGTGTAACCTTTTATTCTCATTAAAGCAAAGCTTGATTTCAGGTTGTTTTTATGATTTAGCTGAGTCAGGACTTCAGGGCATTAATTTTTAAGGTTACGAAAATTTCATTCTTCTGGGTGCATTTTTTGAACTTTCAAACTCATTCCGAATATCAATTTTGAACAGCAATAAATATCTTTCCTGGAGTCCAGTATTTACAGTGGTATTATTTTTTTCCTCTGGACAGACGTGCTAGCACAAAACTTTGTACTGCCTACATGATGGGTGGCACTGGGCCCTGATCCTGTAAAGACTTGTGCATGCGCTTAGCTTTCCATACAGAGTTAGTCTCCTTGACTTCAGTGGAGCTACTTTGAGCGACCTGTGTGTGTCTTTGCATGATTGGGCCTTAGTTATTATCCTTGTTGAATGCCTCCCTGTCTAGTGCAAAGCCTTCTACAAATTCCACCTACTAGTTTGTGGCAGGGAAGGTTGAAATTGAGTAGCCATATAAGACTTGTGTTCTGCCTTTGATTTCATGTTTACACCTTACACGCTGAAACAGCTTTCCTTTCTTTGTTTCTCAAGGCTCATGTTATATCTGGGGGAACAGAGGGGTTCTTGTTGCTCAACTTAAGCCAACTCTGTAATCTTGATATCGTTTGTGTAATTTCTGAAAGCCCGGAGAGGGTGTGGTTGCCATGATGGTCCCAGATGGTAAGAGATGGAGACAGAGTAGTTCCGATGATTCTCCCGTTTTGGACCAACTTCTGCCAGGGAGAGATCTTGCATATTCTCACCAACAAGTTGGTCCAATAAATTGCCTGAACTATTCTGTCTCCATCTCTTCATTTCTTTAAGACACTTCTAGTTCTGTAAAGGTGAAAAAGACCAAGAGTTAATGTTTATCTTTTGAATGCACATGATGAAAATTTTAGTTTTTAAGGATATTTGTCGGGGGTGGGGGAGGTATATATATTTATTATTGATGTAAAAAAAAAAATAAAAAAAATATTTCAGGTCTCTTTTTTCTCCGCCCTTTGAGTCTTTTGAAAAGAGCGACTGTTTTGCCTGTGTTACAGACTCTTTGACCTTGGAGACAAGGTGGTGACCTTAGGCAAGTCGTGAACCTTGCAGGTAAAGGGGGCATTCTTAATATTGAATACAATTAGAAGGAAATGCAGGTTTTTATGGAACTGCAGTTTAGGACATGATCTTTCTATATAGGGGCTGGGTGGCTGTGTTTCTCTTACTTATGCCACATTCGGACAAGCAGTTAGGCCCCACTACCTCAGTTTTAATCCTGATGTGTTCACACAAACAGGGCATTTAAACCGATGTTATTCAGGGGTATGAAGAGAAATATGTGCTCCTGCAGAATCAGGAATACCTACTGCTCTTTGGTTTGTATTTTGAAGTAACTGCTTGTGTGACCGTTTATCAGTTCGCGGGGTCCCCGTCAGGCTCAGACCCTGGTCCCTGGGATGTCCACCTTGATCTCCACCCCACAGCAGCATCACTCCTGTAGCTGTTCCCTCACAGCATTGCAGCTTCTTCATTGAGCTGAGCAATACGCCCGTGCCTCCCGTTGGTGGACCTACAGCTTAAAAGGGGCATGATAGGAAGTGGGAACTGTCTGAGCAGCCCAAACGCTTCCCTGGCGTCCGCTCCCGACCTAGTGAGGCCTTGCGCCTCGCCCTCTGTCTTGCTGTCCCATGACTGACTCTCCAGAATTGACCCTGCTTTGGCCTCTTGACTCTTCTGACCCCTTGGTTCTGACACTGACATTAGACCTCCTGGAACCTGACCCACACCCCTGGATTTCCCCCTCGTCTGCTGGTCAACTGGACTGACCTACTGGCTTCTGACCCTAGCTTAGCTCCTGACAACAACCCCAAGAAGGCTCCCAGAAGTGCCCCCATCAGTGGCCATCAGAGCGGTGAGCGCCCTGACCCCAAGCCAGGCCCGAACGCAACGCGAGGGCGGTAACCTCAGTGTCGTCTCAGCTCGGGAGGAAAGACAATGCTGCTTCAGTTCACGCTGTTCATCTGAATGCTACCAAGTGGCGCAGTTACTTCGGTTGCATTCAATCGAACTAGTTACTTTGCTTGACCTCTGTTACTCAGAAGATGGTGGTAAGCAGTCGCTGTCAAAACAGCTGACGGGGTCAGCCGCTTGTTTTGTCATGAGGTTGCGGGGGTGGCATGGCTATGCAGTAGAGATCTGCTGAGTGGGCTGGTCGGACTGCCGTCGGCATTGTCCTAGTAGCAACCAGGTACGCTCAGCGTTGCCGTCCACCCCCTCCTCTCTGAGGCCCTGGTTGGGGCAGAGGGCAGGCACTACGCCGCCACAGCCTGTGCATCTCTGTCCTCGGGTCGATGGGGGCAGAGAGCTAGTGACTCCCTCCCTAACGCACACACTTGGTGCTAGCAGTAGGTCAAGGGGGGAGCTCCAATCCAAACCTGCGGGACTCGAGATGCATTGCCATAGCGAGTGTCTCTATGCTTTAGTGCCGAAGGATTGCACTGTTAGTCACAGTAGACACCGTGCTCTGGGGAAAAAGCTTCAGTGGGAAAGGTCAGCTTTTCTCAGTACGGTCTGGTTCACCAACATCTCTTCCCTTTCGTGGATGTCACAGGTGGGGAAACCTCCATCCCAGAGGCTAAAATCCAGCCTCGTTCCAATTCCTGGATGCATGCACTGAACAGGTGAGCTCGGGGGACAGGAGTGGAGAGGACACTCGCACGAGGAAACCCACGATCTGAACCCTTTGCTAAGCACACCCCTTAAAGCAGCCCTGCCCCCCCCCCCCCCATTCCAGTCTAGCCTCTGGGGCTTGTACTATTGAAAGGGACCTGGGAGAAGTTTCCCCCCTTCTGTGTGTTTTCTTGTTAGCTATGTAAAAAAACTGCCTCTTGTAACTCCCGCTGCAATGAGGGAGGCCACAATCCTTTCCTACGACCGCCTTGTGATGGGTTTCCCCGCTTACAGTGCCCGCTGGATCCAGGTCCCTCCAGAACTGCCCTAGCCTGTAAAGAGGCCACTCGTCTTTGTCACCGTGTCCTGAAGTTTCCCAAAGCACAGAGACAGGATTTAAAGGTTGGTCCGAGTCTCTGAACTGGAGCTCAATGTCAGTATCACACACGGATTTAGTTAAAAGAATTTTATATTTGTAATCAATATTTATTTATTTATTTAATGGATTTGTACCCTGCCCCTCCTGCAAAGGATCTTCAAAAGAAGATCAGTGCAAGAGTGACTCAAGGGTGCAAGTCAAATAAAAGACTATCATGGTAAAGCAAGCTACATGACTTCATGAGATTCCTAAGCTAAAATCTTACCCTATTTCAGTTCACGGATTGATTGATTTATTATTTAGCGATTTCGATCCCGCTCCCTCCAGCCTTACGGCAGCTCAGGACACTGTCCTTTTCTCAGCTAGATGGATTGGGCTGGGCGCTGTCGTCTTCGGTAGATGGCAAACTTTCCCAGTTCACGGCTTTTCCTGCTGGAAGGAGTCAGTCTCTCTAGGACTCCGACGGAATCACTGAATGCCCCCTTCCTTTTGTCCTTGATGATTTAAATAGTTTTCTAATGGCCCCTCGAGGTCTTTCCCAGAGCCTGTGTCATGACACGTTTATTTATTTAATTAAATGTATTACCCCACTCCTCCTGCCAAAGGCGACTCACAGTATTAAAATACAAATATAAAAACCCCCAAAAATATGAAAACAAGACCCCACCCCCATTTCATCCCCCCAACCCCCCCCGTACCCCCCACAACTCACTCCCTCGCCCGCACTGCCAAACGCCCTTGTTAATAGAACTCCTTTACACTGCCGCCTAAAGGCGCTCAAACCTCGATGTAAGCGAGCCTCTTGGGGGAGGGAGTTCCACAGCCACAGGACAGCGGCTGAGAACACCCACCCTCTGCATTGTGGATACCAAGTTAAAAACAAGTACCTCCAGACGGGTGTCCCCGGCCGACCGAAAAGGGCGTGATGGGACACAGTAGGCCGGGCGATCTGCCAAATAAGTGGGTCCCAAGCTGTTTAGGGATTGAAAGGTCAAAAACAGCCCCTTGAACTGTGCCCGGAAGACACTAGGCAGCCAGTGTAGATTCTGGTTCACCAGCGTTATATGTTCCCGGCAAGGAGCCAAGCTGCCACATTCTGCTGCAACAGAATAGCTCATGTCCCGCACATCCACACCCGTTTACATCTCTCTTATTTTGCTTATCTTTCCCAGGAACCTGTTACTGGGTTTCATGGGCTCACAATCTTCTTTTGAATTAATTTTAATTACATAGCTCTTTCATACAAACTTTTCATCATGGTTGTTTTTGACTCTTAATTATGAGTTGATTGATACCAGACAGGGCTAGGAAGTGTGAACATCGTCATATCTGGAACATTTATATTACATGTGTTGTTATTATCAAGCATTTATATAGCGCCAGCAGTGTACCTGGTGCTTTACAGTTATTAATGGAGGCAGGTCCTTGCCCAGTGGGTTTACAATATAAGATGGACACGGGTGAGGGGAACGTAGGGAGCAACAGACACACATTTCCATTTTACAAACGGGGAACTGAGACTGAGACTTGCCTAAGGTCACCCAGGAAGTTCATGGCTAGGACAGGATTCAAACCCTGGCTTCCCAGCTCCAAGTCCACCACCTTATCCACTACACCCCATCATGTATGTTGTTTTCACAACACCCAACACACGCGCTCTGTCGGGGGGCAAGGAAGAGGCACAGACTTCCCACAGCCTAATTCCAATGTTGCTTGTGCATAACGAGCACCTCGTTAGCTTGTATCAGCCCAAACGACTTGGGCTCCGTGGCTGGTTTGGACTCACAAAGACCAGGGTAGCAAGGGCTTGCCTGGAGCACGAACGAGGCGTTTCTCCCTCCCCGTTGCTGACGAGTTACCCTGCGTAAGCGATGACGGAGATGCTGGCCGGGGTAATATCTTACTATTTTCCCAAGGATTAGCCGTGCCGGCACACAGATCCAGGTGCAAATATTCTCCTCTGCCAGGCAGGTGCGTGGCAGGGGAGGGTGTGCGTGTCTCCGTTCCTTTTCCCCCCAGGAGCAAAAAGTCTTAAGGCAACGCCAAGAAGGAGCTTTATACTGGCTCTGTCGGACGCTTCGGACGGACCATTCGGGGCTGGGGCTGTCCTGTGCCTTTGGAATGTTCTGCCCCTGGGAGAGCGGGGTCATGGGAACACAGGGGTAAGGAAGGAGAAGCCGGGAGCAGCACTGGAATCTAGCACGAGGCTCCAGGAACCCACAAGGAGACAGCCCAAGGGAACACTTCTAGGCAGAGCACTGGTGTTGACCTGGAAGTATAAATAGGTAGTCTTGACCAATTACAGCAGGGGTCAAGATTGACCAATCAGGGCAGCCCGGGGGAACGCTGCTAGACAACTCGTGTTGACCCCAAAGTATCGATCATCTTGACCAATCAGGTCAGGGGTCAGGATTGCCCAATCAGGACTGGGAGGAGCCAGTTTAGGAGGCTGCAGTAATGCCGCTGGTTCCCTGGGAGTAGATGCATGTCGGTGACTCTGGACCCAGCAGACCTGGGTTTGAATCCAAGGGATCTAGACTTCTCGATGCTTCTCAAGGGTGGGTTATGGGTTACGTGTGGCAGGCCCTTTCATCTGACTTGGTTGCCCGTTTGGGCAGAGAGAGAAACCCAACTTGAGCCTTTTGTTTATTCAGATCATTTATCTCTCTCTTTCCCGGAGGGCTCAAGGTGGCTTACTAACGTGCAAAAATGTAAATAATCTAATAAATTGAGCCCTATGAAATTCCAATTACAATCACCCCCAAGCTCTATCCCCGCCCATCAAAAATCTAGCCAAATAAACAGGCTCATCCACTCCATTTCTTCTTCTTTTTTTTTGGTAGCTCCTTTTAATGTTTTCTGCGGCAAAGAACACCTCACACTCATCAGCCCCAGAGTTCCCGCTGTGTCACGCGTACAGTCTCGCTGCTTTTCCTCCGCTTCGGTTCATACGAGGTCGGTCAGACAGCAACGATCCAAAAAGAGCGTACTCCGCTGCTCCAACGCAGCCCAGCCAGGTCTAGTGTAGTTCCCACCCTCCCCAAACCTCCGATGACTGATGCCACAAGACACACCCGCGTGCGCGAATCTTTCCTGCTTTGGGATCGGGGTGCTTGGCTGGCGCCCCGCCTTCCTGGATGCTGAGATTTGGAGGGGCGGCTGCAATTTGCCTCCTGAGATTTGGGTAAGCCCTAGGGCAGGAACCGCGTCTATTCGATTACTTTGTAAAGCACCAGGTACATTGCTAGCGCTATATAAATGCTTGCTAATAATAATAATAAAAAATTCATTCTCTTTTTCACTGACACGCACAGGATTTGTAGGCTATAAATCCTGGAGTCTTATATAGTTCCCGTTACCACTGTATGGAAGGGGTGGGGAGGGGCGCTGAGTGGGTGTCTGCAATCTTTGACACCCTTTTATCTCCACAGCCCTCCTGGGACACAGAGAGAACTGCTAAAGTCCCCATAGCAGGCTTGGTAGGAAGCTGGCACTTAGGTTATGAGAGCCTCTATATGGTTTTATATTTATTTATTTATTTATTTATTTATATAGTGCCAGCTATGTACCTGGTGCTGTACAATCAGTAGTTACAGGCAGTGCCCTGCCCCAGGGGTCTTACAATCTAAGAGAGGCAAGGGAGGGGCAAGGAGACATTCTTCTTCATCCATCTTCATCTTTATTTTTATTTATTTTTTTATAGCGCCCCCCTGCCATGGCACTTGGAGCACTTTACATAGAATGTATCCAGGGAGGGAGAGTTCCAGGCCTGGGAGACAGCAAGAGAGAAGGGGCGAAGACGTTTAGAGGAGCAGGGGAGTCGTAAGCAGGCGAGGGTGGGGGCAGAGGAGGAGTGAAGCTCCCGGGCAGGAGTGTGGTGGGATACAAGAGCAGAGAGAGACGGGGGAGCAAGGCCATGAAGACTGTTCAAGGTGAAGGCCAGGAGCTTGTGCTGAATGTGTTCACGTAGAGGGAGCCAGTGTAGGACGGAGAGGACGGGCTGAACGTGGTCAAAGCGACGGGGCAGGTGGAGGACTTTGGCAGCAGAGCGCGTTGAACAGAGAGGAGGGGGGTGAGATCAGAACAGTGGAGACATTTACATACTGCCTAGGATGGAGGGGCTACTGCATGACAAAAAATAGCAATCCTCTGAATGAGATAATGAGCAGTGAAAATAAGCGGAAGAAGTACATCCAGATGTTTATCTCCGTTCCTCCCTCCACACCTTCAGAAAGCACCTGAAGAATTATTATTTTTTTCCAAAAAGCGGTTGACTTTTTTGGAGTGCTTTTAGAGGAGCCACTGCTGGTTCCCCTTGATGCAGCCTTTCCTCCCTCTTAACTTTTCCCTTTTAAATTGGTTTAATTTTAAATGGATTTTGAATGGATTTTATGTTGTCTCCCTCTCCGATAAGGCTTAGGGCAGCTTACAACATACAAAAACAACTAAAAATCCCCTTAACTCCCTACAGTCCTCACCCAGCCCTATCCCAGCCTGCCAAACACCCAGCCAAACAGAAAGGTTTTTACACCATTTCTAGAAGATGGGCAGCCTCAGGTTTAGATGAATCCGCAAGTGGCGAGCAATCCATCATTTGAATACATATTGGGAATTCAGGTCCTAGAACACCAGCCACAAGGAAAATTGAAAATTCCCACCTGCTCCCATGTGTATCCTTCCATGAGTTTTTCCACTTCTGCACTGCTGTGATGGAAGACATTTTCACAGCATTTGGCCAGATGGATGCAGAATTTTTTTTAAACAAAAAATTTAAACGCATGAGATGTTCAAAATGGATACAAATGGCATGGTGAGAAATTCGGCTGCATTCAAAATTGGCCTCGTTTATAGGATTTAGTTAATCTGCATAATTTATTCTGCTGGCAGAATCTGGATTTTCTGCTCAGAATTGGGGTTTCCTGGTAGCAAAAACAGAGAAAATAAATTTGCAGAATACACAGGTCTCTTGCAGCTAGTATGGTACATAGCCACAGGAAATGAAGGAACAGTCTAAAGGGGGTGGGGAAAGGGGAATCTCTTCATGACCTCCAAAGCCCCAACGTCCTCAAAAATAAGTGAGGAAAGATGCATGCCCAGGGTGTCCATGCATGCAAAGCATAAGCATTCTTTACAGCTCCCCCTTCCCCCTCCCTACCTGCTGTACGGATGCAGCCATTACTGGTCCCTGCCACCATTGCCTGGTGACCATGGGCCTTAGTGCTTAGTCCCTGCCCGGCC
The DNA here is from genome assembly GCA_003113815.1 of Sphenodon punctatus. Lineage (NCBI taxonomy): Eukaryota > Metazoa > Chordata > Lepidosauria > Sphenodontia > Sphenodontidae > Sphenodon > Sphenodon punctatus. The sequence goes on along the minus strand of QEPC01001667.1, from coordinate 5,058,520 downwards.
GTGTGACAATGGTCATGATGTCACCCATGACACACGGGGCCACAGACAGATGCAACCTCTCCATAAGGTGTTCCCTTTACCTATAGGTAAAGAACGCCTGGCAGAGGTGAGCAGTGAGCTTCAGGGAACAGCGTCCTGAATGTTGGCTATGCCACCATGGGAATCACAGAGAGCTAAAATGATGGGAAAGGGGTTTTCCCGGTACCCTGAACCCAGGCAGGGGCTGTGTTCCTGCCAACCTTCCCTGAAATTAAGATCAAGGTGCCCTTTGACCTAACTATTCCATGTTGACAAGTGTAAAATGATGCACACAGGAAAAAAGAATCCAAACGGTCACAATGCTGGGTTCTAAATTAGGAGTTACCACTTGGGAAAAGAATCTTGGAGTCACGCTTTGAAAACCTCTGCTCAGTGTGCGTCAGTGGTCAAAAAGGCAAACCGAATGTTAGCAATTATTTGGAAAGAAATAGAGACTAAAACAGAAAATAATCATATTACCGCTATATAAATCCATTATGACCTGTTGGGTACTTCTCCAAAGCGACCAGAAATGGCCACTGTCAGAGACGGGGTGCAGGGCTCGATGGACCATCGGTCTGACCCAGTCTGGCACTTCTTATGTTCTTAACAACGTGTGTGTGTGTGTGTGTGTGTGTATAAATAATTAATATACAAAAATAAAACCCATACAAATATAAGCTATATAAAATTCCTATTAAAACCCCTCCCTGAATCCTATCTCCTCCTGCTAAACACCAGACCAACTAAACAGGTCTCACGTTGTCTCCAAAAAATGCTCAGGCTTTGGCAAACCTCCAAGGGGCGGGATTCCCGGAGCTGTGGAGCAGTCACTGAGAGCCTCTCTCTGTGCGCCCTAGCCAGGGGGCGGTAGAAGTTGCAAGAGGGCACCTCCAGCTGACCCTATAGCTGGTCGCCATGGACCATAGGGAAGGAAGCAGTCCCAAGCTGTTTAGGTCTGTATAGGTCAAACCCAGCACCTCGAACTGGGCCCACAAGGCTGTAGGAAACCGCTGCAAACTCCTGGAGCTTTGCATTGTGAGGCTGAACCGTACAATAATGATGATCAGTCCCACCGCTTTCCTTTTACGTCATGTTGCAGTTTCTCCCTCCAGCTGCGGAGATGTATTGCACCCACTCAGTGCTTTAGAAGGCAGCGTGGGTGTTTTTACAAACATCCCCACACCTGCCTGCCCCCTCTGGATGCTTTTGTATTCTCCCCAAGCCTTGCACCGATCTCGTGTTCTTCCGCGTCAACAGAGGAGACTAAAAAGAATGAATGAACTGTCAGGGCTCCTGGTGGTCACAGACAAGAAATCTAATAGCGACACATGTCAGATTGCTGATCGGGCTACTACAAATCTGCCCCGTGCCCTTGTAGCCGTCCATCTCCTCGCCTCATTATCATACCCGCTTAGCCGGAGCAGTGAACGCAGAGCAGGTGAGAAGGGCAGCACTGCAGCGTGGCGGGTGGCTTCGTCTCCTGAATGGATCTGTTTAGAAATGAGATGAAAATAAATAAATCAATCTTTTTCTTCTGACTCAAAACAGACATGACGCTAACCACCCTTTAAGCACCCTTGGTGGTCATTTATGCATGTTTCAGGGCTGCCTAGGGCACCAATACAGCCCTGCAACATGCATAAATAACCACCGAGGGTGGTTAAAGGGTGGTTAGCGTCATGTCTGTTTTCACCCATGATGAGGCACTGGGCTTCCTTGACCTACTATTGTTTGTTAGTGTGCTATTTGTTCATATCCTGCCCTCTCTCTAAAGGCTCAAGGTGACTCACTGCAATCCATTCATTGACATTTGTTGTCCTGCTCTATTCCAAGAGCTCAGGGTGGGCTGCAATGCCTAGAGACATACAAAATGAATGCACATACAATCAGTTAAAATCCCCTATCCTAAACCTCCCTAACCCTATTCCCTATCCTCCAGGGGAAGGGAGTCCCAGAGCTTTAGAGCAGCCACTGAGGTCACCTCCCTAAACCCTATCCCCACCTGCCAAATGTCTGATCAAACTAAAAAGTCTTACATTTGTCTCTGGAATTTGAGCAGGTTCAGATGAACCTCCAGAGGAAGGGAGTTCACAATTAAAGGGGCAGCCGCCAAAAACGCCTCTCTGCGTGCCCTTGTTGTATGAACTTAGTGGGCAGATGGTACTCGCAAGAGGTACCATGGTACCCAGCAAGAGGGCCCTCCCAGCTGACCACAGGGATTGTGATGGGACAGAAGGGAGGAGGTGGTGTTTCAGATATGTGGAACCCAGCGGCCATTCAAAACAAAAGACAAATCGAACACATATGTAAAACACCCCAAAACCCACCCCAAACCAACCTTTTACTCCTGCCCACACCTTTTCTCTCACCCAAAGGTTCTCCCTTAGTCCATACTCAAACTTGTTCCCTTCCCTCTTCCAGATGAACTAGCTGGCCTCTCCCACTGTTGCCCCGCCCCCTCTGGAGCTATAAGAGTTGCAGAGTCTGTCACTCAGGCAGTCTAGGCCTGGCCGCAGAGCCAGCATGTCCTGGAACTGGGTCTCTACTGGGAGCTCAGATAGCTGGGGTGCTGAAGCTTGGAAGAGGGAACAGCTAGGTGCAGCGGGCCTGACGGACAGACGGACAGTGCTGGGAGCTTGCTACAAGCTCACCACAATGTACGGCAGAGGGCCATGGAAGTGCTCGCCATTGTAAGAGGGCCCAGCCTGGCACCTACTGGAGGAATTGGATTTGGGGAGCGTACATGTTCGGGGTGGGCTTAGCGGACAATAAAACACACACACAGCAAATCTCTGGAGCTGTGTGACTGATCTGGGGGGGAATCTGCAACGGGAGAAGACGTACCCAGGCCACCTTGTGACCGACTGCAGTTGTCCCCCAAATCCCTCTCCTTCTACCACCTCTACAACTCCCAGACCATCACTTCCAACCAACCAATCCTGATTCCCCCCCCCCCCCCCCCC
>QEPC01001667.1:5026575-5040897 GCA_003113815.1 Sphenodon punctatus | reverse complement strand
CCGATCCATAGTAAGACACTACCTCCTATCCCATGACTTTTTAATTTTCTCAAGAGTCTTTTATGTGGGACCTTATCAAATGCTTTCTGGAAATCCAGGGACACTATATCTACTGGGTCTCCCTTGTCCACATGCTTATTTACACCCTCAAAGAATTCCAACAGGTTAGTGAGGCATGACTTATCTTTACTAAATCCGTGTTGACTCTTCCCCGTTAAGTCGTGTTTGTCAACATGCCCTGTAATTCTGTCCTTCATCAAAGCCAGTGTCTTTGTATTCTGCTCAGGTTGAGTTCGAACTTTGTCATTTCTCCTTTGCCGGGCCAGCCGTCTACCTGGGCCGGGGCAGCTGGCCCAATCGGGCCACAGAAGGCCCTTGTTGTGTTGGTTTTCACTCCTAGTTGCCTTCCAGGAAAGGTCAATGGGGAGATGATGATGGAATGACAAGGAACTAACTGGAATGAGAAGCAGGAGGGGTTCCCTCCTTTTATATGCCCTCGGAAAGGTGAGAGGGATGTGTGTGTCCATGTGAGTGTATGAGGGGCAGAGCTAGAGGCTGAGCTTATTCATTGAGAGGGTGGGGCTACTGGAAATGGCTACCAGAAAGGTTGGAAGGCATGCAGTCCTTCCTGCAGGTGACTCTCAAACGGCCTCTCCCCAACGTAGGTGGAGAACCTCTCCCAATAGTGCACGAGTGATCCTGGAGCCTTGGTGCAACTTGTCCACTCGAAACATTGGGAGGCATGCAAGCATGCAGCGTCACTGCTCGTGGCTTGCAGCGACACTCTCCAGACAAAACCTTTCTACCTGGAGGGCCTCGCTTTTTTAGATTCCTCCCTATAACGTTACCCTGCTCCTCTTTGGTCCCTGGAGGACAGAGAACTCCATGGGCTCTCACTTACCGCCTGTCAACAATCGTCAGCCGCTTCCGCTGCAGATTTCAATGCCACCTTGAAGAGGAAGCTGCTAATGAACCTCCATTATCTCTCATTATTTTATCCAGTTCCCCTCTGTCTAGAGCCCTCGATTGTTTTCACTGTGTTTTATTTGAGTGTTTGCTTCATCTCTGCAGCTATTATATGTAATTTCTGGTCGGCTGAAGTGTCACCTCCCGTCCCTTGGGTATTTGCAGACCGAGAGCTGAAACAGATAGCAAAAAAAGAGATCCAGGGTTAATATCCGCTATTCTGGGTAGCTCTGTGGTGATTCGGTAAACTATCAGGCAATTGCAGAGGCTAACTGCCAAACCAGAATACCAGAAATCATTCACCAATTACTGTTTACTGAACCGTTGTTTACGATTTATGGTGTTGTTGTTTACGACATTACTGCATAACCAAACCGGTCTGGATAGAGGGAGTTAAAATCAAACAAAATGAATCAAATGGTAATTAAATGGTAATGTGGCTAAATGGTAGGTAATAAATGGTAGTTTGGTAATCGCTAAATGGAAATCCGGTTAACTGGTTATCCACCAGATGCTAACCAGGTACCGTTTGGTGTCCAACCAGATACGATGATATCCGTCTGGATACCAGATAACAGAGGATACTTGATGTGTACCTTGCTGGAGTCCATCTCTTAATCTTTGAGTCTCTCCATTGCCCACATATATCTTGCCCCTATCGAAAAATATGAGGATTGACTGATTTTGACAAGATGTGTGAGGGGGCAGGGTGGGATTAAACCAGAATAGAAAACAAGGAAAAGATCAATCTGACTTCTTGCAGATTCTGAGAGAGGGGGTGGTTGTTGTGTTGGTCTCAACTGTAAAAGATGGAGACAGAAGGTCATTCAGATGATATATTTTTTATTGGACCAACTTCCGCTGGTGGGAGGTTCTGAGGATTACAGGCTTAAAGAGGCCATGATGGCCACCATCTCTGACCTACTACATAATAACAGTACTCATGCAACAGAGGTCCCGAAATTATAAGTCGTGATGACCCCAGTTGCCGTCAACTAGAAACCTGACTGATACTTGACATCCTTTATACGTCTGAAGTTGCAAACCCTGGGCTCCCGCTTGGCCTTGCCCCTTTGAGTGTCATGATGTCATGGGGATTAGAAAGGGGAAGTGGTCATGTCAGAAGGAGCGGGACTAAGACTGCATTCTCACGGGGCAAAACGCGCAGCATTTGCCACCTGGTTTTTTTTCCTGGAGACAAATGCTCTGTGTTTTGCTCCATGAGAATGGGGTCTAAGGCACTCTTCTGCCCCCTGTCTACCACTGAAGGTAATTCTGCTGGCCTCCTTGCTCACGGGTTTATAATTATGTTTCAAGATGGGATCACGCAGGCAAAGTATTTAGGCAAACCTCTTGTCATTGACATTCACCCTGCACATGAGACTACCTTCCTCAGTCCCTCTGGCATGGAGTATTACTATTTGCCCACACTACTTGGATGTTCAGCATTTACCTCTTGGGATACTTACCATCTTGATCTTGCCTCCATTGAAGTCAAAGGGAGTTTCCCACAGAGTCAGACTGACCCTTTTGTCAAGTTATGATGATGCTGAAAATAAAAATTGCTGGTCTAAGTTGAGATGAAATCACCATCCTATTGAAATGCTGACAGATATCCCTTAGCAGAACCGCGGGGACCTGGCTAACCTGGGGGCGCTGGGCTGGCCCTTCCCAAATTATCACCCAAAAGGTTTGCCTCAATGTGCCACGGGTCATGAACGTTTACCCTCCCGTGGGCCACTTTGAAAATGAGTACAAGCTCCAAGGGCTGCAGAGAAGTTGGGGATGGGGGTGGTTAAGGGATGCACTTAAGGAAGAAGAGGGTCCAGATCTGTTCCCTCTCCTTGGGTGCCTGCCCTCATCTCTGCTCCCTTCCCCTGAGCTCAGTTTTTCAGTGCTTGGGGGCTAGGAGGAACTGGGCCAGATAAAAACAAGTCACAGGCTGCATTTGGCCCCCGGGCCTGAAAACTCCCCGCCATGTAATATAACGTAGAGACCGCTGCTTAACAAACATGGCGCCGCAATGGCAGCAGCATGCCTGGTGTGTGTGTGCATGTGTATGTGTGTGTGTGTGTGTGTGTGTGTGTGTGTGTGCGTGCGCGGAATGACTGCCCCCACAACCGGGTTAGATCAGGGGATGGAAACGAATGTTCCCCTACCCTGACTCGGCTGGGGAGAGGGGGAGCGACGGGTGACCAGCGGCTCCATTCCTGCGCTACGGTCAGCCCACCCGCCGTGATGGGCAGCCCATGGCTGGCTGTCATGGCGACCCCTGATGCTGAGCCAGGCGGACGCGAAAGAAAAGACACGCCCACCTGGTTCACCAAGCTCTGACCTGCCTGGGCGGATCGCCGGGCTGGAACGCGGGCCCCGATTTGTTACGGGCCCATGTTCCCGGCCCGGTCGTCAACCCCGCCAGAGCCACATCCGGCAGGGTTCGGTGCTGGCCCAGGTGCGCCAGAGTGGGCAAACCGGGCCAGCGGCATGTTAGTGAACCCCTTGTGTCCCTGTCACGGTCGCTGCGGTCAGCAGGGAGCAGACCTCCGGGTCAGGTCGTGGACAGGGCTGTTCTCGGTGGCTCTCCCTCAACTTTGGAACGCCCTCCCCCCCGAGATCCAGATTGGAATAGCCCCAACCTGTCCGTCTTCCGGGAACATCGTAAACCATTTCCGTTTAGACGGAGTTTGGTGGCTGGGGATGAATGGTCAAACCGCAGCTTGGGAATCCCATCTAGCTCTGGAGCAGCCTGAGCGTGTCTCTCAGCCACGTCCGGCCCTGGACTCCCCCTGGTGCCTTAACATTTCTGTGTCTTGCTGCTGAATCGCAGCTGCTCGCACCCGAATCTCAGCCGCTAAGGCTGCAGAGCCGGTCACCGAACAGGAGGGGGTGCGTGCGTGCCTTGGCCAGGTCAGCGCGTGGTTGTTGAGGTTGCAAACTTCGGCCACTCCTGGATTAGGGGGCAGGGGTACATTTTGATTGGCGTTCTGGCATTTTGTTTTTGAATGTATATATTTTGTTTTATTGTAACCTGCCCTGAGCCTGTGGGAATACGGTGGGATAGACGTCAAAAGAAATAATAAATGAATAAATAGACACCTAAAGTGTGCGTTTTGTTTTCCCCCACCACGCTGGTGACATTGAGGGAGAGAAGGATGAATCCTGTCCTTCCTGCTGGAAGTCAGAAATAGATGCGGAGAGGCGATGACTCACCTGCAGACGAGAAAGAGAGAACACCAAACGGCATCCTAATGAGCTTTAAAAGGAAATTCTGCCCAGCCTTCCCCTGCCCTGCAGAAACCCCAAGGGTCCGTCTGGCGCAGAGCGTGGGCAGCGGGATAGCTCTCCGCACGCTCGCGGCTGGCCCGCGGCACGCCCCGATCTCAAAGTCCGCGCCCGGCGTGGACGGTCAGTAGCATTGCCGGCCTCTGACCGATGGGGAAACCGAGGCAGAGAACGAGAAGGCCAACTAAGGCGACCTGCCCAGGGGTCCGAGGCAAAGAACCCAGGAATCCTGGCCATGCTCTGGGTCAGGCCAAAACCACGCGTGGATTTCCCCACCACCAATCTTGAGCAGAGTGATGATGTCATAGTTGTCATGGTATCGGTATCTATGGCAGTGAAATCATCATCATCTTGTTACCAAAAAAAACAAAACAAAACTGGACCAGCAAGGAGGCGATGATGTAGCAGCAAACAGGAGCAAAACCTCTCGATCCCTCCTCCAGGGGAATACACCTGGGAACATCCCCACCCCACCCCGAACGCGCCCCCTGGGATGGGGTGCATGGCGTGTGGGGAATAAGGAGCTTGAGGTGCAAACAGGAGCCTGCCCTATGGGGTCCTCACCCTCCTCCTCCCTTCCCCCAGGGCCCACACCACCCCTTCCGGGATGTAAATTGATGGTCCTTTCAGACGTGCACCTTAACTCCGCCTTAACCTTTCTTATGCATGTTGCAGGGCTGCATAAGAACGGTTAAAGCAGAGTTAAGGTGCGTGTCTGAAAGTACCCTGAGTCTGGAAATGGGCAGGGGTTGTGAGCAGGGTTTGCCACTGGTGCAATTTTTTAATGGAACACTTATGAAAAAGACGTATTTCAGGGCCTGCCTCGGCGCCCTGCAAGATGTATTTTTCATAAATGTTCCCGAAAAGCGTGCCGAGGTGGCGACCCTAGTTGTGGGTTCTCAGCTAGGGGGGTGCGGATCCAGCGCCTCCCACCCCCATTTGCAACCCCGACCTAGAGAGGAAAGTCCGCTGGAATCAAGGCCGTAGGGGCTAAGGTTGGGGTTGGAGGGCTCACGGAGACAGGAGCCGTCTGAGCTATTCAAGGTTCATATTTTGCTTGGCAAATCATTGGGGCAGCGCTGTAGCCCCATAGCTCCCCTTAGGTCACGAGCAGGGACAGAACCATAAATGGGTGTGAAGTGCAGGGCCAGGGTTGGGGGGAAGAGGTGTTTTTCTCTGGCCCTAACAGCCCCTGCCAGTTCCACCTGATTTCCGCAGTTTTGGCCCAAACAGCAACTGCCTTCCACGAGGAACTGGTGCCTCCCGGAGCCGCTTCCTTGCAGTGGGGGTGACGCTGGCCCCAAAGCATCCGCCCTCCTCCCCCCTTGAGACAGCAATGAAAATGGGTAGGATGGAAGGACAGACATGTCCCACCCCAAAGAGGGCCCCATGCTAGGAGGGGCCCCACCAGGGTCTCTGAGTGCCCCCATCTGCAATGGGCCCTGGGCTAGAGGGGCCCCACCAGGATCTCTGAGTGCCCCCACCTGCAATGGGCCCTGGGCTAGAGGGGCCACACCAGGGTGTCTGAGTGCCCCCACCTGCAATGGGCCCTGGGCTAGGAGGGGCCCCACCAGGGTCTCTGAGTGCCCCCACCTGCAATGGGCCCTGGGCTAGGAGGGGCCCCACCAGGGTCTCTGAGTGCCCCCACCTGCAATGGGCCCTGGGCTAGGAGGGGCCCCACCAGGGTCTCTGAGTGCCCCCACCTGCAATGGGCCCTGGGCTAGGAGGGGCCCCACCAGGGTCTCTGAGTGCCCCCACCTGCAATGGGCCCTGGGCTAGGAGGGGCCCCACCAGGGTCTCTGAGTGCCCCCACCTGCAATGGGCCCTGGGCTAGGAGGGGCCCCACCAGGGTCTCTGAGTGCCCCCACCTGCAATGGGCCCTGGGCTAGGAGGGGCCCCACCAGGGTCTCTGAGTGCCCCCACCTGCAATGGGCCCTGGGCTAGGAGGGGCCCCACCAGGGTCTCTGAGTGCCCCCACCTGCAATGGGCCCTGTGCTCAGAGAGGCCCCATGAGGGTCTCTGAGTGCACTGACCGGCAATGGGCAGGTGAGGAGGTTGTGTGGGTAGGTAAAAGGGGGGATGGGGAGTGGAAATGATGGGTGCCAGGCAGCGGGGACTAGAATGCCTGTGCTGGGGCCACAACATTTGGGGAATGGAGCCTCTCTGACATTTGGACCCAAATGACTCCACTGCTGTTGGCTGTCCCTCCCCAGCTGAGCCCCCATGGTCTCCCCTCACACATTCGTCAGGCCCCTACGCTGGGAGGGTTGGGGGCAACTAGCTACAACAGGCACAAGCAATGGAGCTGCACCACCGCGGGCCAAGATCCTGGGGGGGGGGGGCCTACATCCACGTGGAATGTGTGCATAGGCCAATGGGTGATTAGCACCCACTGAAGACTTGCTAAGTGCCAGCCGTCGGGGGCACCCATTGCATTTTCTGCAACAGCTGTGCAGAAGCTAACCCTACCCTCCATTGTCTGACTTAGCATCCAGATCTTTGCATCTTTTTCTCTGTGTGCTGGCCTGCAGCCCTGTGTACCCGGGGTTCTCTACGACCCATGGCAGGAGCAGAGGAAAAAGAGAAGTTACACAGCTTTGAAGAATCCAGGGATCTGGGGGGGGAGGGTCCCTCAATCTACACTGATGCACTCTTCAAATAGAGTTGCCAAATGTGCAAACATTGTCAAGATACTTGTGGAAAATGCATGTTGCAAGGCCTTGCATTGGCGCCTTAGGTGCCAGTGCAAGGCCCTGCAACATGCTTTTCCCCCCATGTGTCCTGGGGGAAAAATTTTCATAAGTATCCTGCAACATGTATTTTTTCATGTGCCCTGAAAAAAATATGCGTATCTGGCAACCCTATCTTAAAAGGGGGGGGGCTCCCTTTAAAAGGGGTCCCCTCTTAAAAGGGGTTTTTTTTTTTGCCACACCCCAGTTCCCATTCCAAGGTAAAGCAGAAGGCCATTTGTAAGGCGTGCAGTGAGGAGTAGCCAAAAGGAGAGAGAGAGAAATCCAATGCAAAGAGCTGCTTCTGCAATAAGTTGGTCAATATTTTTTTAAAAAATAAATAAATGCAAAAGGGTTTGGGGGAGGGGGGACAGAGATGGAAACACCCGTATCGTCTGCTCCCTCTCTTTCCTCCCCCCCCCATTCTCCCTCTTTGGTGCAACCCACTCCCTCGCACGCCAAGCCAGCAGGCGAGCCCATGCTGCAAAGAGCAGGGGGGGGGGGGAGGCTTGAGTGGAGAAAGGCTGCTGCACCAGGCGAGGGCTGCTGTGCGCGAGACGCGGGGACCCGGGCAGGCGGTGGCGCGAGCTCACCCACTCCCTGCCCGCACGCGCCTGGCTGGCTGCTGCTGCTGCTTTTGCACCGAGGGGAGCCTAGAGCTGCAAGGCGACAAAGCTGGTGCTTGGGGAAGAAATCATGGAAGGAGCCTCCTTTGGAGCCGGCAGGGCAGGGGGAGCCGTGGACCCTTTGGATTTCCTCAAGCAACCCCAGACCATCCTGAGGATCATATCCTGGGTAAGGCAGATGCATCAGCCTCCGGGTTTGTTTTTGTTTTTTTCCCCATTGATCAGTTGCTTGTTGTGCCCCCTTCTGCCGAGCTGTCAATGCAAAATGGGCTTGCTGGTGCTTTGGGCAAGAAACGCCTTTGCACTGGATTGGATCAATTTCTGTTTTATTTGTATTTATTTTTTAAAAAAATTATTTTGCACAGCTCATTTATTTATATATTTATTTATTCTGTTCTATACAAGGGGAAGGGGAGAATAGTCACATCCCAAAGGATGTTGTGTGTGTGTGTGTGTGAGGAGAGACTGCTTCCCATTTTATTCTCTCTCTTCCTGATCAATATTTGCTGTTATTCCTCCTTGGCAAAACCCCATTCAAAATAAAAAAAGCCGGAGTCACAATTCTCCCCCCCCCCCCTGTCATTTGCACAATCACACCCCCTCCCCCCGTCATTTGCACGGTAAAAGGATCACCTCTCTTGTAGCAGACCCCGATAGTCCTGTTCCATGGCTTTATTTGGTGGGGTAGGTGGGTCCCCGGCCCTCTCTTCCTATGGCCACTGGCTTTTCTGAGGATTTAAAGCAGGGCGAGGATGATCTTGTAAAAAAAACTGGTGGGCGAAAGACAAGATACCCTCCCTTGCCTAGCCCTCCCTTGCATTCATGTCAAAATGGTATCAAGGATTGCTGGCTGGTCCCTGTTTCCCAATTCCAGTTTCTCTGGCTAGAAAGCAATGGAAGGAATAGGCTGGTCCCCCTTGGAGGCTTTGATCTCTGGTCTTTTAACGGGTGGCGGAAGCAACTTAAAGAGCTTTGCATAAAATCAATGAGGTGGGAATGTGAAAGGGTTAAAGCTGACACCCTCCCACCCCCGAAAAAGGTGTCTTGGTGGGTTTAGGCTCTTGTGAGATGCTATCCTGGATGGAGACTGCTCAGTGAATTTGGGAAGGTGGAAAAGGCCTGTTTCGAAAAGACAGGCACCCACAGAGGGTCCAAGAATGGAATATTTGGCTGCTGCTCTCTCCCTTCAGGTTCAAGTGGAGGTTGGCTAAATTCCTCCACTCCACCTCATCCTATCTCCTCCTCCCGCCCTCCCAGGCTGCACCTGTTCCAGGCATCAAGGCTCCTCAACTCGTCACTTTCCACCAATGCTAAGTTTAATCTAAAGACTCGTTAGAGTAAAACCGTTTCATGCAGCAAGCCTCCAAGCTAAGGAAGTCTGGTTTCCTAAAGAGGAAGTGAGGCAATGCTTATTGTAAGAGATGGAGGCAAAACCGTTCCAATGACCTCTTTTATTGACCAAGAGAATGGGCAACAGGTCTTTCTGGATTTCCACTGGAAGTCCAATGGATGCCAGAGGCAATTTGGGGGCCACAAAAGGAGAGCCCTCTCTCCCCTCCATGGGCACCGATTGGTACAGAATTGAGTCCTTCCTTGCCTTTGGGCCTCTTCTGCCCCTCTTCCAAATTTGGTTGAAATTGGCCTGCAGAATCAGAAGTTACTCTTAACAGGAAACCAGGGTAATTTCCGTAGGAAGCCGGGTCAAAATAGGGGAGGGGGCTAAACAGAAAATCCCTTTCTCTCTCCCCCAGCTCCTCCTGGGCCTTGCTGCCAGATGAGCTTAGCACAGAATCCCATGACCCGGCCTGGGATGAGACCCTACTTGGGGCAGGATTTGTTGGGTCTAGATCATCCCAGACACAGATTCATCCAGCCTCTTCTTCAACACCTCCAGCGATGGAAGACTCCACAACTTCCCTGGCTACCCCGTTTCACTGCCCAACTGCCCTTTCAACCAGGAATTTTTGCTGGAACTTCAATCTAGGTCTCCATGGCCTCTTGTCCTCCTCTGTTCAGTGCAAGAGAAAACAATTGTTTTCTACCTTCTTCACGGCAGCCTTTCAAAATATTTGTAGGCTGTTGTCCTCGCGTAGGCCCCTGCTTCATCAGTGAGCTTCAAGGCATGCTTAACTTTACACATATAAGTTGTCAGCCCCTTTCAAAATCAAGGGGACCACGCGCAGGCTTAAAAGTTAAGCGCGTACGTTAGTGATCTGGCTGGCTCAGAACTAAGTGCAATCCACTTTGAGGAAACACCCAAACGCGTTGCCAGGCCAGAGCAAAGCAGAGCAAAGTTCACTGGTACGAAACGTCAGGGCATGCTGCAGATCTGTTATTTCGTGGCACGCGAGGTGGGAATGGCCGCTAGCATAAAAGTTTGATGTGTCGCTGGAGGCGTTTACTGGATGATCCACTCTCGCTGAGATGCAAGGTTTGAATTTAGAAAGGGGAATTGTCGAGCCAGAGTCGAATAGAGGTTCCGGCAGGAATTCAAAGAGGCTGGTTACCCGAATGGAAATCTCTGGGAGGTTTTAATCCAAGAGGTGAGAATCCCAAGGCGAGAATGAAGGCCTTGATCCTGCCAAGGCCTACTCACAAGCTGAATTCCAGGCAGAGGAATGTACCGCCCTGTGTAAAGGTTTGCAAGACCGCGTGGCTGGCTTTGCAAAACAGCGGCTGAAAACAGGAAAACGTCCAAACACGGGGTCCTTATTCCACCAGCTGGTCCAGGAGTGGGGAGGTGGGCTCACTGGGTGCAGGAATCCACCTACAAAGAGAGTGAAGAGCTTTGCAGAATCAGAACACGGGAGGATGGAACACATTCATGCCGGCCAACCAAGCTGGGCATTCAAGCAAATTAGCCTGATGTGGTTTGGAGGATCCTGAGGCTGGAGGTGACCCTGCACCTCATGATCTGGATCCTTCTCTTCCCGAGCGCTCCCTATAAGCACCCCGGCCCCCGACTTGTGTGTGGCCCTCAGAGCGTGTACTAATTTTCGGAGTGGCTCCAGGGGATGGTGGGGGGCCCCTGCTTTAAACCATCTCAGCAGACACGGCTCCCAGCCTGATGGCCTCCCGCCTCTCTGAAGTTGCTACCGTTCTGCATTTAGCACATGTTTTCTCGTTGAAGCCTGCTTGCTTGTTTTCTGGGGAGCTCTGGCATCCCACAAACCTTCTGTTGTCCTTATAGACCCGGCGAAGCAAGCCCGCAAGCCTGAATTTTGCCAAACGTTTCTTTGCAGGCCTTGTAAAAAACCCAGAGCAACCTGGCCCGTTTTAATTGTGGTTGAGGAGGCAAATTTGTCTCCTAACTCTGTGCTCCAACGCCCCAGAGCCCCTGGCAATTAGGCCTTTCTTTACATTTTTAAAAATCAAAACATAGGCTGTTTTTAAATGGACGCTGTGGGTGGGGGGCAGGCCTATGTGTGCTCAGTGCAGCGCACCTGCACTTCCAGTGGGTGGGGCAGGGTTTAGATGGTGGCGGAGAAGTGTGCCCCCCCCCCATCCACCCACCGGGCACCCATGCCCTCACATGGAGCAACCCAGGTTTTTCCCGGTCGCTCCGTGTGGGGCAGTGGGTCGTGGGAGCACGTGCCCACCCACCGCCACTTTTACATGGACGGTACCACACGTGTCCACTGGGTGGACTTTGCGTGGTACCGTCTCGTCTAAAAACGGCCTTAGGGTTCCTGAGGAGAAGGGTTTGTGTGCTGAGGAAGAGTGATATTCCTTGAAGGAAAATGTGTTCTTTTTCACCACAAAGCACATGGTTTTGTGTATTTTTTAGTTTCCCCTAACAGTTCCCCTCCAAGGGGCAGCACCGACTGCACCGCAAGACTTAAAATCAAAGCCTGCGAGTGCCATCTTTCTAGCCTTAGGACCCTTTCCCGACTCCTCAGGGAGGTCGGGAAAAGGTTAGCATAACACTCCGGTCTACTGAATGGGTGGCAGGGCCCGAGCCTTCTTTGGAAGTTCTACTTCCTGACTCCTGGGAACATGGGGGGATATTCAGAGGGTCTGGAGATGGAAGCTGGCCTCCTGGGCCCTGCTAGACGCAGCCACCGCCCTTGGTTGGATTCGGTTTGATGGGGTGCTCAAACAGCCTGCTAGGCACATCAAGGGCTTGAGACTAGCAGAGGCCCCCAAGGCTGCCTGTCCCCAGCATCTTCCCGGGGGTCTTTCCAAAGGGGTTGGTGAGAAGATGAGGGAGAGACAGGCAGGAACGGAGCCGCTTGTGATCCTGTGAAAGAAGTGGCTGGTGCTGTTGGCGCCGACCTCTGCCCAGTGACTCCTGCCAAGCCTAATGGTGACAGAAAAGGTGGCGTAGTTGGACGTCAGCATAAAAAGAGGTGTCGGCCTTGGCACGGAGGAAACTCTGGTGTCGACTCCTTGACGTTAGTGGAAGAGAGATCCCCCCGTCCCTCCCTACGTACCAGGTAAGGCCCTGGTCGCAAATAGGGTTGCGGTTTGACCCCGAGACTCCCATTTTGGCCTATAGGAGGGTCTCAGGGTCAAACCAATGGAGGTGGCCGCCCTAGTCACACAAACCATTGAGATCCAGGAGAGTTTGGCTGTTGGCATCCACCTTAACTGGGAATTTAATCATGCTCAGGTCTTGTGCTGGCCTAGTGAATTTTTATAATTCGTCCCTATAGGCGAATGTCCCTTCAGCCCCCCCCCAAATGTGTGCCTCAGTGTCCCACGGGAAAGCCACCAGGTCATCATCAGTCTCTTCAGTGCTCCTCACCTCATGGTGTCTTCTACACCAGGGATGGTCCCCTCAACACATTCGGGTGTTGGCTTTAAATGAAAGGAGAAAAGATTTGGGCTAACCGTGAGGAAGGATTTTCTAACTACTGGAACAGTTGGACAGTGAGATAACTGGCCAAGGGAGGTTGTAGAGGCCCTGCCGCTAGAGACCTTTAAAAATAGGATACACAGGCCTCTCTCGCGGATGGGGTAGATACTGTGGATCCTGTTTCATACCAGGGATCTGGGCTCGGTAACCCTCGGGGTTCCTCCTAGGATTCTACCGAGGCCTGTCCGCTCTCATCCCTGGGGGTCTCCCTCAAGTCCGACTAAACTCTGGGCTTTGAATGCAGACTGCTGACTGCTTTCAGCTTCAGCAAACCACAGCTTCCCCCTTTATGCAAGTTTCACCTGGGAGTTGAACCAAGGAGCCGAGTCTGGTAAATCCACACAGAGACAGCTCACCCTGGAGCAGGCCCCTCTGTAGAGAAACCTAGCTGTTGTTGCCACCAACTCGGAAGCCTCTGAATAGGAGTATCAAGCCGAGATTGTCTGTCTGTCTGTCACCAGCAATAAACCTGGTGCTGTGCGATCAGTAGGTGTAGGAAGTAGCTCAGGAAGGCTGGGTGGAGTCTGCGTGGGGAGGGAGTAAGAAACAGGAAAGAATGGTGCCGGGGGTGGGGGAAGTCCATTTCTTGCACCTGGACCCATGGCAATCTTGCCATGCCCCTGGTTCCAGGCATGGTTGTTTAGAAGAGCAAGGGGGTCACGAGTAGGCGAGGGTGGGGGCAGAGGAGGAGCGGAGCTCCCGAGTGGGACCGTGACGGGAAACAAGGGCAGAGCGATATGGGGGAGCAAGGCCATGAAGGGCCTTGATGGTGAAGTCAAGGAGCTCGTGCTGAATACGTTCAGGAAGAGTAGAGCTGAAAACGAAATCTTTGCCCGGTTCCAATTCCATTGGAACTGGGTATTTTGTTCAGTCCGAACGGAAATCAATACAAACAAAATGCTACGGCCACGGGTACGTGCGCGAAACAGCCAGGCAGTCATTTTGCGCACATGCCCATGGCAGTTCGTTAGGGTTTTTAAAAAAGCATTTCGGCCAGGATTCCGATTGGAAAAGGTTCCGATCGGAATTCCAGCTGGAATTATGGATGATTGTTCCATTTTCACTGAAATGTCCGTGAAACAGATCAGTTGTTCCAAATCACCCCTAAGGTAGAAGGAACCCGTGTTGGGCGGAGAGGAGGGGCTGAACATGGTCAAAGCGATGGGTGAGATGGAGGACCTTGGCAGCAGAGTGTTGAACGGAGATGAGGGGTGTGTGATCAGAGCGGGGGAGAGCAGTAAGGAGGAAATTGCAGTAGTCAAGACGAGATATGACCAGAGCATGGACTAGCAGTAAGGAAGGGCTGGACTTTAGCAATCTTGGGTAGAGTGAAGCAGCAGGACTCGGCAACAGCCTGGATCTGAGGTGTAGAGGAGAGGGAGGAATTGAAGGTGAACCTCTGGCTCCGTTTCTGAGGGACAGTTCTAGACGGGTCTGGCTGCCTGCTTGGAGTGTACAATAAATAGCAGAAGTACTAAGGCCTCCTGCAGCGGCAGAGCTTTTGCAATACTGTGGCACTGGAAAGTCCCAGTTCAGAAACTTCCCTATTCACTGCTCCCCCTACCTCTGGTTTTGCTTGTGAGGCTGAGAAATGATTCCATAGTCAAAAACCTCAGGTTTTCAAGAAGACTTAAGGGACTTGCAAATTCAAGAGCCTAATTCGTCTTGTAAACCGGTGGTTTTTTGACTATGGAATATCCAAGTTTTTTGTTAAATACAAAGCGCTCCCCCCTCACTCCCTTGGCCCCCCACACCCAAAGCGCCCCCCTGCCCTCTCTCCTTTGCCTCCTCCACACCCAAAGCACCCCCCTGCCCTCTCTCCCTTGCCTCTCCCACACCCAAAGCGCCCCCCTGCCCTTGC
>QEPC01001667.1:4994871-5017242 GCA_003113815.1 Sphenodon punctatus | reverse complement strand
AAGGGCATTCCTCTATGCCCTTTGCATTGTGGGAAATACCATCCCTCTAGTGACCATGGAGGGGTGTTCAGAGAGTCCTAGAGTAAGGACTCCCTCCTCCACTCCATGCTACTCCTGGAGCATTGCATACAGGGAATATCACAAGGGCATTCCTCTATGCCCTTTGCATTGTGGGAAATACCATCCCTCTAGTGACCATAGAGGGGTGTTCAGAGAGTCCTAGAGTAAGGACTCCCTCCTCCACTCCACGCTACTCCTGGAGCATTGCATGCAGGGAATATCACAAGGGCATTCCTCCAGCCCCTTTGCATTGTGGGAAATACCGCAGGGAAAGGGATGGGCCACAAACTCGGGAGAATGGGCAGCTGTATGAATTCATTGCTACGGGGAACAAGCGGCGAGTTCGAGAATTGCAGCTTTTGCTTCATTGTTCCCACCGCTGACGTGCTGCTGCCTCTGTCTGGGCTGGGAAGTAGCAGCCGTCCAACAGCTCCCGGCGGTGCTCGACATCCACTTAAAACAGAAGGCAAAGAATAGCTGTGCCTGAGTTGGGGGATTTGTTCCGGGGAGACTCACTCCCAGACGAAGGGAATCCAGGGCTAGGCTAGCGAGAAATAAAGCTGCCCCCTTTCCCCCTCCGTTTAACCCAAAGGGGGTGGGGCAAAAGGACTGTCCCGCCCCCTTGGCGTGTTTGTGACATCATGACGCTCTGCAGGGGAATGGCCACATTGGAAAAGGGGGGCAGGAAAATCCCTCTATGATGTGGCCCTGCCCCCCCACCCCAGAGAAAATCTAAAGTAATCCAGAGAAATCCAAGCTTCCCTGGAGCTCGGAGACCAGTCGGACACGGAGGGGGGTGCCAGACTCGCCTATCAAGCCTGCTCTGGCAGTGAGATCAGGATTTTGGCTTTGCGTTTCATGTCAAAGCTAGTGGCGCTGAGTTCCAGATAGAGCTGAAAGGGGTACCGGAATTGGGACCCGCCGATAAATACCAGGCTGTGTTGGGTATCCAGATCGATACCCGAATACCAATCAAATACCCAGAAAAAACCATCAACATTTCGGTTACCGATTTATTTATTTTTTCAAGTACCTGAAAAGCTGAAATAACCCCCAATTCTAGGACGATGTTGGGCCGAAAATCAGTATTTTGGTGGTTGTTATTTGGGGTACCCAGCTGAGAACCAGTTCAGGCACCGAAAAGTACCGGAAACATTTGTTTCGATTTGGGTACCAGAAATCCAATGGGTATTTGACCCATTTTTGCAAGTATTTGTTTCATCTCTTGCTTGAGGTCCTGGGCGGAGGGGCCATCGTTGGGGCCCATACCGGCAGAACCGCGCCCCCTGCTGGCATCCTGACACCCTATGGCAGATGCCAGATGTAGGGCTACAGCCTCCTGCAGTACGGGATGGCGCTGGGAGGCTGCAACGGTGACGAGGGACCCTAACAGAACCTGTGTGGAGCAGAGCAGAGACAACCTTCCCTCGCCGCCTCCTTGAGTTCCAGCTCCTGTCTCCGTCCGCACAAGGTCATCTGTCTGGACGCCTGTGGGACTGCCAGACACCTCTGCACCCCCTTCTTCTGGCCGCGCCTCCGTTTACCCTGTTGTCTGGCTGAGGCCCTTCTGCTCCCCCCACTCGTTCTGGGAAGACTAGGGCAAATCTCGCTCTGGCTGATCCCAGGATCCAGGCTGCTCCCGTGCTTGGCTGAGCGGCCCTGGATGCTGTTAAGGCACCGAACAAATTAGCTGGGCACTTGAACAGACGAACAAGAGGATGGTCTCNCTTTTTCATTCAGCGTACAATTAACTTGTGGAACATGTTGCTGGAGGCTATTGTGAAGGCCAGTAGCATAGGTGAGTTTAAAGAAGGACTAAATCAAATCTTGGAGGATAGGTCCATAAATGGCTACCAGTCAAGTCAGTCGGGATACAACCTCTGACTGTCAGGAGCTGAAAGTATTTCTCCCCCCCGCCCACCGCCCATGCCCAATTAACTTGTGGAATTTGTTGCCGGAGGAGGTGGTCAAGTCCAGTAGCATGGGTGAGTTTTAAAAAGGATTGGATAAGTATTTGGCGGCTAGGGTCCATGGCTATTAGCCAAGTAAGTTGCGGGATGTAAGTCTCAGACTGTCGGGAGCAGGGAATGGATCGCCCCCTTACGACCAGTTGGGGACTTCTCCGAAGCAACTGAAAAGAGCCGCTATCGGAGACAGGATGCTGGGCTGGACGGAGTTGTCGGCAGTGGAGATTGAACGGGGGACCTCGTGCTCCATCTGCACGAGCCTTTGCCCTCTCAGCTAAGAAGACCTGGCTCTGTTCTGTGGAGCAGCTGGCTCATGCACGTGTGGGTGCATTACCACCTCCACGACACTAGGGGGGAGCACCATGCCAATCTTCTGGGGTGACGCCCAGTACGTATCTGGGGAACTCCTCCGCAGACCCACGATAGGCAATCTGTTCGCGGCCACTTGACAATCCGCCATTCGGGCCGCTAGATGTCACTCCAGCTTGAAGGGGGTTTAAGCTTGTCCGTTTGCACCAGCGGGGCTTTGGCCGCTTTCAAGCTTGCCAGATGGATGCTGCGGCATGATGGGCTCCCCCTGTTGGTCAGTCCATAGGATGGCAGCCTACCCGCCGAGTGGCTCCCAAAACTGGAGCAGCTTGACTGTCTGAACAGACGTCCAAGCTGCTCGATCTGGCGATGACATCCCCGATTTGCTCCTGTGTGTAACTATAATGTACAGAGATGCCTGGTCAGACATAGGGGAGCAGAAGGATGCAAAGAGAACAGGCCAGTGAGAGAGGCATTGGGGCACAGGAAAGTTCAGACGGAGGACAAATTGGGCGCTCCTCCCACGGAGGAGAGAAAGTATCAAAGTGTTTTGGGCCTTTGTGTAATGAGTTTGCAGTCAGTGCCAACCAGACGGCGGTGCCTGAGGGATGGCGGCGGGCAGAGTGGAGAGATGCCAGGCAGAGACCTTAAAAGGGAAGAGGAGTCCTTTGCCTTTTTGATGTAGCAGAGGAGGGGGGATCTAGCAGTCATGTGGATGAGTGAGTCTCAAATTGGGGGGGCAAGGAAGGTATTCTGGGGGGGGGAACCCCAGCTGGTAAACGCTTAGCTCCACGCTCTGAGCGAGGGAGAATTTGCATAAAACAACGGAGCAGCAAGAGGAGTGGGGGAGAGAGACCAAGGTGCATGTGCGGTGCAGGGCCTGGCTCAAAAATGTTTTGAATACCCACTGACTCGGTCAAGGCACCAAGCCAGGAAAATAAGTCTTGGCAGCCGAATATGAAGGGATATCCAGCCCTATTAGGGTAGCTGGGACGCCTTCCCGTTGCCGGGGGGCTGCTCCCCCGATTCGACCGCATCTCTTTCGTTAGCCCGAACTCCCCTACTGCTGTGTTCTCTGTCCTCCTGAATTCCCCAGGTTGTCTTGCTGCTCCACTTCTTCTCCCGCTCCTCGTATCATCCATGCGCTCCTTTTAATTTAGGGGCACCAGGTGAGAGAGAGCCCTCCAAGCTGCCCTCGTTTCAAGAAAGCACGCGCCCCGCCAGGACACAGGCAGGCACAGAATGCTAGGGCAGCGCAACTTGCATTTCTCTTGCATTCAGTGTCGCCACACGCTCAGACAGACAGACCGGCAGCGGGGCTGGGATGCTTGCGTGGTGAGTCATTGGGACAGTTGTTCTCTTCCACCAGCGGCGGGTGGGATGCGGAGAGATTCTGACGCACCACACCTCTTTGGGTGCCAAGAGTGGGCTTGTCTTTCCCTCCCCTTCCGCGTTCCTGCAGAGCACAGGTTAATTCTGGGAAGCAAACCTTAATGGGATGCTCTTAAAAAGGCTCTCATCTGACTACTTTAGATCGAGCCATTTCTCTCTCGCCATTAACGTTTATTGTTGAAGGAAGCAGGGCTGAGTGCTTCGAACGTATGCCTGCAAGCTGGGAACACCTCGGGCTGGCCCCTGTTGATGTCGCTTTCTATAGCATTGGGGTGCGGGGTGGGAATGATTGGCTTTCTCTAGGCAAAAACCCACAGGCCGTGGTGCCCAAAGGCAATTCCCTCCAGCCCAGAGGACATAGGCCGTACACCAGGGGTGGGGGGATTTTTTCCCTCCTAGGGGCCACTTTGAGAACTAGTACAAGCTCCAAGGGCTGCGTAGAATTTGGGGATGGGGGTTGCACTCAGGATCGTGGCCCCCCTCCTTGCGTGCCTGCCCTCCTCTCTGCCCCCTTCCCCTGAGCTCAGTCTGTCAGTGCGATCTGTCCCCTCTCCCTGTGCGCCTGCCCTCCTCTCTGCCCCCTTCCCCTGAGCTCAGTCTGTCAGTGCGATCTGTCCCCTCTCCCTGTGCGCCTGCCCTCCTCTCTGCCCCCTTCCCCTGAGCTCAGTCTGTCAGTGCGATCTGTCCCCTCTCCCTGTGCGCCTGCCCTCCTCTCTGCCCCCTTCCCCTGAGCTCAGTCTGTCAGTGCGATCTGTCCCCTCTCCCTGTGCGCCTGCCCTCCTCTCCGCTCCCTTCCCCTGAGCTCAGTCTGTCAGCGCTTGTGGGGGGGAAGGAACTGGATCCAGGGGCCATGTAAAAACTAGCCACGGGGCCACATTTGTCTCAGGGGGGCCCGAGGTTCCCCACCCCCGATCTAAATCTCTCAAGGAGCAGCTACATCACGCCCTGTTTGCCATTCCCGACCTCAGAGTGAAAAGGGACTTCCTCCTCCACTACATGCTGCTACTGGGACCCGGCACGCAGGGGTAGGACAGGGTGATTCCTCCATGCCCTTTGTATTGTGGGAAACACCGTAGGGAGGAGCTAGTGGAATGCAAAGCAGCTGGCTCCAGGACAAGGCAACCCCGTGGATTAAGGAATGGGTGGTAGGACGCCAGGGGGGAGGGTGATGTGTGAATGAACCTGCCCTATATGTTTGCTAAAGTGCCCAGCGCAATGGGGCATTCTGTTGGAACCCCCTTACGCGCTGCTGTTGAGGCAAATCACGGTCATAAGGGGGATGCTGATGCCCAGTCCCCCTGAGAATCCCACGTGTCTAATTAGGAGACTCTATCAAAACTCATTAAAATAATCATTCATTATTTATTGGTAGACGTTTGTTTTCTTGGAATGCTTTCAGATTTGAAACTAATACAGTTTTAACGGGCCCCATTCAGATCCAACTTTCCCTTAAAGTAAAGGCCCTGCAACCTAACCGAATCCTGATGGGATCGGACTGAGGCCAGATCAGGTGTATCCTCTGCCTGAGCCACTTGGATTGGACTCCCCTTGCTGCGGAAATCCCCTCCCCTTTTGGAGTACTGCGATGTCACATCATGTCCTGGTGGGTGGGGCCACCTAGACGCAGCAAGCTCTGAGCAACGCTCTTAAATTCTCTCCCCTGAGACAGTTGGGTGTAAACGGGTGGGCGGCAGCTCTGGGGATAGTTACGCCAAACCGCTTCACCCCCAAACTGGCAGCCTGCTAGATGTTGAAGTGGAATGGACTGTGCCTGTTCTGGGGCACCCCTGCTGGTGGCGCTCTCCACGGAGCATCCCGGAGCGCCGCTAGCGGAGCGGACCGGTCCAGAGTGGAGTTGCTGTCCATCTGCTCCACTCCCGGCTGGCCGTTACCCTGGCAACGCTATAGAGTTGCGGGCAGCAGCCTAGAGCGTTGGGTGATGATGACAATTTGGGGGGAGAGGTGCCATACGGGAGGACCACGGCTGGAGGGAACCCATCTAAAGCAGACCCAGAGCAGCTCCGGGGGCAGGCTGCCTCCTCATTCCTCTAAAAACATCCAACGATGCTGCAGACTAATTAGCTTTGTTTAATGTGTCATCCATTTCTCTTATGGGTTCTCATGAGCGTCCATGGGGAATCCACGACCCTTTGATCTTGGCACCTTCTGCTCCATATGCGAAACCTTGACTCCTGACCCTTCTTCCAACCCCTCCTGTTTCCGAGAGTCCTTCCCTGCAGGATGAGAAACGTGCTTTGTAACAATCTGGAAACGCAGCAGAGACGTCAGAGGCTGGGCTGCCCCTTCTCCCACCCTTGGCACCGGCTTCTCTCAAAGACAGTTAGTCACTGGCCCCAGGGCTGACCCAAACAGCTCAGGGTGGAGAAAGGAAGCCGGTGGCGCTGTTTTGTGGCCACAGGGGGAAACGGCAGCTGGCTAGGAAACCCGCAAAACACTAAAAAAAACCTCCTGGCAGGAGCTATTTTGGAATCTGGGAGGAGAGAGCCTAACCAGGCAGGGTGAGACCCTTGGGCGTTCAGGGCCCGGAGGGCCCCCCATCTGCCCCACCCGACAGCCAGTCCTGAGCTCACCCCTCTCAGAGCTAGCACTTCGGGCTGCCTGAAAGCTCAAAACAGACATCGCCGCCTTGTGTCACTCTCAGCTCCTGCTGCTGAGGTCATCGCCGCAACCAGAAATGCTAGAAACATGCTTAGAAATTCAATCCGTCGAAGGAGGAGGGAATCGAACCCGAGAACGAAGTGGCTATTTGTGTGTGTGTAGCGGGGCTGCCGGGATATCCAGCAGAGGGGGCTTATTGGGAGGGGGGGGGTCATGAAATTGAGCATCCCACCCCCTCCACCATTTGAACCAGAAAGACTTCACCGATAGTAACAAAAATCAAGAGGTTCTGTTCTGTCGCAATAGATGTTTCTTATGAGCTAGAGGATTCCTCCATCTTTCATCTGCCCACCCCCCACCCACCCCGCTGGGTCCTAGCCCCAGAATTCCACAGCCGGTCGCTCATCTTGCGGTGCGGCCAGCGTGTTGCACGCTGCAAAGGTGCGTTTTGTTGGTGAGTTTCTCAGACGTTTAGCAACGCACTAAAAAAAAAAGAATAATAATCAATGATCCCTGCCATTTACACCAGAATTGAGATCCAGGCGGCTGCTGTTCCTGGAAAGACGGAGCAAGACAACGACGCTAAGAACCGCCTATGCTAACCTGCCGGTGAAATCAGACGCGCTCAATTATTCATGCTGTCCGAGCTCATATTATTTCTGCCGGGCTGTGTGGATTTCTTTTTTTTCCCCCCCTCTCTCAAAGGTCGCTGGTATTTCCAATGGCAAATAACAACTCTGCATTATTTATGGATGGGGTTTTTACAACTGCTGCCGTTACGGCGGTTGCCGCCAGAGCACAGCCAGATTTGTTCTTTGTTGTCTTCTGATCCTATTATTATTATTATTATAAACATTTCTCTAGCGCCAGTCGCGTCACCTGGTGCTGCACAGAACATAGAAATAGACGCCGTCCCTCGCCTTACAGTGCCGTTGCCGTGCTCTGTGGCGATCGCTAGCCAGGCGGACCGTGGAAGGGCAGTGCGGCCGCGGCGCGGACCGAAACACAGATGGAGACTAGTGCTAGGAGTTGAGCTGGGGACGTGGAGGGAGAAGGGGGCAGCAGAGATTTAAGGGAGCCCAGGGAATGTGGAAGGAGGATCCGGTTGTCTCCCGTGCTACAGAATCCAGGGAGAGACATCGGTGACCTGCCTGTTGTGCAGCTGTGTATTTGAGTTTCAATAAAACACAAACACAAAAGACCATCCCAGTTTCCATATTCGAAACACAAATACCAGGGCTGTGTATTTGGGTTCTGAGTGAACCCAGAATTTCCTGAGAAACGTGATATCCGAGGCACATATCCAAACTGCAGCATATATCCAGCTCTGTGACAGGCTGCTCTCCGACTCTCAACTGAGCCGCCTGCTTGGGTGGCCGGTAGTCAGCCCTTCCGACCTCCAGGGGTCACTGCTGCCTCAGAACTGCAGCCAGCCCCAGCCCAGTGAAGACCAGCTAAGCCACAGAGACCCAAGCCAGCAACTCCCCGCAACGTGACATCCCTGAGCCAGCCATATGTCCCCTTCCAAAAGCCAGCAACCTCGCCTGAACCTAGTCCTGTGCCCCATTTCCCCTTTTCTCAAACCAGTGACCCCTTCCCTAAGCCAGATCCATGCCCCTTTCCTACCCCTCCAAGCCAGCCCTATTCTCCAGCCTCCCTCAAACCTGTCCCCCTTTTTAAATTGGTAGCAGACTTAGCAGCAGTTTTAACCACATCTTTTTTTCCTTATAAGACTATCAAACTGGCAGAGCACTTCTACGCAAAATAACCCATACTCAGAGACCCGTGTCCATCGTGTTTTCCACATAAATGCAGCGAACACAAGCCAAAGGCATAAAGACAAATAAACGCAAATACTAAACTGCAAACACAAATACTTGACCCTGTGCAGTGCATAGCCCTAGTAGCTAGTTTGATGCATGTGAACGCCCATTCGTTGCCCTAGTAGCTGTGCAGCTCCATTCCCAAATGAAGATCCAAGATGCATTTGACCCTGGCTTCCCTTTCTGCGTGGGTTTATTGGCACTTAGAGCCCATTCGCACACACCCCCATTGCAAACTTATCTCTGCTTCTTAATATGTGTGGGTCTTGCCCTGGGGCAGTGCATCCACAGGACCAGTTGCCCTGAATTACTAGGGCCCCTTCTCCTCCTGATAGCCTTGTGGTAGGTATTTCCCACAATGCAAAGGGCATGGAGGACTGCCCTAGTGTCGCATTCTGGAAGCAGCATGGAGGGGAGGCCGCCCCAGGCTGCTTTGCAGGAGGGGCGGGGTATACATTTATTAAATAAATAAATAAAAATAAATAAACACAACCTAAGCTAGTGGGACTCGACTCATCCAAGGAGGCCCAGGTCGGGTCGGGCACACTTGCCACCCAAGGTCTTTGGCTGAGATCAGGCGAGCCCAGGTCGAGCTCATCATCCTGGCATCCCATAGGGACGGACTTAGCCCCTCGCATTTTCTGATGCCACCCCATCCCTTATGGAACCCTGGACTTTCATTGTGCTCCGTGGAGCGTGGACACGTTGGGCCTGGCTTGGAAGCTCCTGGTTATATTGGGATCAGACCCAGTGGAGTAGGGCTCAACCCCCCCCCTCCCAAATTTCTGGAGTGGAAGAGGGACACTCTGGCCACACCTCTACAATCCCTCGGCGGTAGGCAGTGACAAACAGGAAATGATGTGCTAGGGTTTGCCATTGGTCTACGGATAATCCAACCACCCTACACCGCTGTTCCTTGACCGAGTTGGATCCTTGCAAACCAAGCCTTTGCACCGGGTGGGTGGCAGAGAACGTGGAATTGTCAAGGTGTGCAGGAAGAGGTAAGGATTCCACATGGCACTCGGAGTGGGGCGCTTTGAGCCACTCCCCTCTGTAGTAGAGAGTGGTGTGAATGAGCCCCTTTCGGTTCTACCTGTCCATCAAGGCTACGCAGATCAGGGTCCTGCCCTTGTGTTGTGTGGGGGCTGGGTTCACAGAGCAGGTTCCTCCCTTTGTGTTTGGGGGGGGGGGGTAAAGGGGTGCGAATGCATAGATCAGGGTCCTCCTTTTCCATCCAAGGCTGACACACACACGCACCCCACCCCACCCCCATTGAACGAGTTGGACAGCTTGGCCAGGGCAATGGAAGCTTTTGTGGAGATCCATGGCTTCCCGATCCAGGGATGATCCTAATGTACGTGTACTGGCTGCCGGGAACCTGTGTTTGTTTCTGTCTGGACATTCGATTTAGGGAGGAAAGGTCAGCAGAGGTTGTGATGGCCTGTGATTCGAGAAAGAGGGGCACAAAGGGGTTTTACGTTGCCAATTCGGAGAGCTGGGAGGATGAGTACAGTAACGATACCATAGTTCCTACGGCCACCTCGCCGGGGGCGCCCGACTCGAGATTCTCCCGGGTGGTGACGGCATGGAGGGCCTTCTCGGTGGCTGTACCCAGGCTGTGGAACTTCCTCCCGATGAAGACCCGTTTGTCCCTGGAACTCCCCTCTTTCCGAAGATCTTGTAAGACCTGGTTGTTCCACCGGGCCTTCGGGGGTGTGTGTGTCTTCTTTGCTTTTTATTATATATTTTAATGTTTTCGTTTTATGTATTTTTATTGATGTTTTATGTGGTGTTCACCGCTCTGAGCTGCCAATGTGCAGGAGGATGCGGGGTATAAACACTATAATAAATAAACATAGGCTCTGGGCTGCCTTTCATCCAGGCCTTGAGCCAAAGCTCAAAGGCTTCCGAGCCGATCCTGACGTTAGCATTCACCCTCGTCCTGGGTTTTCCAGGATCGGGGCCGTATCCTGTGACACATTGTGGCTACCTTTCCGTTCTGCATCCGTGCTTCCTGACGCAACAGTAGAGTTTGTCCCAGTGAGACACCGTAGGAAGAGACCCGAATCACCGGGCTTAACGTGTGACTTGAATTTAAAACACGGGCGGTGAACTAAATCCACTGTGGTTAATTGAGCTCTCTGCGGAATCGATTTCAGAATAACCGAGCTGCACGGCCGGAGATAAGGCCTTCTGCGCTTCCAAAGCGTGGGGGGTACCCAGCTGAACTTGCATGGGAAGAGGCGCATTCCTGTGTTGGGCCGGTAATGCGGCCTCGGTTGCGACGGTGTCGATTTCAAGTTGCATTCTCTTTAGACACCCTGAATGCATCACGCTTTTCGCAGTCCCTGGCAGGCTTTCCTGCTTCGCTCTAGGGTTCTATTTGAGGAAGAGGAGGAGAGAGGTTTCGAGATCTGCTTGCTGATGAGACGCACCCCTTGTGACTGACTCCTGGAATGGGCAGATCCTGTTGTAACTTAAACCCATGAGCTGGGGCAGGAGCATAAAAACTCGGACATGTTGAAGTTAACAATTCAGATCGTTTCTCTGCCTCGGACATCCTTTAATGAATTTTCGCCAAATTTGTGTATATTGCCCATAACCCCCATCCCAACATAGTTGCCCAGATTCAGGTCATTAGCTTGTCTGGTTCCAATTTTATAACCACGGCCTTGTGTTCACTGCGTTTTCCCCATCAGCGGCAAGGGGGAGGGAAAGTTGTCTGCGGCTGGAGGTGGGATTGTCGGAGCATTCTGAAGCCTGGGTACGATGTTGTATATCGGGTGCCTGGCTGATAGGGCCGGAACACATGCTCAGGGTCTGACTGATCCCCAGGTTTGGGGTCGGGAAGGAATTTTCCCTTTGGGCAGATTGGCAATTGACTCTGAGGGTTTTTCGCCTTCCCCTGCAGCCTGGGTGCGGCTCACTTGTTTGGAACAACTGGATCCTTCTTTTTCTAAAATGATTTCCTGTTGTTTCAGGCATCGGCGCGCTCTGGTTGGCCCCAGTCTCTCCCTGTAGCTCATGGTGGGATTTCTTTTTGCGGATGGTTGGGGCGTGGCAGGGCCTGCGGTGGTGCAGGGGGCTGGATTAAATGACCCTTCCAGCCTTGTGACTCTATGACTCTATGCAGCAAACACGGGTCTCTGTTTATAACCAAGAGAATTTGTGATTATAATGGGACTTCAGAGGAGCGCACCACAGATCATAATGCAGCGATCCGTTTCCTGCAACCAGGGCTCTCAAGGTTAAAGTAAAGGACAGGGGTGTACAAGACGGAAGAACAGGTTGCTGATCGAAGCAAGAGGCTGGGAACCAGGACGCCTGGATTCCTTTCCTGATTCTGACTCCCTCCTCTCCCTGAGCAAGTTGTTTTTAAGCTCTGGGCCTCCGTTTCCTGCCCTGTAACACAGGGGTGATGATAATAACTAGAAGGGGATTGGTTCTGAATTTTGGGCCCCATTTACAAATGATACAAAATCTGTTGGGATTTTGTAATGTTTATGAATTTGTTCGGCAGACGTTCCTAGGGGAGTAAAATAGTGCCGTTTGAAGGGTTGTTGCTGGAGGTTTTTGAAGGGTTGTTGCTGGAGCTTCTCTGTTGTGATTGGGAGAGTCAGAGGGTGCCAAGCCCTTTTGGAGAGGAGAGAATCCCGGCACCACAAATCAAGCAAGCAAAGAAGGAGCAAGCTGATGACCAGAAAACTTGGTGAACTTGAGGAACTTGTTGCCAGAAGACGTTGCGGAGACCAGTAGCATTTCTGGAGCCAGACAGGGTTTGGATACATTTTTAGGTCCATAAATGGCTATTGGGCTAGTAGGTCGCGGGAATGTAACCTCTCTGTCGGGAGCTGTGAAAGGATCCCTCCATTATGGCCTGTTGGGAACGTCTCCAAAGCAAACGAGAATGGCCACTGTCGGAGACAGGATGCTGGGTTCAACGGACCATTTATCTGACCCATTATGGTACTGACTCTGTCCAATCTGGTTTGTTTTGACGTCTGTGGCAGAGACTGCATTTCCCGGCGAGGCGTATTTAGCCAGAGATGAGCTCCCAACGGACAAGAATGAGAAGCCATTCCTGAGTGGTTGAACGGCCGTTATCTTCCCAATTCAAACAGAAAGTCGCCAGAGCGCGGTGGCCTTTTCTCAGCTCCAAAGCCACGTGCAGGGTGGGAGCTGGGAGTGAACAGTAGGCAACGGATCACTCCGTTGGGACCTGTTGCATATGTCTCTGAAGTGGCCACTCTCGGAGGCAGGATGCTGGGCTAGATGGACCGTTGGCCTGGCCCAGTATGGCACGTCTTGCGTCTCCGAGCACCATTCGGAGTATGCCAGCCGGCACGTAGTATCTGTCACACTTGGGCCATGAGCAGCCAAACTTCCAGAAGCCCCTTCCTGCAGGAGTGCCAGCCCCAGCCGAGATGCCTCAAAACCCTGATCAGCTGCTGCCATAAACAGTAGGGATGGGCAAACAGAACGGAGTTCGGAAATTCAGCTCGGTTCGGTTCAGTTTGAAATTCAGTTCGGTTCAGTTTGGTTTGAAATTCGAGTTTGGTTCGGAAGTTCGGGTCGGTCGACCAAAGAGACCGAGTTCGGTCCGAACTCCCGAACCGCGTTCGCCCATCCCTAATAAACAGCTGGACAGTAATGGCCGATTTGGTGTTTAGCATCAACAGCTGATCAGCATTCAGAGCGGAGAGCTGCAGCTCAGAAGCTGATGAGCCACGTTAGCTGTGGTAGGAGTCTTGACAGAACTCATTCATACAACACACGGAGCGGGGAGTGGCACAAACCCATGGTCTGAACGTTGTGTGAAATCCTTGCCACTCCCTACACTCTGACCCATCCCGAGTTCTCTCCTAACTGAGACGTGGACCATTATTGAGACGCAGGGATAGCAGCTGCTGGTAAACGCAAATCAAGGAGCAAGTGGTGAGTTTGCACTGCTTTTGGGGCCAGTGTGACTTATGGAGAAGACGTTCGTTCTTTTTTCTTTTTCGTTTGTTCGTTCGTTCATTCATTCTTTCGTTCTTTCTCTCTCTCTCTCTGTCATGGTGACACTCTCACTGTTCATGGTCCAGAAATGAATCCAACGCTTTGATGGGCCCTGTTCTCAACCCTGAGGTTTCACAATAACGTCACAAAAAGTTTGGATTTCTTTCACCAAAGCAGAGCTTACACGCGCTGACCAGCCCTTTAAAAATAATAATAATTAATAATAATCAATTAAAAATCTCCTCCCCCTGATCCCAGAGAGTTGGTTGTCCCAAACCGCATGGCGCCAGGAGAAGCGTTGGTTAGAGAGGGGCCGCAGAACGCTAGGAGAGTTGTCCCTGGTAGATGCAGGTGAGGAAGCCGTACGATGCATCGTGTTGCGATGGCGGGGTAAAGGCATAACATGGGAGCAGTTATAGTGGGTGGGTGTGTATGGAATGGGTTTCCTCCCCCTACATATCTAGGGGTAAAGGGTCAGGGCTTATGTTGATCAGCATCCCACCCCGCCCCAAACTTTGACCCCGACGTATTCCCTAGTAACTCTAGCAACCCTAAGCCCCGGCAAGCCCAGAACGCGGCGTTTGATCTGGATCTTAGCCCCCAGCGCTGCTCCTCCCATCTGTGCTGTTGTCAGCCAGCAGGGCACACAGGACGCAGGAGGAGTCTCCCGCAGGCCAGCACAGCGTCCGATCAGAGCCTCGCAGCATTAAGCCACGGGTGCCGCTGAGACTGTCTCTCTGCCCCGCTGGGAGCCCCGATAGCAAACCCAGGCTCCTTGCACTTGGTGGGCTCCGGAGGGGGATTGGCCCCATGGAATCATCCACGTAGGACGTGACCCAAATGTGCAGCATCCATGGATGACCGTGCTTAATTTGTGCAAAAAGCAAAACCAACAAAGCCTCCAGGTGGTGGGGCTCAAATCTGTCCTGGAAGCCCCATCTACAGACCCCAAGATATACAGGGGCAGAGCCGGACTTAGAATTTGCAAGGCTCAGAGCAAAAATAATAAAGTGCAAAGCACTCCCCCGCCCCCCATTGCCCCGCCCTCCATAACTCCGCCCCTTTCTGCAAGGCTCTGCTCCCCCACAGCCTAGTAGATGGGAGGAATGGGGCGCAAGACCCCACAAATGCAGGATGCCCATGCATGAAGCAAGGGATGATCTTAGTAGGTGGGGTTGGGAAGAGGAGAAGGCCCCTGAGCTGTGCTTCAGAGGCATCGTCGTAAACCTATCGAGTTGGGTGTTTGACCAGTTCAAAAAAGTTGGGTCAAAAACTCTCAAATAAAGATCAGGAATTTTAAAATCCTTAACCTTTTTGAAACCTAGCCAAGATAATTTTAACCTTCCATGGGTTAAATACTTGTGCTCATTGGGAAAAAATAAAACACAAGTTAGTTAACTGTTGTTGTGAAACGATGATATGAAATTCTAAAAAATTGTAATGAATTATTCTTTGAAGTGGTGGGTTAAGTATAAATGTGAATGAGATTCAAGGCTGAACACAGTTCTCATTGGCTTTTTATATTCCTACTTTATGCTTGCTATTGGCATAACCTCCACCAGTACCTTTTTGTCCTGTACAGTAATGGGTTTATCTTGTACCACCTTCCCAGCAGTGTAAGGTTTGTACTGAGTTCAGCAGGCAAAGGGGGACAATTAGCACTTCATTAATCCAGCTGGGGAAAGATCTGGATGACTCTTGTTGCTGGAAGGGCATTTTTTCTCATTATAACAAGCCTGAGATAAACACCACTATCAAAGAACAAGAAAAGTAACACCCAGGCAGCAGGGAGCTGTGTGCCTTGGAACCAAGATGAAAATGAAAGAAGGTAGGAGGGGTGTGAGTGTGTTTGTGAAAGATGATCCTTATAGCTGCTGAAAGGGACTGTCCCTGCTTCCACCTGGGATCCTTCAAATATCTTTAAAACTAAAACTTTAGAGCCAAAGTCAACTCACTCATCTGAGAATTTTGACTTTTTTTAATAGGCCGAGTTTTAAACCAAACCATCAGCCCTGCCTACACAAACCTGTGTGTACACAGAAACCCTCACACAATCCTCCCTTTTTTTCAGCTCGGCTCCAAAGTTAGTCAGTGGGCTATTACAAAGTTTCATAACTACATGCAAATTTATGCAAATTACAGGTGGCATGAAGTATACCTATTCCTCTCTCAAATAGTGGAGACATATAGCCCTGCTCTGAATGAGGGCTATGTCAGATAGTGGAGGGGAGGGGTTGGTGCATTTGGGTTAGTTTTTTAGGGGACGGGGACTGTTGGGTTTTTTTGTCGTTTGGGTCATGTTTGCTGCTGGCGTTTTAAGGTGGGTTATTTTTGCAGGGGGGGTGATTGTAAGTGCTGTTTTGCTTAGGGGTGCATGGGAGTTCTTTGACCTGCGCTGCTTGGATGGGCCACTGTGTGCTAGAAAGCAGACGTATGTATATAAATTTGTAATTTGTCCTGCAATGAACTTGCAGAATTTGGAATCCCTAGTTGCAGAATTTGGATTGGTGTTTGTAGTCAACGTGGGTCTCTAAACAAAGCCAGTTGTGGCCTACACGAGGCTGTTCTTGCTCCCTGGCTTCCCAATCCTACAAACTATGGAGGGGTTGGAAAGTCTGGGCTTGCCCTGGCTGTTTCTCCCACCCCCTTTATCCTGCACCTGCACTGCAATGAGGCTGGGAAGAAAAGAGCAGCTTTATAGGGTTGCACAGAGAGGTTTCCAGGACTCAGAAGTATGGGGGGCTGAAGCCCCCCAACTCCCCAGATAAAATGCCTGCCCTGTTGACTGGGTGGGGGCAGCTCTGGTAACTCCTTTTGAAAGCCACAGACCAGCCAAGTGTTGGGCCCTCGCTAATGAGCACTGCGTTGCCATGGAATCTAAGGGAAGGTTGAATCCAATTATCTCGCTGTCGGGGAAAGCAGCGTCGCCACGTAAAACCATCGGTGAGCCGTGTCATTCCCGTTCCCCGGCAGGTCTTCGCCATCGTGGTGTTTGGCTCCATCATCAACGAGGGCTACGTCAACAGGGACAGCACCCGCCCGGACCTGCAGTGCGTCTACAACTCCAACGAGGAGGCCTGCAACTACGGCATTGCCATCGGCATTATCGCCTTCTTTGCCTGCATCTTCTTCTTCGTGGTTGACCTCTACTTCCAGCAGATCAGCAGCGTCAAGGACCGGAAACGTGCCGTCCTCCTGGACCTCGGCTTCTCAGGTGGGTCAGGCGGGGGGAGGGGCGCCTGCCGGATTAAATTTGGGGGAGGCAGGGGACGGGAGAGCCCCTTCGGCCTGCCCCAAACACCATGATGTCACAAAATGCAGACGTGGGGAATCCCTTTGCCCTGCTCCCTTCTGACATAACCACACCCCTCTCAGAACGGGCCTTGGTGGTAGCCAAGGGGGTGCATTCACTCCGTGTCTTGGCACCTGTGGGGGAGACAGGAGTGTTGGCCTCATGGAGGGAGGGAGCCTGGGTTTCCAGGCAAACAGGGGAGTCACTGAATAAGAGTTGGAAGGGACCTTTTGAGGGCATCTAGTCCAACCCGCTGCTCAGGGCAGGAAATCCGCAGCAACAGCATCCCTGACAGATGGGCCGCCCAGCCTCTCTTTGTCATTCCAGTCCCATTCGGGGGGGGGGATGCCCCAACCCCTGGACTCTGAGGCACGTTTTATTCTTGAATCAACCAATGGGAGGTAAAGGGATCCATGAGATCACCAGTGGGGGGGGGGGGTGTTGGAGGTGATTCATGCTATTTCGCTAGAGAAGGAAGGGGAAGATCAGCGGTGGGCGAGGTGATCTGTGAGATTGCCATTGCGAGGGAAAGCGATTCAAAAAAGATTTGGTTTGTTGATTTCCTTTTTTCAAATTTATATGCCGCCCTCCCCATTAAGGCTCAGGGTGGCTTCGAACAAATAAAAAACATCTAAGAAAATCCCCTTAACCCCCACCCACCCAATCCCACCGAACCCTAGCCCAGCCTGCCAAATGCCCAGCCAAACAGAAAGGTCTTGCATTGTTTCTGGGAAATGAGCAGGCATAGCTTTAGACAAACCTCCAGGGCGGTGGTGGTGGTGAGTTCCATAATCGTGGGGGATGCTACTGAGAACGCCTCTCTCATGCCCTCATAAAATCTTCATGGGAAGATGGTACCTGCAAGACTGTGCATCCTGGTGGGAGGGAAGGTGAACTGCAGTATCGCCATTGGGAAGCACAGCAGTTGGCAAGGGGCACCAATGGAAGGAGAAATGATTTGCAAGGCATCCAATGGCAAGCCATTGGTATCACTGGCGGACGGTAAGATGATCGGAAAGGTGATCCAGGAAGTGACCAACGAGAGGGGAAGAAATTCATGGTGACTAATGGGAGGGGGAAGATCTTCTACAAGACCAGTTGGAGGACGGGAGGTGATCTGGGGGTGGGGTGGGGTGGGGGTCACCAGTGGAAGGGGACAGCTCATTTAGAAGAGAGTTAAGACCAGATTCATCCAATGAAAAGGTCTGAAGAACCCTTTGTCTTAAGTGATGGTAACTTGGCCAGACTGCTCCAGAGTTGAATGAAGCCACTCTCTCTCGCGACAGGCTTCACCCATGACCGGTTTCCTTCTGTGCATCCCTACCTGAGGACGTTGGAAAGGGATTGGAGGAGGCTAGGTCCATAAAGGGCTACTAGCTAATAATAGTTATTCAGGGGAACGAGACCTTTTGACTGTCAGAAGCTCGGGGAGGAGGGCAGGAAATGCATGAATCCACTGCGACCTGCTGCGTCCTCCCCAGAGGCAACCGAGGCTGGCCGCTGTCAGAGACAGGATGCTGGGCTGGATGGAACCATTCATCGGACACAATGTTGTTCTGTTGCCGCGTAATGGGCTGCTGGTCGTTAGAGGCCAGAGGGACAGGACGGGGGGAGGGGTTGGCTTGTAAAGCTGTGGACATTTTAGTATTCGTGTTTTATGGGGGAAATATGTGGCAAGAGAGAGAGAGATGGTGAGAGAGAAGTGAGAAGGTTTTGTCCCTGAATGGGGAGACTAGGGGGAGGGGGTTAATGAGACTCCCTTTGAGGATTCACCACAGTTCCTCTATAAGGGGTGGGTGGGAGGGAGGGTTTGGAAGTCAGTCATGGTCCTTCTGTGAAGTCTCAGGGGGTATTTTCAGACGTTACGAGATCACGGGGGGGGCCTGTACAGCCGCACGTTGCCCCGCCCCCCCCCACCCCCAGATTCCCTGCCGGAATCAGAAAGGTGATTCTGTGACACGGCCAATAGGCATGGTCACGTCTGAAATCACCCAGGGTGAGCGACAGAGGAGTGGGATGGTTGGGGAGGAAAAGAAAGGATAATTACGGAGGGAGGGAGAGCTCCATGGGAGAGAGGGGGGGAGTGGGAATGGGTGAGATGCGATGGTGTGTGGCTGGCAGAGGTTGTATATGATTTACTTACTTATGAAGCGGTTGTCTCGTAAGCCTCCCCGAGTCGTAGGTCGGCGCGGGGGGTGGAATCTAAGTCCAGAGTATCCGTATGTGAAGACCCATTTGATCCATCTCCCCGAGGGGAATTTCAGCCTGCCTGCGCTGCCCTCTCTTCAGTGCCGCCGCCGCAGCTCGTGGCAAATTCACTTGGAGGAACGTGACCGCCGCTCTCTCTGGGGCTGCACTTTCAATCGGCCTCTGTCGGACTGAGCCACAAACCTTTTCCTCCCGACGAGTCCCAAGGGATCCAATATGTCTAGATTTCTATGTCTCTGCATCTCTGTATCCATCAACGTATAATCTATCCATTCATTCATTATTATTGATGGGGCCGGTCCCACGCCCTGCGGATATCCTCCGCCCGCAAGTGTGCAGTTTCTGCGGGGCACGATGTGCCCGCCATAGGGATCCTCACAGTTTGCGCGCGGGGTCTGCGGGGTGTGGGGTCACCCCCATTATTGTTATTTCTTATATAGTGCCAGCAATGTGTCTGGTGCTGCAGTGCTAGTTAGAGACAGGTCCCTGCCCTGAGGGGCTTACAATCTAGGATGGGCAAGAGAAGGAAGACGAGAGAGGGAACGTAGGAAGAGACGAGGATACATTCGTGAAGATGAGAAGTTGTAGGTTCACGTGCTTGGCTTGGTTACGGGGGGACAGAAGGGAGTCCAGGAGGATAAAACAATCTAACAACCGGTGCCTAATTTGTAAACCAGAAGAAGAATTGCCAGGGCCCATGCCTGCCCCAGAGGCCATGGCCCCTGCCGCAAACATCACGCCCTGCCCTCCCTCCCGCAACGCGAGAGCTTGTCAGAGAAGGGAACCTTAAACCTGTTGCCAAATCCTGCCGATTCACCCTCCATAACATTGCTCGGATCCGCCCCTTTCTCTCTACCTCCTCGGTCAAAACCCTTGTTCATGTCATGGTTATCTCTCGCCCCGATTACTGCAACCTCCTCCTTGCTGGCCTCCCTCGCTCTCACCTGTCCCCCCTTATCGCAATCCAAAACTCCGCCGCCAAGGTCATTCACTCTGCCCGTCACTTCGACCATGTGCAGCCTCTCCTCTTCTCTCTTCACTGGCTCCCCCTTCCTAAATGTATCCTGTTTAAACTCCTAATTTTCACGTTCAAATCGCTCCACAACCAAGCTCCCCCTTATCTCTCGGCCCTAATCTCCCTACGCACTCCTGCACGCACTCTCCGCTCTTCCTCTGTCCCCTCCCTCACCCTCGTTTCTCCTGCTCACCTAATCGCCTTTGACCCTTCTCCCTCGCTGCCCCCCATGCCTGGAACTCCCTCCCTGCTCACATCCGCCTTGCCTCCTCCCTCCGCTCCTTCAAATCCCTCCTCAAGACCCACTTTTTCCTCGCCACCTTTCCCAATGCCTGCTAGTCGTTCCCATTTACCTACTGTCTGCCCTCCTCTGCAGGCTGCTGCAACCAACCTGATTGTAACCAAGCCAAGCACACGCACCTGAGACTTCGCATCCGCCTGAATGTTTGTTTGTCTTCTCCCCTGTCTCTCCCTGTCTTTTAGATTGTAAGCCACAGTCAGGGACCGCGTCTATTTCTATGTTTTGTACAGCACCAGGTCACACAACTGGCGCTATATAAATGTTCATAATAATAATAATAATTGAACCCTAGTCTCCAGACAGCAACCCGAACTGCTAGACTACCCTGCCTCTCCATAGCTGATTTTGAAACACAAGCTGTGATTTAATCAGTACGACGGCTAGCACAGGGGAGTGGGGACAGGAAAGTCATTAACGAAAGCTAAATAAACTACCCACGTTTTTTTCTGGCTTTCATTTCCAACCCTGAAATGGCCAATATCGGCCTTTCCCCGGTCTGTCACATTTCAGGGTGTGCACTGCTATTGGGAACATTTCCCGGGCCTTGTCCCTTCCCTCCCCGAATTTAATTCTTTGGGATGAGCCCTGGCAAGTCTGTCCACAAAATTAAGCCCTGATGAAGACCAGAATCTGTAAACAGTGAGTTGGGGGTGAGGAACCTGACAGAAGAGGTGGGAATTTAGGAGGAATCGCAAGGTTGAGATGGATGGAGCCATGCGTCCGCGCTCTGGAAAGGAGATCCAGGCATGGAAGGCAGCATGGGTGAACGGTCGGAGATGGCATCAGGAGAGTCTGGGGCGGGTGAGGCTGGTGACAGAGGAGGAGCGATGGGAATGTAACAGGAAATAAGGTAGAGAGAGAGGGAAGAGCAAGGCCTTGAAGGGGAAGGCCAGGAGTTTGTGCAAAGAGCAAGCAGCAGCAGAGGAAAATTTAATCTGTCTATCCCTTCTGCTGTTTTTCTATCTTACTTTCCT
The DNA here is from genome assembly GCA_003113815.1 of Sphenodon punctatus. Lineage (NCBI taxonomy): Eukaryota > Metazoa > Chordata > Lepidosauria > Sphenodontia > Sphenodontidae > Sphenodon > Sphenodon punctatus. Next base: position 4,996,284 of record QEPC01001667.1, on the reverse strand, counting down.
TCTGCATTGTTCTCTAGATAGATAAAAAGATCCTTCCGTGACTTACCGTGCAGCGTGCCCCACTGCTTAGTCGTCTCTGAAGGTTACAACACTCACTCCGTACCGGAGTCCTCTTTGCCCGTTAGCGACAGCAGATGCTTCTCCCACCTTGCAGCCGTCGAGCTCGTCCTCCCCCCATGACGTGCCGTGAGCCATCTCGGTGAGACCCATGCTGCCGTGAGCCAGTCTCGCTCTCTGGGCTTTGCCGGTTCTAAAATCAGACGGAAGGGTGTGGCCGTTGGCAAGGGAGCTTTGAGAGCTGGCGGGGCAACGCAGCGTTCTCGTGTCTGCTGCCCGGACGCCCTTCTTCCCTGCTTGCTCTCGACAGCTGCCTCCTGAGAGGCGAGCCAGTTTTAAAAGCAGAGCTGTAATTACGCCTGTAACGCCCTTCCCGGTGTTTGCCCACCGCCTCCCCCCAAAACGGTAATTATCGCGTGGGTTGTGCCGTTCCTCTGAGCACCGTCCTTAACTTGCATCCTAAACTAATTAGGAATTTAATAACGGGGTGTCGGGAGTGAAAAGATTGTGTGTGTGTGTGTAGACAGACACGTACGCTGTGCATGGAACTGAGCTCAGATGAACTAAGCACGGTATTTTGCATTCTCCTTTCGCGAAGCAAATTTATTTTATTCAGAAATCATTCTCTTGCTGTTCTGTTAGTCACGTGTTCTTTTACTAGGAACAAAGCAAGCTCCTTTCCTCTCTCCACCGTCAAACACGTTGTGCTTTTGCAGCCAGCTGGCCCCACGGGAGCTCAGTCGCTCGGCTGCATTCCCTTTTTAAGATTCAAGGTATCTCAAAGCAGGGCCTGACAGCAGACAAGAGCCACAAATTCCTGCTGTTCAGGTTGTACCGGAGGAGAGCTGAAAGGCTGTCGGCTGCGGCTCTGGGCTGTTCGTCGCACGCCTGACAGCAGAGAGACTGAGCACAAAACTTTGGCGGATCTTGTTCCGGCTGGGTATGCCGTGCAGCATCAGCCCCGCACGGGCGGCCGGGGAGGGGGTGTAGCTATTGTTTTCAGGGAAGACTGGCCTGTTAGGAGGTATCCAGTGCGGGAGATTATGGGTGTAGAGGCTCTGCACGTGGTGTTCGATTTGGTTGGGGGCAAGCTAGGGGTGCTGCTGGCGTACCGGGCCCCTTCCTGCCCGGCGGCATCCCTTGCCGCTCTAGCGGAGCTGGCCTCGGAGGTGGTGTTGGGCTCCCCCAGGACCTTGGTTCTGGGGGACTTCAACGTCCACGCCGATGCCGGCCTTGTTGGGGCGGAGCGAGAGTTCATGGCCGCCATGGCAACTATGAACTTGTCCCAGGAAGTGATCTGCCCGACCCACGTGGGGGGACATACCCTCGACCTGATCTTCGGCTCTGGCCTTGAGG
>QEPC01001667.1:4968787-4992868 GCA_003113815.1 Sphenodon punctatus | reverse complement strand
ATGGAGAGGGCATTCTCGGTGGTGGGACCGCGGCTGTGGAACTCCCTTCCGGAGGAAGCTCGCCTGGCCCCAAGCCTTTTAACATTTCGGCGGAACTGTAAGACCTGGCTGTTTGCCCAGGCCTTTGGGAGGGAGGGCGGGGAGGGGGGTGTTTAGTCCCCTACCCATTTGTGTTGGTTTTTGTCTGGCCCTGTGAGTTATATTTATATTTCATATTTAAGGTTTTTAAACATTTTGTATTTTATTGTATTTTTATGATTTTAATGTTGGAAGCCGCCCCGAGCTGCGTTGCAGGAGGGGCGGGATAGAAATTTAGTAAATAAATAAATAAAATAAATAAAAAACGGCTTTGCTCGCAGAGCCCACCCACCTCAATCCTATCTCGACGTTGGCACCAACCAAAGATCTGGGTGGAAGATTGATGCAGCTCCTTCCCCCCCCCCCAGCCACCAGGAAGGGAGGAACGGTTATTGCCAGGGGTTATTGTAGAGCGCAAGCGTGGCCTTGTGGATAATGGTTTTTAATCATTATTATATAGCACCAGCAATGTGCCTGGCCGTGAAGCATCATTAGTTCGAGACAGGGATAAAGACGAGCATCAGTGAGAAGTCAATGGGGAAAGCCTGATGGAAGAGGTAGGAGTTTAGGAGGAATTGGAAGGTTGAGATGGATGGAACGATGTGTCCGTGCTCCGGGAAGGCGATCTGGTCATAGAGGGCAGCATGGGGGAAAAGTTGGAGATGGCTTAGAGAGAAGATGACTCTGGGGCGGGTGAGGTTGACGACGGGGGTGGGGGGGTGGCCAGGGCGGGGAGTGGAAGTTCCTGGGTAGGAACAAAATGGAAAATGAGGGCAGAGAGAGAGGTTAAAATAGCGAGCCTTGAAGGTGAAGACAAGGAGTTTGTCCTGGGTGCAAAGAGCAAGATGTGTCTATCTGTCCACCACCCCCTCTCCGTCCGTCCATCCATCATCAGACCCTCTGTCTGTCCAATCGGTGTAGTTATGAATTTGGCCCATAAGATCTGATTTTTCTCTCTTGCTTGTTTCTGGAGTAGCTCACCCAGCCCTGAGTCTCTGAGCTTGATCCAAGCTGCTGCCGCTCCGAAGGGACCCAATATTAGCCATTACCCAGCAGTGCAGCATCCTCCGCATTCATAACTGCCATTTTGCATCTCCATCTAATGCCGTGATCCTTATACTCCAGTTGAGCTCAAGAGAACATCTGTCAGGAAGTATAGAATCCTGGGGCCCAGCTGCAGGTGTGCAGCTGGGCCCCAGAACTCCATTCCGACGGCATTGTGGGACTTGGGGATTGGAGATGCCATGTAGATTTGTAACAGTGTTGGGCAAGGGATGTCGATGTCTCCAGCTCAACACCTACAGAGACTCCGATTTCCGCAGGGCAAGTTCCCAACACCTCCTGCAACCAGAGTCATTGTGGAGAATTCACTGAAAACCTCAGCTCAGTGTGGGGCAGCGACGGCCAAAAAAGCCAACAAGAAGATTAGGAATTATTTGGAAAGGGATAGAGAATAAGACAGACAATATCCTAATACCGCTATATAAATCTAGGGTGCAAATGCCCCTTGAATATTGTGTGCCCCATCTCAAAAAAGATCGAGTAGAACTGGACAAGGTGCAGAGAAGGGCAACAAAAATGATCCAGGGTCTGGAACGGCTTCCGTACGAGGAGAGGCTCGATGGGTTGGGGTTCTGGTTCTGTACTTCTCCCAAGAAACCATGAATGGCTGCTGTCAGAGAGAGGCTGCTGGGTTTGATGGACCATTAGTCTGGCCCAGTGTGGAACGTCTTACGTTTTTAGACCAGTCCCTTGAAGGTGTCTTAAGATGGACACCCCCCCAAACGACGCGTCGCTTGGCTGCTGCCTTGAGCTTGTTTGGGGGAAGCTTGAGATGGTTGCTCTCCTGGAGGGTCTGTGGTTCTTGCCGGCGTTGTCCCTGCTGGGATTTCCCTGATGCTAACTGCCCTGACTTCCTTTCAGGTTTCTGGTCGTTCCTGTGGTTCGTTGCGTTCTGCTTCCTAGCAAACCAGTGGCAGCGGACACCGGCGAGCAAAGGGGTATCGCAAGGGGCCGACGCTGCCCGCGCAGGCATCGCTTTCTCCTTCTTCTCCATCCTCTCTTGGGTAAGTTTCTGATGGCTAATCACTAAATAAAAGCTGATTGGTTGATTGGTAAGTTTCTGCGCTCAAGGACGTGCAGGAAGAAATGAAAATGTCCCACAGGGAACACGTGGCCTGATGCCCAACAGTTATTGCTAGATACTCCGTGGAACAGTCTGTACCGAGAAGCGACTGCGTTGCATCCTTGGCAAGATCACTTCTGGGATTTAGCTTTTCCCATTGAATTCAGTTACCGGAATCCTAGTGACTTCCGTGGATCGAAGTCTTGCAATTCTGGCTATTCCGGTAGCCCATAGAGATTCCAAGAGAAACCAGCGTCCCATCTTTCTGGGTCCTGTACAGACTCACCAGGAGGGGACGTTTAGAGGTCAAAGAGGATCGTTTTTATTTGCAGATATTATTCACATATTTGGACACATCTGTGCCTGAAGGAAAATTTATTAATTCGAGTCTTTGGATATTTCATTTCCGATACTCCCAGGTTTTTTTTTGGGGGGGGGCATTATTCTGGCTCAGTTATTCAGCTGACTACCCAAAACAAAACGACCAAAGGAACCAGAAAAAACACAACCCCCCAAAGAAAGGAATATCCTGAACAGAGCAAAAGAAACCAAAGGGGGGGAAAAAAGAGAGAGACTAATGTCTCCTATCCACTTCATCAGACCCATTTCAAAGTGGGTGAAATTGCTGGATATAAGATTTGTCACAAAGATTCAGTGCAGCTCAAGTCCCGTGTAATGTGGCTGCAAAAAAGGCTAATTCAATTTTAGCTAATGCATTAACAGGCACGGTTTCCAAGTCGCCAGAAGTAATCATTCCCCTTGTGACGGAAAGCCTGGTGCTGCCCCGCCTCTTCTGTCCAGTGGCCCTCGCTATCACCCTGGGTATCCAGGTATCTGACTGGGTCGGAAAGGGTTACTTCCCACCCGGTTCACCTTGGGCGCTGCTTGCTCTCAGGATTTGCCTCTCGTCCTTTCCTTAGCATAACCTGGCGTGGCTGTTGTGTGAGAGACTCTCCACATGCGTCTTTAATTTTAAGAACGACTTTATTTAACTTGTGCAGAGATAAAATTTCTAGATGTGATGAATGACCGCTTCCTGGAGCAGCTCGTCCTGGAACTGAGAGAAGGAGCCACGTGGCTCTAGTCCTGAGTGGAGTTGCAGGATTTAGTGCGAGGGGTAACGGGGCTGGAGCCGCTGGGCAGCAGTGATCGTAATCGAATCAACTTTGACATACTCACAGGAGGGAAAATGCCAAATAAAACCACTGTGGTAACATAGAACTTTAGAAAGGGGAACTATGTAAAAATGAGGAAACTAGTGAGAGGGAAACTTCAAGGAGCAGTTTCAAGAATTAAATGTCTAAAGGCAGCGTGGAGAATATGTAAAAACACCTTCTTGAAAGCTCAGATTAAATGTATTCCACAAATTAAAAAGGTAGGAAGAGGACCAAACGTCTGCCTGTGTGGCTAAATGGGGAGGTGAAGGAGGCTATTTGAGCCCAAAAGTCATCCTTTAACAAATGGAAAGAGAGTCCCAGTGAGGTAAATCGGGACGAGCATAAGCGTTGCCAAAGTAGATGTAAAAAGTTAATAAGGCAGGCGGCCAAAAAGGAATTTGAGGAGCAACTTGTTAAAGATGTTAAAACAAATAATAAAACCTTTTTCAAGTACATCAGAAGCAGGAAGCCTGTTGAGCCGTTAGATGACTAGGGGGTGAAAGGCGCTTAGGGAGGAAAAGGACATTGCAGAGAAGCTGAATGAATTCTTTGCTTTGGTTTTCACTGCGGAGGAGGTTGGGGAGACACCCACGTCCTTGCTTTGTAGGTGATGAATTGGAAGAGCTGTCACAAATCAACGTGACTCTGGAGGAGGTCCTAGAGTAAACTGACAAACTAAATACTAACAAATCACCAGGACTAGATGGTATTCACCCCAGAGTTCTGAAGGAAATAAAATATGAAACCGCAGACCTACTGTTAGTAATATGTAACCTGTCACTAAAATCAGCCACTGTTCCTGAGGACTGGAGGGTGGCAAATATAACCCCGATATTTAAAAAGGGATCCAGAGGTGATCCTGGAAACGGTCAGCTTGATGTCTGTACCAGGCAAAATGGTGTAAACTATCATTAAGAACAGAATCTCTGGGCATGTTGATAAACATGGATTTAGCAAAGGTAAGTCATGCCTCACTAATCTGTTGGAATCCTTTGAGGGTGTAAATAAGCATGCGGACGAGGGAGACCTAGTAGATATAGGGTACCTGGATTTCCAGAAAGCATTTGATAAGGTCCCTCATGGGAGGCTCTTGAGAAAATTAAAAAGTCATGGGATAGCAGGTAGTATCTTACTATGGATCAGAAACTGGTTAAAAGATAGAAAGCAAAGGGTAGGTCTAAATTGGCAGTTTTCACAATGGAGAGATGTAAAAAATGATGTGCCTCAGGGATCTGTATCGGGACCGGTGCTGTTTAATGTATTCATTAATGATTTAGAAAAGGGTGTTAAGAGTGAAGTGATCAAATTTGCAGACGACACCAAGTTATTCAAGGTAGCTAAAACACGAGCAGACTGTGAGGAACTGCAACAGGATCTTACGACACTGGGTGCCTGGGCATCTAAATGGCAGATGAGATCTAATGTGGACAAGTGCAAAGTGATGCACGCAGGGAAAAATAACCCAAACTATGAGTACACAATGCTGGGTACTAAGCTAGGAGTTACCACTCAGGAAAAGGATCTGGGAGGGATTGTGGACAATACACTGAAATCCTCAGCCCAGTGCGCTGCAGCAGTCAAAAAAGCAAACAGAATGTTAGGAACTATTCGCAAGGGAATAGAGAATAAAACTGAGGATGTCATAATACCTCTATACAAATCAATGGTGCAACCGCACCTTGAATATTGTGTGCAGTTCTGGTCGCCCCATCTCACAAAAGACATAGCGGAACTAGAAAAGGTAGAGAGAAGGGCAACAAAAATGATCCAGGGTATGGAACAGCACCTGTATGAGTAGAGGCTTGATAGGTTGGGGCTCTTCAGCTTGGAAAAGAGACGGCTGAGAGGAGATAGGATAGAGGTCTATAAAATCATGAATGGTGTGAAACTTGTAAACAGGGAACGGTTATTTACCCTCTCAACTAGTACTAAAACTAGGGGACACTCCATGAAACTCACAGGTGGCAGAGTAAAAACAAACAAAAGAAAGTATTTTTTCACTCAGCGTACAATTAGGTTGTGGAATTTACTGCCAGGGGAGGTGATCAAGGCCAGCAGTATAGCTGAGTTTAAAAGAGGTTTGGACAAGTTTCTGGCAGATCAGTCCATTAGCAGCTATTAGCCAGACAGGATTGGGGAAGAAAACCCCTTTACTGTTGGGAGCCTAGGGATGACCCACAGGGAATGGATAGCATGGTGACCTGTTGGGTGCTTCTTCCAGGCCCCCGTGATTAGCCACTGTCCAAGACAGGATGCTGGGCTTGATGGACCGTTGGTCTGACCCAGCCTGGCACTTCTTATGTTCTCTTCCCTTGATCGCCAGGCTTGGGAACTTGCCAGCAGGGAGAGTGGGAATAAGAAGCAATCAGTGAAGAGGGAAGAGCTGACATTTTGTGGGGTTGGTGGTAAATGACTTCCGTCCAGATTAGACATCAAGCCCGTTGGAGTAGAAACTTACCTCTCCACTTTAATCCCACTTGCTTGGAGAGGTAAATACCCCATCTCTTTATCCTCACTGTAACACCCTGCTTGTGGCGACACAGGGGAGGGTAAAGCGTGTGTGGAGGTACTTACCTCCCATAGAGCATTCACAAGACTCAGCTCTCTGGTTTTCAGGCTCCTTTTCCACTCAGTCTATGTAGAAGATTTTGACAATCCACTCGCCAAGGTTAATAAAGCCTTATGCTTTCCATAATCAATGCATGGCAAACTATCCGCTATTATAATGGATGGCTTGCTCAAAGCAGCAGCTAGAGGGCCAGGTTACTAGCGGTTCAGGGAGGCCGCTCTCCTATCCCTCAGATGGGTTGGATGTTTGTTCTTCTTTTGAAAAATGTTTGTCCTATCAGAACTAATTGAAATGTTAATGAAACCCCCTGAAATAAAAGCAGATGTCACCTTCTGCAGTTCCCCATTCACATCTCCCACGGTTTATGACCTGAATAGACATAACCTCCAAAAAAAAAGTGGGAGTAGAGGAATTTCTGCAGAACTGACCTACTTACTGGATGAGCTGAGAAAGCTTAGTCTCCGCACAGCGGCGCAAATCCGCCGTGTCGCTACCGCCGGGCTGAGGGGGAAAGCTGGATCCTGCATTTTGTAGTTCTGCAAACGGATGTGTATATGGTACAGTCCCCACTCTCCCTTCTCGCTTCCGCTCATCCTGCCTCTGCCGAGGTCATCCACCTTTCCCGTTGCTTTGACCATGTAGCCTCCCCGCCCTGCTCTGGCTCCCTCTTCCCGACCTCATTCAGTCGGAGCTCCTTGACTTCACCTTCAAGCCTTTCTGTGGCCTTGCTGCTCCCCCTTATCCCTCTGCCCTTGTTTCCCACGACATTCCCATCATGGAGCTTCAATCCTCCTCTTCTTTCTCCCTCACCCACCCGTGCCCCCTGCTTCTGGAAATGTTTTCACCCCCGTCTTCACCCCTTCTCCCTTGCTGCCTCCCCCCCATGCCTGGAACTCCCTCTCTGAACACATTGTCTGCTCCCTCCCAACCTTCAAATCATTCCTAAAAACCTCCCTCTTCCGTTAGACCTTCCCTAGCTCCTCACCCCTCCCCAGACTGCTCCCTGATGCTGTCCTGTCTCTCAGCATCCCCTTCTCCCCTGGAACTCAACTCAGCATGTGCCCCTGCGACTTCTCATGTTTGTGAATGTACCCCTAGCTCTCCTAGATTGTAAGCCCCTTGGGACAGGGACCTGTCTCTGATTGCAGTGGTACATTGCTAGCGCTTCATAAATCATAAATTAGACTGCTTTCACACATTGCAAAATGGGCTATTATAATAACTTGAGATAATACCAGGTATTATAGTTCTGCAGTTTTTGTAATGTGTGAAGGCACTGTTCCCCTCTTACGCTGCGAGATCTCGGATTGTGCTCTTACAATGACGCAGTGCATTCACACATTACAAAAACTGCAGAACTATAATAGAGTATGAGCTCAAGTTATTATAATAGCCCATTTTGTAATGTGTGAAAGCAGCCTCATAATGCAATTACCAGGGGCAGCGGGTGCTTGGCGTTCAGCTTAGAATGGAGTCGGTCTCTTCAGCCAGGGGTTTCCAGGACAAAAGTCGCAATTTTGGCAAGGGTTGGCCAACTTCCTGGCCATTGAGGTGGGCCAGAATGTCTCCCGTTGCGTGGGCAGCATACGTCCTTTCTCTAGTACAGGGGAGGGGGGCAGGCCAACCCTGCCCAGGCTTATCCAGCATGAGCTGGGCAAGTTCAGTGTGCAAAGTTCGGGACTATTTGATATTCTCAAAATTGGTGGGTTTTTGTGGTTTTTTTTTAAAAACAACAACAAAGAACTCCTGCTATTTAATACAATCAGATTCTAAAGCTGCAGACCAGTTGGAATCCGACCGTGGGCCAAATTCAGCCCTGGGCCACCAATTGGATAGCCGTTTTTAAGCTTCCGGCCTTCCCTTCCTTAAACGAGGCTGCAATTCAAGGCTTGTCGCCTCTTTGGAATGAAGCCCACCAGATGGACACCAGTGTCCTTCGGTCTCATGCCTTGGGCTGCGGTTCCCTCATCCCAGAGCTCGATAGAAATCACCAGCAGAAAACCAGCTCAGCTGGAGGGCCGGGCCGCTGTCTTTGTCGCAACTCATGAAGGAACCTCCGATCCAGCTGGCTAACCTGACGACGATTCCCACTATTGAGCCCAGGCTGCCCTGCCTCCCAAAGCCAGGCCTCACTTTTTACCTCCTCGGTGCACACTCTTGGGCCACGATCCACAAGGCGGAGTAGACCTATTGAAGCTTTCCCAGAGGCACTGCAAGACCTTTTTATTTGGCAGGTGGGGATAAGGATTAGGGCTGGGTTTTGAGGGGGATTTTTTTTTTTTTTTGGTATATCACTTTAAAAATTTATTTATACTTATTTTATGTTTTATTTATTTTCAATTTATATCCTGCCCTTTCCTGCAAGCTTAGGATGGCTTACAAACAACATCAAAAAATATAAAAACAAACCCATATAAAATTTCCCACCCCCATCTCTCCACTTCCCAAAACCCTATCCCCACCAGCCAACACCTGGCCAGATAAAAAGGTCTTCCATTGTCGTTGGAAGATGTTCAGGCTTTGATGAACCTCCAGAAGGCAGTTCCAAAGCTGTGGGTCAGCCACTAAGAACGCCACGTGGTGGGCCCGAGCCGTACAGACCTGGCGCAATGGTGGAACTTGCAGGAGAGCGTTCCCAGCTGGCCCAAGGGAGCACAGCAGCACATATGGGAGTTGGGGGAAGGTAGCCTTTGTTTCTGCCTGAGCCTGACGGTGGGATATCGAACGAAGCTGTCCCTTTTTGCTGAATCCACCACTGATACGGAACGAGGCAAGCCACCCTCCAGGAAACACTTACCCCTGGAAAAGCCCCACTGAAGCCTTTACAGGCGGATCGCGGATTGAGGCCTCTTTCAGTGTGAATGCAGAAAAAGGGACGGGTTTAATTAAATGAATTAAAATGAATATCCCATCTTCCGCAGAATGATATGGGCAGGCTACAACTTACACAAACGAAGCCTAAAATCAGTATCGTTTTTAAGCAGTCCCTATAAAATCCCATAAATAAAAAGAAACCACCCTCCCGTATCCTATCCCCACCCAACAAACGTGTGGCCAAAATAAAAAGTTGCCACCAGAAAATGCAGAGACAAGAGCAGATGCTCCAGGGTCCACGTTGCACGTGCATTTTGAGTGCATCACGTGGGGATGGAGGGAAGGGGTTAGAATGAGGGGACCCATTCCAAGCCAGCTAGAACCTTGAGAAAACGCCTCTAATGAAACCTCCGGGGGGGAAGGGGGCGTTCCATGGGCGTTGAGCAGCCACCAGGAATGCCTTTTGCGGCAAGACAGAGAGCAGAATGACCTTTTCAAGTTGTGGGAAGGAAGGCAGGTGTCCGTGGAGGGTGGAGCTTGAGGGAAGAAAGCGCCAAAATGCTTCCGTAAGAATCTTAACGCCCACGCAGTGGAAGGTGCGAGCATCGAGCCAACGCCAGGCTTTCCTAACTCTCTCCACACCTTTGTCCTTGTTTAAAGGTCGGCCTGACGGTGAAAGCCCTGCAGAGATATCGCCTGGGGACCGACATGTCCCTCTTTGCCGCGGATCAGTTCCCCGCCGACCCAAATGCAGGCTACCCAGGCGGCAGCGGCGTCGAGAGCACGGAAACCTACCAGAGCCCACCGTTCACCGAGACCTTAGATACCAGTCCGAAAGGCTACCAGGTGCCGGCGTATTAAAGGATTGAAGGCTCCACCAGGTCATGTTTAAAAAAAAAACAAGAGAGAAATTCTATAGACCAATTCTCCTTATGGTGCAGTACCATTAACTGGTTGGTTGCAACGTGTGTTTTCAGAGTACCATTTCCTTAACGTAGCGAGTCAGTCCTGGGTTAACTTCCTCTTAGCTAGTTGTGCAGTGAATTCTGTACAGTGGTATTGGTTCTCGTCTTACCTGTCTAAGGATTTTTTTTATAAAAGCAGTGTTCCCTCTAAGGGTGAAACAGAAGGAAGGTTGCTACTCACATCGCACTCCCTCACACACACACACGCGTGTGCACGCCCTGATACTACGTCTCGCTCCAACACCATTTCGTTGATCGCGCAAGCAAGCAGGAAGCAGCTCTTGTTAGAATACAGTTTCCATGACATTGTTCATCTCGGGCTTCCAGGGTTAGCATGGAAACATCCCCCCATTTCACCCAGCCCCAGAGCTGCACGATGGCAGCCTTCGTCCCTGTCCCTTCCTGCACAACCCGTGTAAAGTGCCAAACCGAAACCCTAAAAAAATGCTGCCGCCTGTTTTTTGATTTGTATATAAATAGCTGAGCTGATGTTACAAACGTTCCCTAAGGATTCCGGTAAAATCATCCCTGGTGGGTTTTATTTTTAAAAAATTTTTCTCCCGTGTTGCATAACAAAGTGGATTGATGCTTCAGTATTGTGCCTGGTTAGAGCAGACAAACCTACTGTTCCAAGCCTGCTTTGGGAAAGTATTTCGGCAGCAGAAATGGCTGCCAACTAGAAAAGCCACTGACTTGTAGAAAATATAGGTCGTTCTAGTTCTGTCCCCTACGTGAAGAATATCGCCCCTGAACCGTTGGCAGATTTGCAACAGGTGGCTTCCAACAATCAATTTTGTTCTCAGCCCGACCCTCAAAGCTCTGCAGCGGTGTAAACCTTGTTTACTTTAATGGCCTTGTGTTAGGAAAGCGTCTTGAGAATCCGCCTGCCTGTTGTTTGAAGTTGCCGACATAAGCGTGTTGGCATTTTAAATCATGCAGCCCAATCCTTTAAGGCTGTAAGCATTTACTCCATGGTTTCTGGATCATAGCCTGAATAGACAGTGACAGTGTTAGTGCTTAGCACGGGCACAAGCTGCATTCATTCCAGTAGGATGCATGCCCATGCTAAATGCTAGAGCCAGCACCCTATTCCTGGAGCATCGCGACGGAAATCCAGGCATAATTTATTGCCGTACCTTGAGGTCCATGCGGCATGCAAATAACTTGACCTAAAAGACAAGGGGGAAATGCCCTGCTTTTGAGCTGATCAAAGGATCAGCTCAAAGGATAGGCTAGGATTCTAAGCCTATCCTATGACTAGGAGGAACCAGAAGCCTAAAAATGGCCTTGAAGCCATTCCAGCCGCACAACGCCTGGCTAGTTAAAGCAAAATGCATGTAAGCGGATTTAAATCCCAATCAGTCTGTGAGCTCAGTTCCTGAACCGGCCCGGCCCGGAGGAGTCTGAGATGCTAGCGCACGCGTCTTCGAATGCTGAACTTCCTGCCAGAACTTGAACGCATTGCTAACCCCGATTCACTGAATGGATTAACGCCCATTTTACCACCACCAATTTAAATTCGGCTTCCTTGCTGGCAAAATTTAAAGCAAGGCAGGTGAAACCTTTTAAACCCTCTGACTTCATATGGCTAAAACTTTTTTTTTCTTCTTAGGGAGAGCGTTCCAACCTATTTTGTCATCACTCTAGCGGCTCCCAACAATTGAAAATAAACACTAGACCTAACCCCCCAGAGCCTGCCTCTGCGTATAATGAGTTACTCAAACCCTCGGATTATAACCTGAAATTAGAGTGAAAGTTAACCCCATTTCCTAAACCTGAAAGAGTCACACTCAAGCAGCCAGGGTCTTAAATACTAAAGCAGGCCAGGTAATTGATGAATTGATCAAGCTGAAAATCACACCCGTCATCTCCAGCCATTTTTTGCATCTTGTGCAGAGATGAACTGGGCATCCACTGTGGCGATCAAAAGTATTTTTTGTGATGAGTTTTCCAAAAACACAGTCCTGCTCCTATGAGGAGTATCCCGAACGGGGCAAACAGCCAAACGACACGGTGCTTAAACCCAATTCTCCCCCGATACACTGAGGGGCGAATGTTCGCGAGAGGTTTAACACTCAGCTTTTGCCAGCAAGTTTTGTCCAGGAGAAAAAACAAGGCATTAGGGAACTTTTGTATTTAAGTGATCAAGGGGCATCTGAACCCCCCCAAGTTCAATATGCTGCTTCAACTAATGACATAATCATTGTGATTTTTTTCTTTTTTTAATCAAGTCCATCCTTGCTGCAAAAAACCCACAAAAAACAAAATCACTTGTAATACAGGGTATAGTAGAACTGTAGCAATATTTTTCCTTAGAGGGAACACTGAAATTTTGGCAGCACAGAAGTTACTTGTGTTTTAATATTTTAGCAAAATTATAATCAATTTAAATGTTTACTTAAATTGATTGTACCTGTGAGATATTAATAATGTTTGTTCGGTACATTGTATTTTTTCTAACTATATATATACATATATATATATATATAAAAAACCACACCACCACCCGTTTCTGGCGTTTCCTTGTAACTACGTTCCGTCTGACTGTCCTGGTTGGTGGTGTATGTGTGCTGTATATTACAATATGAATGTAAGCACCTGAGGCCTACATGGTATTCTCTCATTCCGTTTTTTTTTTTTATAACCGCCCCTTCCTCAAACAGAACACAGAGCAGATTTCCTCAAAAGGTGACGGTGGGAGTACAGGTGATGCAGACAGCAGCTAGCAAATGTTAAAGCGTTGCCAAGCCTTCCCTCACCCCACGCAGTTGTGATTGAACACCCAAAAGGGAGAAGGGACTGCTCCAAAATCTAAGCAACCGTTGCGACCCTCAGTGCTGGGTCTTGGTTTTGCCTTTTGTGCGTTCTTGCGTCCCTGCGTTTAATTACACTTTTCTGGTCGTTAGCCCTTAGGAACAAGGCAGCTTTTCAAGGTTTGGGGAGGTGGATGAGCCAGAGGAAAGCTTCAGTGACAGCTGGAAAGTACAGCAGGTTGCTATGGAATCCTAAAAACGACCTGTTCAGTTAACGGTTCATGGCAGAAGACAGCAGTGCTCACAGCTGGAGGAGACCCGCGGCTCTTTGTGCCGCTGGAAAATGCCACATTGTGCCACAGCTAGGAGGGAAAGCTTATGGCAGCAGCTTGAGGTATTTATGCTTAAAGATAAAATAGTAAAATAAAAATTGCACGCCCATCGAGCTGCCACCGTCTCCCATCTGCAGCGAGTGGAAGGCATGAGGATGTGGGGAGGCAGCATTGCACAATTGCTACTATTTTTAGGTAATTGTGCTGAAATGTTGAGCTGTTTTCACTCAATCAGAACCAAGGGAAGTGTAATTAAATTGCATCCAAACATGCAAGACGCACGTGCCTTGGAAACAGTATTTACAAATCTTTTTTTAAAAGACCGATTCCTGGCTGGAATCGTGTTTCACTCTCTTTTGCTGGGCAACGGTGCAGTTTATCGAAGGCCATCGTGCTCGAAGGTAGCGTAAAACATCTGACCTCACTCTAGCCAGTATTGACATGTGCCTACCACTTGTATTAAATCCTGTTTCCAAGCGGTTTGCAAGATGCCAAGATGTTCCCTGTAGCATTCAGTGTTAATAAAGGTTTTATTAACTGTTGTTGTAGCACATTTCTGTATCTGTGAGTCGTCAGGTAGACTAGTGTACGCAGAGAATGGACTGTAATTAAATATACTCTTATGGACTATGGCTAGAGAATGACTAATCTGTCAGTGTAATAAATGTACTACATTTTTAACAAGCATTACTTAAGAGCATTCCCATCTGCTGTAATGAGACTCCCTCCCCTTTCTCATCTAGTTTTAAGCTGTAAATGCACTGTCCCACAGTAGATATTAGCTGCTTTGCTTGTAACCAGCATGCCGGAATTCTGTTGTGAATTTGGATCATCACGTCAGCTGCTGTCCAATATATCCTGTATAGTGTTCCCTCGAGGTCTCCGAAAGCCAGTCAATAACGCCGCATTCAGAGGGCTAGATTATGCCTGTTCTTGAGACTGGTCTGCCGAAAGCTTTGGTGGAACGCTCGTGTCACATTTGGGTTGAAAACACGTCTGCCTTGCTAGAGAGCTGTTCTACAGAAATAACCTTACAGCCAGAATGCTTTGGGATGGCCAGACAGACCCCATTCAACACTGAGGTTAACAAGCAGATCACACTGTTCTAGATGTTTTCTTGTTGTTTTTGCATGTTGCATAGGGTAGATTTGAAGAGAACAGGTGTATAAGCAAGAGGAATCTCACTGCTGAGAAAGTGGGGGGGGGAAGCTTCATATCCAGTAAGATGTGGATAAGCTGAGATCCATTAGGAAAAGTCCCCTGTATTTTTGCTTTCATTAAGAAATGCCCATTTTGAGAATAATCCCACATTGTTTTTCCAGACACGCTTTGGTCTAGACCAAGTTCTCAACCTGTGACAAGCAGGCATACCGACCTTACCCTTCCTAGCTGCACTGTGGACTACTGCAAGCCCATTGTACATACTCTGGGTTTTCCCTTGGGTCTGGCCCTTTGAACCCCACCACCCTCTCTGCCTGCCAATCACTATCGAAAGCCAGTGTTTGCCAATTCTGTTCAAAAATCTATATGCTGGAGGAGCAATACAGGTTAAACTCGCGTTACAATGAACTGGTGCAGTCTCATTGCAATGAAATTAGCATGCCCTTGCATAGAAGGGACCGTATGCTTTTGCAAACTTGCGGTGTGGGGGGATGGGGGAGCCTGTCGGCCCATTTCCCACTACGTGCACCTTCATGGTATTTTCACAGACATATCTTGGGAGCCCATAGTGAAAAAAAATTAAAATCTTCGCAAATGAGACTGGGAAGACGGTCTCTTAATTCACCCGCTGGAAACCCAGATTCAGCGTACCTGTAATTTTTTCCCTATAGGCATCTTGAACCTCAAATTCTTGAGTCATTTTTAACTATCAAACCAATATCAAAAGTTGTTTGAAAGTTTTTGTTTCTTTGCAGATACTTTTTTTTAAAATTATTTTTTAAAAAGAAAGAGTTGTCACCGATAACCCTATATGCGCACGTAGTAGAGAGTGGAGTGTGTACGGGCATACGTTTTAAAATGTTTACAATCTTTTGTATATACATCTCTCTTTTAAAAGAACAATCTGTGATTGTGGATTTTCCAGTGTCTGTGTATCAACTGCAACTTATTTTCCAATAAAGATTTTAAAAAAACAAGATCGAAGTGACCTGGAAACTTCAGTAACGTTTTATTTAATCATGTGAGCGCAGGGAATCAAGGGGCTACAGTGGCAAGAGAGCTCAACCACTCCTGCGGTAACAGCGGTTCAGCTTCAGTGGCTGCTAGGAAAATCGCTTGATAATACCAGAAGAAACCCTGAAAAGGGGAGACAATATGTATTTTAGCAGCTCCGATTTTGATAAACCAGAGTGGGATGGTTTACACTGCGCGCAAAATATTTTGTAGGAAAAATGATGCCGTCAAAGGAGGTAAGGACTGGAGGAGCCTTCATACCAAAACTACTTTCTAACTGCGGTAGTGGAACCAGTGTAGAAAACTCAGCTCTATTTCAGGAGAAATACAGAATTAAAAATTTAGGAACAGTCATTTTGAGAAAAGGAAAAAAACCAAAACATTATCCTTTGCAATGTACACATGCAGTATTTATACACAATCATGCAAACTAGTTATTCTAAAGATATACCCATGAGGGGAAAGGGGAAATACCTAGCCCCTAACTAATAAAGGTAAAAAGAACTGGGTATTTTTAAAAAAGCCTTGGAGATATTTGAAAAGACAAAAACGAAAAGAACTTTGCCGTCTGACATCAAGCAAAATAGATAAGGCAAAAGGAAACTTGAGCTAACGGCCTCCAGCTCCAGTTCACATAAAGGAGGCATGGGGCTGGGAAAGCAGTTTCCTAGAGGAATGTTTTTAAATTTCTCTTCCTGCGAGAGCCCGTGATAGAGGGGGGTTTAGTACACAGAGGCGTTCTAGCTATTAAAGTGCTCTACAGGAAAGGCGCTGAGTGGGAGCTGCTGCTGCTTCAGATGATTAATAGACCCTCTTAGTCTCCCAGAGCAGGAATTTACAGAAGCAAGGCTCCTCCGAGGGCGTCAGTGGAAACAAACCCTCCAGACAGTTCTCAACAGCTTACCCTCCTCAGTGCAGCCCACTGTAAACAGCTCAATGCACTTCAAGGCACTGCACTGGAATAGAACAGTCAGCACACTTTCCCTGTCCAATGGCAACTACCACCAACACATCCAAGAAATTCAAATGACTGTCCACGAAACACACTTGACAGCGGGCGAGGCTTCAGAGGGCCGTTACTCTGCATGCAGTATGTCACAAAAGGACTTCCTTTAAGGAACGTAGTTTGCAGGAAAGTCGGTGGCTGCTTCAAATCCTAGGTTTGACAGAAGTCAGGCCAATTCAAGTAGGATAATTCTTTCAGCTTTTGGAGAGGAATATACTCTGCTTTACGGAAAAATACACTTTTCAATTGTCTTCACCCCCCAATACAATTACCTAGTTATTTCTCCCCACCTTTCCGTCTTTATTGCTGCATGCAGAACCCTTTAACCGTAAACCAAAATATTAAGGAAACCGTTTTAGAGCCATTTCTATCCAGACAAACCATCCATTTCCCACTTAAAAACACAAAGGTGGCTGTCTCCTTATTGTGCCCGTCAAACTAGCTCATTCCTCAGCTGTAGCATCTCCCCAGCCTCCTACCTGGTGAACCTGCCACTTCAACTTATTCCTAAAAAAATCGGGTATGGAGGAGGCTAATAGTGTGGATTTATTTGGCTACAGGTACGATCCAGTGATTCCTTTTCCCCAGCAACGTACTGGGCCGTCAAAGGCTAGCCTGCCTAAAACGAATTGGCCAACACTCAGGAATTGACTGCTCTTGGCTACCCAACCTCCTTCCAAAAAGTGCAAGTTTAAGATCGAGACTTTTATTGGTTCTTGGGGGCCCAAGCTAACTGATGATCCGGCTGATGGCCTGCAGGGAGGGGAACTCCTCGTCCTCGATGTGCAGTGCTTTGTGGGGAGCCAGGTCCTGCCGAGTCAGCACTTGCTGACATGTCAGACAGATACAACAGTCAAGCTCAGAGCTCGAGTCTGTTTGCCAAATGTTGTTCTTATTCTTTTTGGGTTTGTTGGAGCTTTGCTTGCTTTTGAAGTCACGGTGAGCGGAAAGCAGTTCTTGCTGCTTGGCTGTGTCTGGCAGCAGAACCAGGAGCTCGTTAAAGATTTTCTTGAAGCTCTCTCCGAGGAGCTCCCGGCAGCTTTGGTAGTACTGCACTGCAGAAATCAGACCCTTTGTGGGGAAAGGAACCAAGGCAATTAGAAAGGAAGGCAAGATTGATATGACCGCAAGAATGCCCGTTGCACAGATGGGAGGGTCCGGGGAAAACAGAGAAACTTTGGGACCCCACCCCAAGTTTGTTTTTAATAATCAAGTAAACTAAATTGAAATCATTTGCAGTATTTCCTCACCAACATTTTCTGTTTCTTCCTGGAACACCCACCCCCACCCCCCAATGGCCAAAAAATGTTTCTTTTTCCATGCCTTCAAGATCTCCAGAAATCTGACATCTCTAGTCTGTCGTCGGGCTTTCAGTGATACCCAGGCCTTTTCTGGTGCACAAGGACCCTAAACCGCTACCCCAAGCAGCTACCGCTCACACTTACCTGCCTGAACTGCCCAGAGTGAGTTTTGAATTTATTGAATCGGGACTCGTCGCTTTGCAGGAATTCTTTAATGGACTGTATTAGCTGGATGTTCCTTTGCTGGAAGTTCTCTGGTATCAAGTATGAACCCTGATGGGGTTTGGGCCTGCATTGGGGAAGAAATTAAAATCAATCCTGAATGCTCCACGCGATGGGAAGAGTGTGAAATAAAAGAGAAATTACAACCGTCTCTGTCTGCCATCTTGTGGCCCCAATGCTCTCCCCGCAATCCTACGTTGAGCTGCCAATGCAGCATCCATGTCCCCAGGCGTAGTAGGTTGGTGTATCTCAGCCCCATGATTCAAGGACGGGGAGAAAAGTGTCAAAGAGAAATTTAAATCGGTTCTCGAGGCCAAGCAGAGCTTCAGGAGGGGCCAGAACCAGCAAGGCTACCATCAATCGAGAAATCCCCAGCACTTTCCATAGGCAGACAGACCCAATTTCATGGTGACTTTATGGAACAGCATCACAGAGGAGGTCCTAATGTGGAGAAAGACTTGCTGAAGCAGTAGATGTAGATTCAATACAGAAGCAGAATGGGGGGGTCGGGGGGGGAGAGATTCTCGGTTTTTAGAACCCAGCCTACTGCCCAGTTTACCAGCAGAGGCCACCCCCAACCAATTCTGCAATTTCCAGCTTAAAGACGACCCTGTTTTCTGAGCTGCCTTTACAAGTATTTCGCCTGTAGCACCACACCAAGGCAGGTCAGCTCTGGGCTGGGGGGAGACCACGCTAACCTCAGCACAATGCAGCCACTGGCAGGAGTTTTTAAGGTGCTTTTGCTACAGTTGCAAATGCAGCTCCCAAGGGTTACAGACAAGTCTTAAGTTAAGCCTCTCGAAAGGCAAGTTACTGCAATTTAGATTCTTTCAGACTTGTACCCACAGCGATAGCCAACTCGGTCCCTCTCCTGGTTCTGACCCACTCTGTTCAAGAGAGCAAGGCAGAAAGCAGGAGAGGGGGGAGACAAATAGATGAAGGTGTGGCCTGTTTAATTCACATACGAGTGGTATTCAACCCGTGCCGGGAAGTCCAGCCCTGATCCATTAGGGAACGGGCCCTCGCAGGCTGCCATTGCCAAGAGGATTATGAGGAAGTCCCGCCCAACCTTCATGTTTTTCCAGGGTGGCAGCTAGAAAAAGATCAGACAGGGCTGTGGACAGGGGACGCCATCTTGTGCCCTGCCTAAACACAGGGCCCAGAGATTGAGCAGCCGACAACCCCTTGGCTGTCCCACAGGACAGATCGCCTCATAATTGGATCCAAATTCCCTCTAGAACAAGCAGTTCCCTACACTTTTTGACCCACAGCCGCCTCCGTATTTCTGTTAGTTGAGGCGCTCTCCCCTTCCTCCCCCGCCACCCCGTTATTTTGGCGATTTCCCCAGCTCAGAGTAGGGGAAGGCAGGGTTCGGAATAGATGTTCTGTTTTCGTGGAACAGTTTTGTGAAAACAGAACGACGATTAATTCTGATCGGAATCCCAACCAAATGTTTTTGGAAAAAAATCCATGTGCAATTAATACCTTCTGCTCCTCCCTGGGGGGGGGGGTCTGCTGGTCTAGAACCGCTGGTCTAGAACCCACCCACCCACCCCTTGCCCTTCTGAAAAAGATGCTGTTTTACACCAGACACACGGTGGAAGGGAGGGGCTGTGTGCACAGTGGCATGGTTCAGACAGAAGCCGGACGGATTGGAGGGACTCCTCCTTCGCCTGCTCCCAGGACACCTCCAGGTAAGAGCCAACGGGAACCCTCTACTTACATGGATGTGGTGACCGGATCGGAGAGACTGGTAGGTGGGATGGCAGTAAAGCCAGGAGGGGGTTTGCTAACAGGCGCCGGCAGCCCCGGAGGTGGGAGGGGGCTCTTTAGTTGCACCACAGAGTTGAAGCCTGGAGAAAAGGGGGGGGGGGGGAGAGAGATTTAAGAGTTTATATCTGTGGTACCCAAAGCCCATCATCTCAGGCAATCTCTCCCGCCTTCCCCGAGAACACGGCCTTATTGGGCCTAAAGACGTGGGCCGCACGCTACCAACCACTTACTTCCAGATTGGAGACTGGAGCCATGATCTTACACTACAGCTCGCCAACGTGCCTGAAGACAAGTAAGGAGCCTGACAATCCTTGTGCGCAGCATTGCTTTAGTACGACTGACTCGGCTGCTGGGAACATAGCTGGGTTGGAACAGGCCAGAATGCCCCCCAACCTCCTGTCTTCCTCCAATGGCGAACACCCCACCCCACCCCACGGCCCATAGGCCCTGGAGCAGCTGCACTCCATTCCTATTCTAGCTATGCCCTTGCTAATGACCAATTTATCTATTTCCAGCGGGGGCAGACCCCCCCCCCCCCCCAAGCAGCCTGCACTCTGTGAAAAGCTACGCATTTTCTACCAGTTACAATAAACTCAAGTTACACAGCAAGGCTGCTGCAGCGCCCTCCATGTTCCAGCTGGCTGCCAAGTTATTGGAAGGTGAGGCAATCGATTGAGGCAGATTCCAGGAGACACAACTGCAGCACTGTCTGCTGGAGCCGTTCTCGCTGCGTAGGAGACCTCAGGGGAAGCCCCCTCCTCCCACTGGACTCTTACCAGGCGGTCACTGAGGGACCCCGCAAGGAGCATCGTTACCCGATGTAACCCTGTGAGACATCACAGCACTCCGTGGGGGCAGCTCCCACGCCTTGCCCGACTGGGTTCGTAGGGTTCTATTGTCATTCTGAGTTGCGCAAATCGCACGGAAATAGCAAAAACTCCTGCCTCTGCCAGCGGAAGAGCAAAAAGGAGTGGAACCTTGGATCCACGGAGCAGCCAAGGACACGGGGAACGAGAGCCAAGGTCCTGCCCCTCTGCCTTCCCCCGTTTGCGGTTACAGCAGCAGCTAAAGTTCCCCGCAGCGAGAAGGGGGCAAGATGGAGCAGTTGTGACGAAGGTGGCTCTACCCTGCTCCCCCTGCTGATAAAAATCACTATCCTGGACTGCACCTGCAACTGCAAACAGCAGCAGAAAGATGGGAGGCTGTCAGTTTGGGGAGGGGAAGGAGTCCAGTCCCAGACCCAGAAGCTGCTTGCGACAATGGGGGTTCCTGTCCCTCCCCAGCAGAAGGGCTGTTGGCTCAGGTTTCTTACTCTGCATACACCCCCCACCCCCCCAGAACAATACCGTTGCTGTTGAGTAGCTGGCTCTGGAGGGGGCATTCTCAAAAGTCTTCAGGAAACAGCAGCTAGATAGGCACCGCAGCTGTATCCTCGAGACGGCACTGGGTAACGCCAGTTAATCCAAGTAACACACCAGGCCTTGAAAGCCATGGCCGTTTTACTGCCCTTGGGCTGTTGGATGCTCTGTCAGCGGGCTACCAAAGCACCCCACTCCTGGGACCCAGTAGTGCTTCGAGCAATCGTGTCCAGACAGTGGTCCAGGAGGGCTTGCTAAGAAACCTTCCATCACCTTCATTTACACAGGGCAGGGGTGGCCAAACTGTGGCTCTTGGGCTGAGCTGGACCAGATCACCACGCTGCGTTTTAACTGCGTTGGACCCGGGTCTCAGGAGCCAAATTCCAGCCGCGGCTCAGAATCCCAGCAGCCAGGCCCGCCCAAGTGCCAGCTCCACCAGCCAATAGCAAAGCAGGAAGAATTTGTGCTCACGGGCCTGCGTGCCTTGTGGCCACGTGACAATCTCGGGGGGTCGAAATTTTGGCACTCCCTGGCACGCAGGGGTCCCACAAGAAACCCTGGTCTAGAAACTGGGGACCCGCTGGCGTAAAGATGATAGCACAGTGGAGAGAAGTAAATAGTGGAGCGCCCCAGGGATCTGTATTGGGACCGGCGTGGTTTAATCTATTTATTAATAGATTAAATCTATTTTAATCTATTAATAAATAGATTAAAATAATCTATTTTATTAATAGATTAAATCTATTTTAATCTATTTATTAATCTATTTATTAATAGATTAAAGAGTGAGGTGATCAAATATGCATAGGACACGAAGTTATTCAAGGTAGTAAAAATCCGAGTGAACCGTGCAAGAATTGCAGGAGGATCTTGTGAGACTGGGTGACCGGGCATCTAAGTGGAAGATGAAATTTAACGTGGACAAGTGCAAAGTGATTGCACGTAGGGAAAAACAATCCAAACTTGACATAAACAACGTTGGGGTCTAAATGAGGAGTTCCCAATCAGGAAGAGGACCTCACAGTCATTTGGGGACAATACATTGAAATCCTCAGCTCGGTGTGCGGCGGCCGTCAAAAAAGCAAACAATTGTTAGGAATCGTTCAGAAAGGGATAGAGAATAAAAGGGAGAATATCGTAATACCTCTCTATCAATCTATGGTACGACTACACCTGGAGTATTGTGTGCGGTTCTGGTCGCCCCATCTCAAAAAAGACATAGTAGAGCTAGAAACGGTACAGAGAAGGGCAAGAAAAGCGATCAAGCGTATGGAATGGCTCCCACATGAGGAGAGGCTGGGTAGGTTGGGACTCTTCAGCTTGGAGAAGAGATGACGGAGAGGGGATAGGATAGAAGTTTATAGTATCATGAGTGGGGTGGAACACGTTAATCGGGAGCCGTTATTTACCCGAACATTACTAGAACAAGGGGACACGCCATGAAATTAACTGGGAGCAGATTTAAAACAAATAAGAGTATTTGTTCACTCAGCGCCCAATCAGCTTGTGGCATTTACTGCCAGAGGAAGTGGCCAAGCCTGTAGTGTAGCTAGTTCTAAAAAGGGATTGGATAGATTCTTGGAGGACAGGTCCATTCATGGCTATTAGCCAAGTGGGGGACTAGGGACATCATCTCTTACTGTTGGGGGCTGGAACAACAGGGAGTGGATTGTCCCATTGTGACCTGCCGGGTACTTGTCCCAAGAGAAAGAGACTGACCAGTTGGAGCTAGGATGCTGGGCTTGATGACCCAAGACGGCACTACGTATCTTCCTATAGCTTTAAGATTTCTTTCTAACCCTGAGTGAAGACCCCAGGCTTGCTCGACAGCAGATCTGCCCAGTCACAGCTTTCCTGCACTCCCAGAAGACTGACAACAGCCTCGGACAAGCCGAGGAGACAAGGCGGAGCTGCCGAGTTTCTATAGGACAGTCTAGGCCTGGGAGCTGCAGAAGTTAGACCTATTTTAAAAGCAGTTTTGACAAACTCCAGATTGATCTCTCTCTCTCTAAGGGCTTAAAGCCTTTTTTGACATTCCGGCGAAGTTGTAAAACCTGGCTGTTCGCCCAGGCCTTTGGGGAGGGTGGGTTAGAGGGTTCTATCTCCCTTACCCTATTTATTGTTTTATTGCGTTCCCGGGTCCTGTTTTAATACTCGATTATTGTGTTTTGATATGTTTTAATTGTTTTTAGATATATTTTACATGTGATTGTTTTATTGTTGTAAGCCGCCCTGAGCTGTTTAAGGAGGGGTAAAAATTAATTAAATAAATAAAGGCGTGAATGCCAACGGCCTGGCTCAGATGATCAGCTCAGCTAACCGCTCTAAAGCTCAGCTCACCCAAGCCCGCCGTAGAAAGACAGAGCTCAGGGGAAGGGAGCAGAGATGAGGCCCCCCTCACTCCCCCAACTTCTATGCAGCCATCGGAGATTGCGCTGGTTTTCAACGCGGCCCCGGGAAGGGAAGAGGTTCCCACCCCCGGCAGTAAGAATCCCCAGCTGGGAAGGGAGTCCGTTGGCCACGGACCGGTCTCCCAGTCCAGCCCCTCGGCCCACACTGGGACGTTGGTTCCAAGCTCGCATTTCGAACAGCTGTTTTGGCGGCCATTACCTGGCGGAGGCATTCTAGATGGTCCGGTGCTCCCCAGTGCTGGGAAGTCTTCCTGAGGTAAAAGGCATTGCTTAGTCCCTGGGGGCTTTTTAAGGCCGGGCGGCTCTTTGGGAGTGTCGCAAGTCACTATGGACTTCTCTGAGTGACCGTTGACAACGGCTGCGGCGCGGTCGGGGACATGAGGGTTCGCGGGGACGTTGGGGGACTGCTCGGCCTCTCGCCCCTTTTCCGACAAAGCGGCAGGTGGGGAGGCCTCCTGCGACGCCGGTGGGGAAGGGGCCCTTGTCTTCTCGGCGCCCATCTTCTTCTTCTTGCTCACTTTGGTGAAAGTCTGGGAGGTGGACGCCGCCAGCAGAGAGGAGACGTCGAACATGGTCGGCGCGCTCCTGATCTCCTGGGCCGTCAGCCTGCCGCTGCTCTCGTCGTCGTCGGAATGGGAGAGTTTACTGCTCTTCTTGCTCCCTTTGCCGCTGCTTGTGGAGGCGGATTTTTTGGCGGGCTGGCTTGAAGTGGAGCTGGCGGCAGCGACAGCTTTGACCGCGTGTTTGTTGGAACTGTTGCTCCACGCGGACGTGATGTTAGACACCATTTTATAAGTGGGCCTCACTTTCGACACCAGGGCTGGGAAGTCCTCCTCTTGGAAGGCGCTTTTCTTGGCGGTAGCGGTGTACGTCAAGGAGATCCCAGCCGAGACCGGAGGGGCCGTAGAGGAAGACAGGCTTGGGAAGTCTTCTTCCTTTAGTTTTACTGGCGCTGGTTGGGTAGAGCTGCAAGGAGGAAACACACCAAGTATAAGAATTCGTGAGAGAAACGGAGTGTATCTTCGCTAGGCAGAACAGCTAA
>QEPC01001667.1:4952273-4965050 GCA_003113815.1 Sphenodon punctatus | reverse complement strand
TCCCCATCCAGGATTATCCCCCACCTGTTATCTGCAAACTCCCAATTACTGAAACCAAGCCAAGAACGGGTACTTGAACTCTCGCATCCTCGTGAATGTCGCATCCCTTGTGTCTCCCTGTTCCCCCTTCCCTGTCTCCCCTCCCCCCGTCTTTAGATTGTGAGCTCTCGGGCAGGGACCGTGTCTATCTTACTCTCTGTAAAGCGCCAGGTACATCGCTGGTGCTATATAAAAGCTAATGATAAATAATAATAATAATGAAATCCATGTTTTTTTCATTAAACTCCAGTAACGTACTGAAAATGCAGACTCAAGTTCATGTTGACTTCACGTGTTCCCCAGAGCTGCTTTTTACGGTAAGGTACGGTGAGAAGGCATAGGAAACACTAAATGCCACATCAGGGAATCCATAACAAACATAAAAAGCTGAGGCCACTAGGCCAGAATTTTTTTTAAATGTTTTTCCCCACACATGATAAATTTAAGTAGGTCCTGCTTAGAGAAGAATTTTGGAAAGCAACTAAAAATTATTTTTTTTAAATCATCTCCTTATACAGTGCTCCTTATATAGGAAAAGCCCTGATTTTTGGACATGTTAAATATAAGCTTTTTATTTATTCATTTTTATTTATTTATTTATTTATAAACACTAAAAGGAGACTTCTTTATAGTGCACTTGAGTTTTGTTTTTTATCCTGGACATAATGCACAACACATTTAATAAGGTTAAGAAAAGGTGCTGTTTGTATTCGGGGGGGGGGAAGGGAGAGGGTGTGTGGTTCAAATCTTCAGAAATTTTCTGTGAAATTGGAACGCCGCCCCCAATTCCGACCGAACAATTTGCACAGACATAAAACAGCCACGGCCGTAGCGCGCATGTGAAAATCAGACAAATCTATTTTGGGAGGGGAGGGGGAAGGGGCGGGAGATAGATTTCAGCAAAACGGAATCGGAATGTTTTTTTGTTCTGCCACAATGGATCCAACGTCCAGATTCCATCGGAAACAGAATCTGGTCAAAAACAAAATGTCACCCCTCCTTTGCCTGGGTCACAGGCTTGATCTGTCATACAGTAAAGAGCCGGCAATCCGTTTCTCCTCCATCTTTCTTTAGACGCTGGAATCCTAAGGAACAGACCTTAGTTCTGGTCCATTCTCAGGACCTTCCATTCAGGTCTTAAGTTTCTAAATCATCCTTTCATTCTCCACCTCAAGTGTTTCTCAGACCACCTACCACCAGTGACCCAGAGTAACACCCAACACCCCCCACCCACCCCCAACTTGCACACAACTAACCTGGAGCATCAGCTGGCGGTTTTGGAACTCGTTTCATGCTGCTCCCCTCCGGATCCCTGGCATCTTCCTTCTTCGCTCTACTGCCCCCGTCCTCTTTATCCTCTCCCCGTTTTTTTTCCTCTTGTCTTTTTGCTGCCACCGACGCCCTGACTGCGGCTGCAACGTCTCGGTCTTCTTCCTCTCTGCAGGGTTTGTGGTCAGAGAGAATGGAAAGGGTAGTAAGTATCCCCCCTTCTTAAAACTCTCTCCTGCCTTCTTGAACCTCACAGCCAACCTACTGATAGCTCAACTGCCTCGTGCTGCCACCTGCTGGGGAAGGCAAGCTATAAACAGGATTACTCATGCCACTGAGTTGAGCTTGTGGCCACATGTTCATCTGCTGGAATTTTAAATTCCATGAACAATGATAGCAACCAAGTCTTGAGATCACCACGGTGAATAGCCCCATTACCTGGACACACGCTACCAGGAACTTGTGAGAAGCAAGCCTCCCCCATTCACTTTTCCGGCACAGAAACCTCATTCTTCCAACCAAGTCGCTCAACTACTATAGGTCATGAACTCTCAAGAGCGTAAGATACATGTGCGACACCAACATCCCTGATGCTTTCAGGTGAGGCTTCCTAGTTAAGTTACCAGTATGCACCATTGACAGGCCAGTGAGAAGGAGGAACGCTGAGGTACAACGTATATTAAAAAACACCAAAGATCTTGTGTGAATGGAAAGGAACAGAAATGCAAACTTCCCTTTCGATACTTAACCCTCTTCTGCTTCCATAGCATTTTGCCTGGACACACAGAGATCTGTTAGTTCGGTGGAAAGCACAGGAATGTTAACACTTTCCAGGCTAAAAAGACTTGCCCAGTTACTGCAGAAAATCCTTTGTAGTAAAATTAGATAGGAAAACAAGTTGTCCCCAAAGCTAGAAAACTAAAGCTTTATGGCTGCACAATTCTCCTCTTGGGACAAGACCGGACAGGAGAAAATTTCAGAAAAATGGCTTCGTTCTGACTCAATCTGTGCAGGTCTCAAATGGGCGTAACTGAATGCTTGTCACATGCTTAATAGAAGAGGTCGTGGTTGTAGAAGGGAATGAAAAACTAGGCAGTTATTTGTTCTGAACCAGCTCTAGGATATGAATCTGAATAAAATAAACTGAGCTGAACTTGCCACTCTTCCCCTCTCCCCCACGCTGCTGAACTCACCATGGGCAAGAGGAGAACGTTACCCATACAGCAGGAGGCACCGTGCTTCTTACCTCTTATACCTCCAGCTGCCTCTTCTGTTCTGCTGTCCTCCTCGGAGTCCCGACCTACCACCTCGGCCTTGCCGGTTATACCGGTCAACCTCTTCATAGTCCTCTCCGCCAAAAACACCTAGAGGCACGGACAGTCAATCTTAACAGGGATTTTCTGTTTCAGGAATAGGAAACATTTCTATTTATTTATTTAAATATTTATCCCGCTCTTCCCTAAAAAAAGGCTCAGGGCAGCTCACAACATATAACAACAATCCACAGAAACAGTGGAATCCATAGAAACAACACGACGGAACAGGTCTAAATGAGGCTACGGGCAAAGGGACCTTTCCTGTGCGGATTCACCAAGTACTAGAGGCAGTCAATAGTGTTACATAAAAACATGGTGTCATACTGGGTCAGACCAAAGGTCCACCAAGCCCAGCATTCTGTCTCCGACAGTGGCCAATCTCGGTCACTTCAGAGAAGTACCCAACAGCTCACAATGGGGTGATATCACCATTCCTGTTCTTCACTCCCAGCTCCCGACAGTCGAGACATTACATCCCCCAACCTACTGGGCTAATCGCTGCTAATGGACCTATCCTCCAAGAACTTATCCAATCCTTGATCAAACTGAGCGATGCTACTGGCCTTGCCCACCTCCTTTGGCAACAAATTCCGCAAGTTAAATTTGTCCACAAGTTAAATTCGCATTCATCACGTTCCACCAAAATGCATGCAATAATAATATGGAAGGAGACTTCTTAGGCTGGAGATAAAAAGGTAGCTATAGGCCAGGGATGGGGGACCTTTTCCCTTCCACGGGCCACATTTGTTTTTAAGGAAGACCCACAGGGGGTTGGGGACCAAGGGATCTTCAGGAAAGGGATAATGTTGCCTGAGGGGCATGTTGAGAGCAAGGGACTGGAGTAGAGGGGCTGAAGGAGGTCACTTGGGGTAAGGCATGGAGTGAGAGAGGAGATGTAGAGTCCAAAAATTGATTTGGAAAGGGGACATATTTGACCTTCAGGCTTGAGGTTCCAAACCTCTGCAATAGTTTTATCTTGTACAGAGATTTGAGGACACAGCTTCCAAGAGGGCAGGGCTGGGGAGCCTCAAGCCCAAGGGCCAAATTAGCAAGTTTCTACATGGCCCCTTCCTTTCTATTTCCTGGATCTGGCCCCTGGCTCCACTTCCTCCCTGCACGCACTGAAAAAACTGAGCAGAGAGGAGGGCATGCACACAAGGAAAAAATCCACGGCACAGATCTACGATCTGGACCCTCCTTTTCTTAAACACACCCTTGAGCACCCCCTGCCTTCAACTTCTATGCAGCCCTTGGAGCTGGTACTCCTTTTCAAAGCGGCTCCTGGAGGAGAAAGGTTTCCCTGCCCCCTGCAACAGCGTGAAAAGTTGGTGTGAGTGTACAGAGGAGACGCACTTAATACAAAACATCGGCTTAAGCTCTAGACTGGTGATTACCTTACAAAGAATAAATATCTATCTATATGCAAAACAAATTTCTCCATTAGATCCCAGTGTTAGCCTACAAAATATCCGCCAGCCTCTGGAGGGGGTGTTGGTGCTTTCAGTTCTGGACCGTACATTCTCCACGCCCCCCAACTTCAACCATAGCGACAGGAATTCGGAGTCTCTCTCAGGCTGGGCTGATTCTTTCCCGCCCAACATACCCTCATTCCTCCTCTGGTGCCTGGACGCGTAGTTGAACTGAAGGTCTATCTGCCGGTTCTGCCTGGCTTCGGCCCGGTTTTTGCTGTGGCAAGCGGTTTTGTGCGCTTTGTAATCGATTTCTGTCCGGAAAGCGTGCGTGAACTGCTCTGTGCTGCACTGGCCTTCTTCGCAGAGAAAGTGCTTCTCCCGGAAATGCTCGCGAAGGTATTCATAATCGCTGTGGAAAGGGGCAGGCGGGGGATTGGTTAGCTCCATCATGGACTGGACTTGGGGGGGGGGTCATTGTTGCAAAAGGGAGTGAAAAAAACAAGCCATTTTACATTTCAGAACAGCAGCGCAATTGAAACTGCATGGGAATGGCTACATACAGTAACTTAGGCCACGATAAACAAGGGCCAGCAGTTTATTCATCATGATACGCGGCCTTAAGGTGCATTGCTGAGAGGTTGAACCAAATACAATGCAAGAAACAGCAATCCTATTTGCCCCATCCCTCCCTAAGAGTTCCTTTCTTCCAATCTATGTTTGCCAAATGAAGCCGTAGCCACTTGAACTTATAATTGGGTCCTGTGTATTACCCAGCTCTGGGAAGTGGGGCAGAATCCCACTGCCACCACCCTGCAGCGGAAAAACGCACAGAAGTATTTCTAGCCTTCGTAAGTCAAGAAAACCTTTAAGAAAACGAGAGTCAAATATAAACGGAAGCAGAGCTGTCAGAGGCTACGATCCCTCATGCTACTTACTGCAGAGTAGATACACTGAAGTCAATGGAACTACAGAGAGTAAAGGAGTTTGAGGATTGCAGCCACAGAGAGTCTGCAGATGGCTTGAATTGGTTGTGAAGTATCTCAGTCCATTAATCTAAAGAGGACCGTTAAAATGTCGACAGTTGACTATTTCACCATTAATCAAATTCATTTTTGTGATCATTCCACAGGCCTGGGTCTTTCTAGGGTCTTGAAACCCAATCCCCCCCAACATCTACACATTTTCTCATGACAATTACGAACTAGCAAACCCACTCAAACTTTAGAGCAGGGGCTGGGAATCTTGTAAGGGGCCTGCTCCCTTACTCTGAGCTCGGTATTGTGGTGATTAGGGGGTAGGGAGCGAATCCCGGGCCCCAGATCCAGACACTCAAAAAGGGATTTGGATTCATCCATTAACGGCTCGCAACGGGCAATCAAGCATTAATCCGTACCAAACTGCAACAGTGGCAATATGCCGGTTATGGTTCAGTTTCAAATCTACAAAAACATTAAATAAAAAATCATTGCGCACTGGACCGTTTTGCGTCCCCTTTCTCAAATTGGCAGCGGCAGTGTCACCGCCATTTTGGAAAAGGGCAGCCAGTCTGGCAAATGCACAGTGGCCATTTTGCTGCCCTTTTCTAAAATGGAGGCAATGATGCTGCCCCTGCCATTTTGGAAAAGGGCAGCCAGTCTGGCAAATGCACAGTGGCCATTTTGCTGCCCTTTTCTAAAATGGAGGCTATGATGCTGCCCCTGCCATTTTGGAAAAGGGCAGCCAGTCTGGCAAATGCACAGTGGCCATTTTGCTGCCCTTTTCTAAAATGGAGGCGATGATGCTGCCCCTGCCATTTTGGAAAAGGGTGTGCATTCGCAAAACGGTCATTTTTAAATGTTATTTTTTTAAAAAGACTTTTACAGAACCATAATCTGAATCTGTACTTAAATCCAGAAATTGCAGAACCGGATCCATCCTCCCCTAAAAGACACACTCCACCTCAGCCCCATCTCGCAAACCTGTAGTATTCTTGCGTGCCATCCGAATCGCAGAAGTGGCAGAAATAGTGATCTCTCCTCAAGTGTTTCAGTAACTCATCGTTGTCCAAATACCGTTCGTCGCAGAATTTACAGAGGGGATGGCCGCGGTGAGACGTGTCGTCTGGGTCGCCACGGATTCGGTGGCGAGCGAGGTCCTTGCGCGAATACCACTTGCGCTCGTACGTGAAGATCTTAAAGAAAGAATGACCTCGCGTTAGCACAACCTACGGCTGGTTGGAGCCTGGCTCTTGCAAACTTGATGCCACCGGGGCTGCGCTACTAGACAAACCAAATCTTTCAACCGCTCTTTCCACCACGAACCGGATGAGGGGGGCAGAATTCGAGAAGCCACACACTTGGCCAAGATGTGCCGAAGGGGTAGCTTAAAATTTTAAGCATCCTAAGTCTAAATAAACCTAACTTATACTCCACTTACCATAAATAAAATAGACTAGAGTCTCTCTATTTTATTCCTAGAAAGATTTCTCTCCTATACCAACACATCTCAGGTCAGCTGCAAACGTCCTCATGCAAATACCTCCGCTGCACTAGGACCAGAGATCTCGGCCATGCAGAAATGCATTCTCGGCGGCTGCCCCACATTGTCAAGACTCCCTTCCCCTGGAGGTTTGCCAAAGCCCGAACGTCTTCAGTAGATAATGCAAGATCTTTTATTTAGCCGGGCCTTTAGCAGGCAGGGAATAGGGTTTGGAGTGGGAGTGGTTTTACTGGGATTTTAGCTATTTTTACTGTAAGACGTGCTGAGCCTACGGGAAAGGGTGGGGTAGAAATTGATGGCAA
The DNA here is from genome assembly GCA_003113815.1 of Sphenodon punctatus. NCBI lineage: Eukaryota > Metazoa > Chordata > Lepidosauria > Sphenodontia > Sphenodontidae > Sphenodon > Sphenodon punctatus. The sequence continues at coordinate 4,958,234 of QEPC01001667.1, read as the reverse complement.
ACTCTGCAGAAATTATTATTAACTATTGATATAGCACTAGCAATGTACCTGGTGCTGTACAATCCTTAATTAGTCTCTGCCCCAAGAGACTTACAATCTAGGAGACACAAGGGAGAGGGGCTCGTACAGCGAGACCAGGGGATACATCCATGAAGCGGAGATGCTGCAGAGGCGCGTGCTCAGCTGAGTTACAGAGGAGAAGGGGACCCTGAGTAAATCAGGGAGCAGACGAAGGGGATGAGGAGCTAGGGGGAAACCTGCCAGAAGGGATTAGGTTTTCAGGAGGGATTTGAAGGGTGTGAGGAGGAAGAAAAAGAACAAATGTGTTCGTGTTCAGGGAGGGGGTTCCAGGCCTGGGGGGGGCAGCGAGGGAGAAGGGGGCGGAGATGTTTCGAGGAGAAAGGGAATTGTGAGCAGGCGAGGGTGGCGGCAGAGGAGGAGCTGAGCTCTTGGACAGGAGTGTAGCGGGTATCAAGTACAGAGAGATAAGAGGGAGCAAGGCCATGAAGGGCCTCTAAGGTAAAGGCACAAGGCGCTCGTGCTGAATGCGTTCAGGTAGAGGGAGCCAATGGAGGGAAGTCACCTAAATGTAAGTTCCTTTAAAAAAAAATAAAAAAATAGTCCGCTGCAAAGATTGAAGGACGTGTTTTACTCCACTACTGGGATTTTAAGCAAGGGCCCTGGTACCCAGCTGATCTGAGCTTGAGTGTGTACACAACAGCGTAACTCAGCAGTTATACATTTGGTAACATTTCTCATGGGGCTTAGGAAGCCACACCTAGATACGAGATGAGTCAGCTTCCTGGCATGGCTAGCTGCCTAGAAAAAGGATTTGATTAAAGAACAGAAATCGCAAGATTGTCTTGATGGGAAGGTTTTAAAGTGGACACTAAGGAACTTACTTGTAAAACATTTGGAAGGATTTAGAAAAATGGCACTAGATATTTAACATCTATTTTGCCTAAAGGAAGTATCGGCTTATCCTGAGCCAAGGATCATTTTGGCTTCAGCGAATGAAAGAGACTGGACCAGGTTAAATTCTAAACTGAGCTAGGATTCTCTATTTTCAGATACACTCGGCCCTGAAGCCTTGGGCAAGATAAAAAGTGAATTTAATAGCTTTGCTAGGACAAAAATATTTGCCCAGCAATTTTAAAAACCAAAAGCTTAATGTAAATGCTAAGTACCGCTATGGAGGTGCCAGAGGTGACTCAAAAGTAAAACCCAATTCCATCTTAGCTATAATCTGAGCCTGACCCCTTTACGTTTTCTATGAAGTAGCATATTCTCCCTCAGAGTTACAACTCCTATTTCAATAGGTTTAACCGGTCAATTCTCAGAGCCTAGTTGTCAAGTTCAATTATAAGAGGGCTTTTATTTATTTTATTGATTTGGTCATTTGGATTTCTACCTCACTCTATCCCTGAAGGGTCAGGGAGGCTTACATAAAAACCTAGCATAAAAATAAGACCGATAAAAGAACGAGAGAGACCCACCCACCTCCACCCCAAACCAAAATCTATCCCTGCCTGTTGAAAGGCTGGCCGAATTAATAGGTCCTTACGCTGCCTTCGGAAGAAAGGAAAGGAGTTCCCAAGCCGTGGAGTAGTCAGCAAGAATGCCTCTCTGCGAACCTGGGTCGTCCAGGCGTGGACTAATGACGGCGCTTGCAAGAAGGCGCTCTTGGCTGAGCTTAGAGGTCGCAAAGGAACATAAGGAGGAAGGTGGTCTTTTACCTAGGTAGAGCCCAGGCCCCTTAGGGCTTTAAAGGTCCAACTTCTGTTGGAGAGAACATGCAAACTTTCACGCCATGGAGGGCTCTTCATCAGGAAAGTCAAAACTAAGTTTGAACAACTGCAACTTCCAAGACAGGCATATACTCAGGAGTGCAGTTTGTTTCTTTGTTATATATACAGAAATGCCAGCACCTTCCCCGATGCGTCATGGATAGAGTTCTGACTGGCCTGTTGTCTGAAGACGACCCCTGGGTGGCTCAAAAGCTTACACGCACTCACCAACAGAAGCTGGTCCAATAAAAGATCATCTGAACTTCCCGACAGCTGGTTCCTCTCCCATTAAACACGCTCTCCCCTGCACACTTGAGTTTGCTTTGTTAGCTTGGAGTCTGAATCATCTAGACTGCACATAGGCACTTGTTAAAACCCACATCCAAGAAACCCAACAGTTCTCTAACCTGATCACCGCAGTCAAACTTTCTGATTAGACTAGGAATTCAAGGGGCTTTTTTTTTTTTTTGTATTTAATGAATTCTAAATGTATAGTTTTCCTAAGTTATCTAGTTTACGGGAACTGGCTGAGCCGAGCGGCAGCAAGTCCCTTGAACAAAACTTCTGGAGAAACCTCTCCTGAGCCATTTATTCCTTGTCTCCAAAGTGTCCTCTGATCTGTTCTACCACAGAGTCCTCTCAATTTGATACCATTCTTCTGCGAATGCCGCCTCTCCCCTTCCCTGGCCCGACACGATCCTTTTTGGCTCACCTTCAAGTGTTTAACGCAAAGCTTACAACAGAAGAGCTCGTGTTGCTTTCTCATGTGTTGCTCCAAGTCCACAATCGTTTTGAAGAGTCTGGCGTCCGGGCACAACGGGCATTCATGCTGCAGCAGTTTCCTAGGAGACAAACGTACGAGACAAATCGGTTTAGCAAAGTTTCTTAGAACGCTCTCCCCAAAGGCTCCACTCTGGAAAAGGGTACAATGAAAAGCAAGAAAGGTTTAATCAGCAACAAAACAGCCTTTTTAAAAAATGAGCTGTCATGGCAAGACCTAGCTTGGGAAGGCTAGGATTATATTTATTGCAAAAAAACAACAACTTCCCCCAAACACCTCACCCTGGAACTATTCGGGGGCAACAGGAGAAACAAACTATAGCTGCAGGGAAAGTTGAATGTCAGAGCTAGGCAGGGACGGCATTAAGATGGCAACACGACCATCGTGTCGATGGCAGTGAAGGTCAAACCCCAGCATCCAACCTGGGCAGGGACGGCATTAAGACGGCAACACGACCATCATGTTGATGACAGTGAAGGTCAAACCCCAGCGTCCAACCTGGGCAGGGACGGATTAAGATGGCAACATGACCATCGTGTCAATGGCAGTGAAGGTCAAACCTCAGCATCCAACATGGGCAGGGATGGATTAAGACAGCAACACGACCATCGTGTCAATGGCAGTGAAGGTCACACCCCAGCGTCCAAACCTTCCTCGTACTCCTTCCACCCCACAGGACCAAAAGTTAGCCTTTGGTCCTGTGGGGTGGAAGGAGCACGAGGAAGGTTTGGACGCTGGGGTGTGACCTTCACTGCCATCAACACAATGGTCGTTTTTCATTTGTGGTTTACTTGGCTCTATTTCATTTCCATGCAAAGTCGTATCGACAAGTTCATGCAAAGTTGTGTCAACGCTTTACAGACAACTTAAGCGGTGCTTCCGTCTGCAGGCGGAAGCAAATCAAATGAAAAAGACACGAGCAGGAAGGAGGAAGTGATCTTGTATGGCCAACGCTAACAAGTATAGTGCCATGTCCTACACCGGTGGTTCTCAAACATTTCGGAACCACACCCCATGACTACCTGTCTTTGTCAGTTGGGTCCCCTTCCCTTCTCTGCCTCTCACATCTCTCTCTCTCTCCACCCCCCCACCTGCCACCCCATTATTTTAGACATCCCCCTAGCTCAGCGAGTGTGTGGAACTAGCTGTTTGCCAGCGGGGATTCTTCTGCTGCCCAGAACACCCCGTGCCCACCCTCATTTGAGAACCTAGGTGCTACCCCCCAGTTGCAAGAGGACCAATTAGTGTTTCCTAGGAGAAAGTTCGATTGGTGAACCTCCAAGTCTAGAGCTATCCACCGCATTCAAAAGCCTCGATGACAAGTCATTTGGCCTTGACTTACAAAAAAACACGGTACATTACCAAATGCAACCACCCAGAGGACACTTCCTACTAAGCCTCTGGTGTCACGAATATTAAGACAGCTAGCAGCATGCTCCCCTCAGTAAACATGCAGGACCTTGATTACACTGGCCCTCCCTCGTCTCACACTTGTTACACTGTTGTGACTAACAGGCCCCAGTTAGCAGATGGAAGGACTCGACACTATCTAGTTTTCATTCACCACGCCTGCTAGCTACCAAGTAAATGCCGACACCTCTCTGTTCGTCAGCCAAACGCGGCTGAATGTGGTACAGAGACGCACCAATACTCTTTACTAATGCACGCACCCATCGCCAATGCCAAGAGAAGGCACTTTTAGAATAGTCTGATCACAGCTACTGCCAGGACAAAGAAAACAGACTCTTCCCAACGGATCCAAAATTCTGTGCCAAAGCCCGAAGAACTGGGTCTTCATTCGTTCCATTCCCAACGCATCCCCCACCCCCCACACACACACACACTCCTTCTCACAATAAGCATGTGCATCTGGCTTGCACAATCACTTCAACTCCACAAAAGGAACCTGTGCTATTGTCACTTGAGGGCGGCATACGGTTTCTGTCGCACGTCGAGGACACGAGGACATTGTTTTAGAGACTGCCCAGTAAGCAGGGCTGAGGAAACCTCTCTCCTGGGGGCCAATGTGAAAGTTAGTACCAGCTCTGAGGGCCACGGATGAGTTGGGACGAGCGTGTCTAAGGAGTGTGCTCGGGAAAAGGAGGGTCCAGATTCTGGATCAATCCCCTATCCTTGTGTGCCTGCTGTCAGCCCTCCTTCCTTACCCTGAGCTCACTCTTTCAGGGCTCGGGCACAGGAACTGGACGCAGGAACTGGAAAGGGGTCATGTAACTAGCCGCGGGACACATTTGTTTGCTTAGGCCCGAGGTTTCCCGCCCCTGCGTTACAGCAATATGCAGACTGCCCCCAAAATACTGACTTTGGCCCTTCTTTCCCCACACATTTGGCTACCCTCTCTGTTCTGAACAAACTGAATCTACCTTTCCAGATCCAAGGAAGGAGATGCCATGAGTAACAGGCTAAAGGGGAATCACGAATAGATAACCATGATCACCATCTAGGTGTTCCCCCTACCAAACAAATAAGAACCAAGCCCCCCCCAAGAAAAAAAACACACACACACACACACACACCACAAAATCTCCCTCCAATTATTCCAGGGAAAGGAAAAACAATCACACTTTACCTATACAGGGCATAAACGTTTCCATCCGCAAAATAAATGTCATATTTTTTCTCGTACTGCAGCTGGTTGATGGGGATCGATGAGAAGGACGTAAGCTTCTTCCCAAAGACCACCTGCAGGCAACATAAGAGGAAAGGTCAGAGCAGCAATTCCTCATCATTTCTCTCTGAAACTGCCATTTTGAGAATGATCCATAATCCCATGAGCTCAGACGATAACAAAGATATGCCAATTACACCAAAGAGCCATCGATCCCGACGAGAGCTGCAACATGTACTAAAATTAGCACCTGTGGGGGAATGCCCTCATTTTCAGGCAACCCACGACCGGTTGGGTGCCTGATGCCTCAAAATGCGGGCATTACCCAGGGAAACTGAGAAGTCCAATGGTCCCAGTCGGGACGTATCCGTTTCAAAGGCAGGCCGGCACGTTCCCCCTAGAGCGCCTCTCACTCTAGCAGGGGGACCAGCCTTTGAAACTGATGGATCCAGCCCGCTGGTGCAATCAAAGGCCAGCTGGCGCGATCGAGCAGTCTGTTGGGTCCTGTTCGGGCATTTATAGTGGCTGCAATTTGGGCACACTGGATTCGTCGGAGGTGCCCAAACCTTTGGGTTTCCGGCTGCAACTCTAATCCTGTCTTTAGATGGGGAGATCCACTTTATTATTATTTTATTTAAGAATTTTATACCCCGCCTCCTCCTGCCACAGGCAGCCCGGAGCGGCTAACAACAGTTAAAAATATAAAATACAATAAAACCAATTAAAACATTAAACAATAAAAAAAAGTGAGTGGAAACAGAAAGCCA